>VWZU01016438.1:511308-553809 GCA_013397095.1 Sterrhoptilus dennistouni | reverse complement strand
AAAGAAAGAAAGAAAGAAAGAAAGAAAGAAAGAAAGAAAGAAAGAAAGAAAGAAAGAAAGAAAGAAAGAAAGAAAGAAAGAAAGAAAGAAAGAAAGAAAGAAAGAAAGAAAGAAAGAAGAGAAGTGAATATGGGAATGGAGGGGATGGGGGAGAGTTACAGGGGTTAGGTGGGAGCATATCATCCCAGGGTCCCAACAATACCTTGTTGCTCCCCTCTACCCTCTCTTCTTGGTGGTGAGGGTTCCCCAGGGGGCTGAGGGTCTTGTTGCATCATGCTGCAGTGCTCTGGTACAGGTCTGGGACCCCTTTGGGGGCCCTTTGATGGGCCATGTCATCCTCTCTGCTGTGGATAAGCTTTCCCCAGGTGAAGGGCCCTTCAGCTGAGCTGGTCTGCACATCAGAGGATGGGCATTCCCTGTCTCTGACCTGAGGTTTTCCAACACACACCCAAAGCCTCTCTTCCCCCACCCTTTGAGTCTGTGCAAGCCTGGCAGCTGATAGCCCTGGTATCTGATAGCTATGGTCTCCTCCCTGAAGGTATGAGGCTTGAGGTTTGTGAATGTCCCCATCCCTGAGTTGTTACTTAATGTTATCTTCATCAGGGAATGGTCCAGGGCCTCACCCCAAAGGCCTATTCAGGGTGTGGCGGTATCCTCTGTAGCTTTTGTAACACAGTTTTCTATAATAGGCAAAAATCTTTCATTAAAATATTTATGTCATAAACTATAATATTTCAGTCTCTGACAAGACTTCTTATTGGGAATACCAATAAAAATATACAGAAAAATACTGGACCCGATTAATTCAGTGTTGTTTTTATTTTTTTCTTTAAATTGAGTCTTCTGAGAAGATCACATAAGAATACTCACATAAAAATCACTAATGTAATCATGGTATAAGTGCCTTTCTTAATCTAACAGATGTTATTAAATTTTAAGATATTCTATATATAAGACATAATAACAAAATCTTCTGTGTTCTGGAGAATAATCCATTTTGGCTAACATCAGACTTGAAGATACAGTCTCACCTTTGTTTTGATGATATTTTTCCAGCTCAGCTTTTCAGGAAGGATCAATAGCTAAACGACACTACTCTTTGAGCTCAAACTCAAGACTGGAAAGGCTAAAATTTGAACTGCAGGACTCCTTCCTATTTGCACTTTGCTTGCATAAAGTTAGATAATTTGGGGGCTTGAGGGCTGGTGATTCTCAGTGTGCCTAAATGAGGGTACATTTTTCAAATCTGGTTGCCCTCCAAAACTGTAGTAAGACTGAAAATCACATAGTGTTGAATGGTGACCATGCCTCGGTTAAGAACATTAAGGATACAAAAAAATACACCCACCAACTTTCAAAATTATGACTTGTGACACATTTGTCATTTGTCAGGCTCACAGCATCAATCAAATCTTGCAGCCAGTGACTGGAGTAATTATCTCATTCAGTGCTGGATTTAATTATTTTAAGAGACATTTTGAGGGCACAAAAGATGTTGTCTTTTAAATCACAATGATATGGAAATAAAAACTTTCACTGTACACTGTCCTTAAGATTTTGTGCTTTTTGTTCATAACACATTGACTTACATCACCTGTCATGATGCAGAGTTGTTGATTACTAATGAACACACACTTGAATCCATCATTACCCCTTGGGCCAGAAGTCTTTCTCTCTTTTTCTTCACTGGTCCTTCCTCTTTCTGCCAGCTGTATACATTGTGTGAACACAGATTTTCAGTTCTCAGGAACTTCTGGTTTGAATATTGCCTGCTCTAATGAATTTTTCCATCCTTGAGTGGTCTCTATATTCCAATATTTGACTGTGGTATTTTGTATTTGAGCAGGACTGCAGTGAGCATTTGATGGCAAATAGCGTTACAATGTCCTCTTGCAAAAATGCTTCTAGCACCTTTCAAAAGGCATAAAGTCAATCTGTCTTACACAGCAAGCAAAAATAGCTACTGTCTACACTTTTTTTCTATTTAGTAAACATAAGAGTAGAAACTGTGCTTGGCTAAGGTGTGGATGAAATAAATTTTTTTAAAAAGAGAGTGATTGTTGTAGTTGGGACATCATGTTATTGGAAGTGGTGGAATTTTATTACCTTGTTGAAGAAGGAAGGAAGCTACAATCTGATTCAGTGCTCATTTGTCTGAAAGAAGTGGAAATGTTTTCAGAGTGCAGAAGCTGAATTGTTTTTTATTCCTATCTCTTACTATATCAATATGAACTGAGGAGATTCAAAGGGATCTAACTTCAGCTTTTGAGATAGAAAGGAAGAAACTTCTGGATTACACCTCCTGTCCTGTGGCTGGCATTTCTCTCTCTACTGGGGTCTGTTCCCACAATAATTATGTAGTTTTTCATTAAGATTACTGAGCTGTCACTGCAGTTAGTATTGGCAGTATTGAGTGAGTAGTTTATCTGAGTACTCAGTACAGGGGTGCACAGTGAGATCTGACATAACTAAATTTCAGGTACCGAGACCAAACTCACAGATCAAACTAACCAAAAAGTCACCTCTTTGAGAAAAAAAGGAAATAAAAGAGGTTATCTGCAGCAAAATTCTGACTTGACTCAAGAATGATCTTATTTGAATGTGCCAGGGGAGGAGCTGTAATGTAGTGGATTGGCTTGTTGAGGATATCTAAACAGTGACAACCTCTTAGGTTAGGGTGGTTTTTCCCTTGAATAAACTTTAGCATTAATAAAGTGGGATTTAATAAGGCAGTGATAGCTTGTACTTATGATCCTCCCCATTCCTCACTCTTTTGGGTTTTGTATCCATTTGTAATCTCATTTTTCTTCTCACTTATGCCAGTATGGGATAGAATTACTGGGACTTTTTTGCAGATTTTCGTCAGTTTACTTGGATAAAAGAAAATATACTAGTTTCAGTCTCTTATTACTTTAAGAGGACATTTTAATTACCTCTGTCCACTCATGTTTATTTTCCAAGCTTAATAAATCATATAATCTCAGGGAGAATTATTTACATATCAGCACTGGTACTCTGATATCATACTTGTTTCTACCTATCTTGAAACAATCAATAGTGCAGATTTTATTTGATCATATCATTCTGATTTCTAATGCTATTTGAGTGTTTCCCATATGGACTGATTTCATCAGAGGATTAAGTAAGAACCTGGTTTAAACAACACACTTCCATTTTGTACTTATCTGCTAACTAATCATATATCCTGGAAGAATATTTATGCTAGAATTTTAAGTACTCAAATTATTTTACATAAGCCAGAGACTAGCTTGTGTACTAAAATTGCGTTTTCTTAGTAGTCATGTTCCCATAAACTGGCCATTTTGAAATATGGATGTAGCATGGAAAATATTTTTAATAATAATGTTTTTAATAATGTTTTAATATAGTGCCTAGTACCGGCAGGAATGCAATAAACACTGGGGTTTGGTTCCGCTGTCCACCCTTGTTAGCACAAGACCTCATAAAGCCTTTTCAGAAGATTGAGTGGTTAAAATCTAGCTACTGTCTCACCCTGAATATTATCTGCAAACATATGAACAAACAGAAGACCTTGGCTTTCACTTTTGCAAGGCCAAACAAACCCAGTCTTTGTGCACCAACCAAGGAAAACACATATAACTGGCAGTGATAAGGACAACAGAAAGAAAACATTAATTACTTTGAGCAGCATTAGAGTAGAGGACTCCTGCCGTGCTCACCAGTTACTTGTTCTTCACAGCTGCCTTCTCAGCTGGGGGCTCTAAATCAGCCCTGTGAGAAGAGACAGGAATGACCATAATGTATTTCTTTATAGTGACAATTTTCTTCATAATGGTAGAAAGGTAGTTCCCGTGTAATACTCCAGGTTTCAGTTTTCCAATTGAGTAGTTCTTACTTTTCCCTATCACTGCCTAAATTCAACTGATCTTTTCTTGATACTGTTAGGAGTCTGATCTCTGAACAGCTTTACAGAAAATAATAAATGCAGAGACACTCATTGCGAAACTGATATGTTTTGTTTTTACTCGGAAATGTTTTCTGCTTCCCTCCCCTCTTGCACAGCATGCATTTAAATTATGCTTGGTCAAATTCTCAGATGCCAGATGTAGGATGGGGGAGGGAAGCTTCTCTGAAACTTATGTTAATCCAGTGCCAGATAGAAACTGTTTGGCCAGGGTAGATCCTAAGATCCTCTTCCCTGAGAGATCAGGGACATGAGAGATAGAATTTGGTCTCAACAAATTTTAAATGTTTACACAGTAGCTGTATCCGTCTTAAGGACTTACGTGTATTTTTTTCAGTCAATGCAGAAAAAAAAGTATTTCTAGGACCTATTAATCTTTCACCTGAACTTCAGCAATCTACCTGCAATTAAATGAGTTAGGTCTAATAAGTTGTTCTTTTCTGTCACTGACTATAATAGAAGGAGAGTTAGTGGTGAGCTCGAATGCAAAGATCTAGGTAAGGTGACACAGGTGTTCATCCTTGACAGAGAAATCTGGAATTTAAACAGTGGCATTTCTGCTCTTTGTATGAATGTGGCGTGATGCGCCTTCTTTTGTTAATTGATAGATATTCATCTGGAGATACAGCAGAACCTCTTCATAATGCCTTTCACGTATGTTGGTGCTCTAAAAGTTAGTGAGGGATGGGACACTACTTAATAAACCCCCAGCTTGTCCAACATGTCTGTGGTCAAAATATTCTACATCAGGCCAGGACATTTAAAATGTTAGGAAAGATCTTCTTGCTTTGTTTTAATGTCTTTAAGTGTAGGCTCATCACATGGAGTTTTCTGTGTGTTGCTAAAGGTTGGTAGTGTAGTCACAAGTTTTGAAGGGGTGTGGATATGTATATTTTAATTATATGTATTTTAAATAATTGATATTATTTTTTCTTTGTAAATGCATAATTTACAAATATACCAAAATTTTCATTAGCTAACAGATTTTTTCTTGTCTTCGACTAGTACTGGCTTCTTTCTTACATGCACGGTGTTACATTGTGATGTGCACCTGACATTTATTTCAAAAAAGACTTTGCCTAACCAGATATCTACATCAACATCCTTGGAAGACACTTTTTGTGTCATCAAGCTCTCAGATTTTAGCAACCCAATATTGCTAGCAAAATACTTAACTAGCCAGTCTTTTAGATATAATTGAGTACCTCATTAACACCTTTTCCAAAAACTGTAGAGAAAGTATCTTCTGCAATTTGTACTTTGGAAGAACTTCTACTTCCTATCAACTTATAGTGTGTTTTTTTGAGCAAGTTAACTAATGATCCTTCCATGAAAGGTTTCCATGGCTCTTTTTTGTAATAGTGAAAAAGGATGAAAAGTACAAAAGGTGCGTATCAGCTACATGTAAGAGGCAGCAACAAGGGCATTAACCTGAGCCTCAAGAGACCCATGCTCCAGAATGAGTTTTCTGTATGTTGCTGGATGTATCTTTTAGACCCAGACCTATCCAATACCTTTACTTTGGTAGACACTGGAAAAAAGCAAGCAAAAATTAGTCATACTTTCACTGGGGATTTCCATTTCATTACATGACTGTCACACAGTCTGGTTTCTGATTTCTAGCCAAATCTTATGTAACTCTCCACACCTCACTGAGATAGCTTGTCAGTGCATAAACAGTTATTCTTATAGTTGTTGCAGATCATGGTGGGGGAAGTATATCAATAATCTTGTAAGGCATACTCTCTCGACACCAAACTCAGAAAAAGAAAAACAAATCCCATGACACTTTCAAGCATTTTATGGCTTTATCTGTTATGGTTTGTATGTCAGTATTTTCACTCTGATTATTTTGTTCCCCATGGGGCTTGAACATATAATTTTGTCTCATGCCTCAGTTTTCCTTATAGCCTGCTTGATCACAGTATTCAGAGCTCATCACTCTTAGTCTGATGTAGGTGGATGAGAAGTGCCTCGCTGTGTAAAGGAGCCATACAGCCTGAAATTAAAATCCTCTGTTACGTGCCAGCAAAAAATTTCATCTGCTCAAGAGGCAGGCAAAAAGGAGGAGAGAACTCCTGACTTAGCTGAGCTTACAATGTCACATAGGGATATACATGTGCCTGGCATCAGGGGGCAGTTCCCACAGCATTTCTGGCTGAGGAGCTACAGTAGAGAAACAATACAAAAACTGTACCTCTACTAGTAATTTTTTTCAGATATCTCCTAATTAGCTATATGGGAATACATTATTCCCATTATAAAGAAATTAGGAGTGATCCTTCACTGTAATAATGCAGTGTTTCTGAAACCCACTCTGCTGCTGGACACTCTTGTGCACATGCCACCCTCGTGTGTACTGCACATGTCAAAGAGTGGGCTCATAATTCCTGATTTTCTCTATGCGTGGCTAAATTCAATCTGGAGATGCTGCAAAAAGAAGTTATTTGATATTGTGTTCATAAGAGCTAGAAGCTGGTGTTTAATGTGCCTCCAAACTGATCCAAATTCATGTGCTGTGGCTGAATCCTCACACAGCAGGGACTGAACAGAATATGAAAGCTTTTCAAATCTGTTGTATTTAAAAACCGTAGGAAAAAGGTGGAAGTTCACTTTAAATTTGAGTAGAGGGCATGTAGAGAGAAAGCCTTGTGAAATGGTACAGAAAGTGTCAGGAGGAGAGAGCTCCGGCGCCCTGTGGAATCAGGAGAGCAACACAACGGATCACGCTATCACCAAGAGGGAGGTCATAAGCGCCAGTAAAGAGGAGAGGGGACATGTTCACACCCCTGTTCCAGCCTGTGCTGGCTGGGAGGAGTCCTTTCACCCTTCCCGGAGCGGCCGCAGATCCGGCAGGACCGCGGGGAAGGAGCGCTGCTCCCTCCCACCCTGCCTCGCCTCCTCCGCTGTTGCGGCATCTCCACTACTTCGGGGGTTTCTCAGGGCTGAGCTACCCAGATGCTGTTTATTTTGCAAAACGTGGAAGATAATTGCATTCATGTATAAGTACACTGAGAGATTTTGTGTATGCATTCGTGTGCGTGTGTGTGTGTAATATTTTAAGCTGTCTGGCACATTAATTTAGCCACCTGTCCTAGCTCCTTTCTGCTGCACAAATTAGATTGTCTCAAGGGAGCCTGTGCAGCTGATTGGGTCTGCCTCGTTACTAGGGCAACCCTTCTCCTCTCTGCTATATGCTTTATAGCTCACATTCACCGGGCAAAAAATGGAAGAGGAAAAAAACCAGTGCTTCAAACCCTGGGGATACCAGTACTTAATAGATGCTCTTAGCAGACTTATTTATTCAGACAAGAACACAATTTCTAAATGTGGGAGAGTGGTGAAGCAAGTAAAGTCAAACATATATGAAGGGGCTGATAAGGACTAAATTAAAGGCTTTTACAAATGCCGTATGAATCTTAAATTAGCTCTGCTGTGTGTAGTTGATGCAAAGGTATCGTGACAGGATATCTCAGCAGCTGTCCCTTTGAAGGTCATCCCTGATTAGGAAGAACAACAGAAACTCTTTATGCCAAAAAAACCACAAATGTAGGGAGGAGTCCTTATGTCAGACTGGCTACAGCCCAAATGATGTTTTATGATCATTTATCAGAATAAAATTTTTAGTTTGTTCCTGCTTCCTGCTTTTAGATGATTTGTATTGATTGAACACACCACAGATACAGTGTGCATTTTATGGTGAAACAAGGCATGATTTTGTCTTTGAAAAAGGGCTTCTTGATCTCATTATCTCTTCAGCGACAAACCCGGGAACATGATAAGCACAATAAACATGATTATACTCAAGGATGGATAACGGATTAAGGTAATTACATATGCAAATGAGAAGCAGGGATGGATCTCTGAGCTGTAACCTTTCCTGTGAGGACTTGTGTTTCAAAGTATAATTTTGTGTTTGCACTGGCACAGGCAATATGCAGTTACAGTCTATGAGGTACCTGTTTATGTCTTCATCTTGTGGCCAGTCCATTAATTGTAGGTGATGTCCTCTGTATTGTTATGCTGAGACGATCAAGGGAAGTATTGTTTGGACATTCAAAAGTCTGTGTGTACATAGGATTGCCATGGAGATATTCTAAGGGTGTAGATTTGCTTATAGATGCATTTAGATGCTCATATCTCAAGCAAAGGTTTGTAGATACAGCTCTTCACAAAACCAAAAAAAGGTTCTCAAGGAAATGCAAAGAGTTGGATTTTGGGGCTAAGGGCTTTTTTTTTTTGCATCCTATTAGATAGCAAAAATCATGGAACCAGAGAATGGCTTGGAAGAGATCTTAAAGATCACATAGTTCCAACCACCCTGCCAGGGGCAGGGACAGTTTTCCCTAGGCCAGGTTGCTCAGAGCCCTATCCAACCTGGCCTTGAACAAATCCAGGGATGGGACAGGCACAACCTCTGGAAAACCTGTCCTTGTGCCTCACCACTTTAACAGTTAAGACTTTCTTCCTAAATATCTAATCTAAACTATTGCTGCTTGTCCTGTAAGGACATGATTTGAACATACCCTTGTAAAGATTTCTTTCCATCTTTCTTGTAGGCTCCCTTCAGGTATTGGAGGATCACATTTAGGTCACTTATGAAGTCTTCTCTTTTCCAGGCTGAACAATCCCAATTCACTTAGGAGAATCCATAGCCTTTCAAATTCCACCCTCTGTTTCCAGACCCGTTAGCATCACAGGCAACATCCAGCTCAAAGTAGAAGACCTGATAAACCTCACTGCATTTGACTTGGTGAGGAGGAATACAATTTCAGGAGTTGATAACCTGTAGGACACAAGTATGTACCTCATGATTCCTTGAGAAGCAAGCTAATATTTTTATCTAATTTTCTGTAATACTAGTGGTACAGATCATATGAAACTCAAATCTTGTTAAAAGTTAATTACAGAATTTGATGCCTTTCCATGCTAGGCTGCATAGAGAAAGGTCATTTCACTATTTTGGAAGAGCTTTCATTTCCAATGCAAGTCAAAGTAAATAAAATGTTAGTGGATTCAAACTACTCTAGTATTCATCTCTCAATTTTCCACACATAAATTTAATTTCTGCTGCTCACTTCAGCTGTAACATCTTTCAGTTTAAGATTTTTTTTAATGCATTAAGAAGAAAATAGTTTTATTGTTAGTGATAGTCTGCAATCTGCATATTTCTTCCTGAATTTATCACAGTGTAAGCTTTTGTAGTTTTCTTTATCTTTGGCTCTAGCCTTGACAGTTTGAGTGACTCGAACCTTGAACTCAGAAAGTGTACTGTCTTTTGATATTTTTTGTCATCTTGAATGAGCTTGCCTATTCTCTTTTTAAAAAATTCATTTGTATATGGAAGGAGTATCTTCATTCAGGCAACTAAACATTGCAAGTGTCAACAGGTGACGGAAAACAAAGTTGAAGATGAATTTTAAAATGCCACTGTTCTATGTGAAGGATTAGGATCCTATACCACTTGATATTCTACAAGAATAGCTTGAAATTTATGCTTTAAATTTCATTATAAATTACTTACGCTTTTTTGATTAAGATTGCATTTCACAGATGGTTTTAATAGTTTAAATGGTTGGTTACATCAGGAGGGAAGAGACTTTCTAATATAACTTCCTTGTGTCATAGGTTTCCTTGGCACCTGGAAGGTCATTCTAGAAAATCCAATTGTTATACATTCTAATTAAAAGATTAAGGCCACCCTCAAGGGGTTATGACATCTCATTTCTAAATGTTATTCAGCATTAATATCATAATGCTGTTCTCCTACATCAATTCATACACACTTTCAAATATCTGGGAATATATTACTTTTGATGGCCTTGTATGTGTTGGTGCACATATCTCCAATGTCACACATATTATATAAAATACAGGATTTTTCTGTATTAAAAGAACATTGGTTAGAGATAATTTAGGCAAAACTGACACCCACAATGAGTGCTGAGGTACCTGGTATATATTATTGATAAGACACTTTCCATCAAAGGTCATGGAGAACAGGAGAGTTGTCTGAGGACTGGAGGAAAGCCAAAGTCACTTCCGCTTTCAGAAAGGTGAATAAGGAGGACCCAGCCCAGTCAGCTCCACCTCAGATCCTGAAAAGGTAATGGAATGGTTCATCCTGGATGTTATCTCTAAACACAGGGAGGTAGAGATTACCAGGAGTTGCCAACATGGATTAATCAAGTGAAAATCATGACTGAACAGCCTGATAGCCTTCTATGATGAAATGACTGGGTAGAAGAAAAAAGAGCAGTACACCTTGAATTCAGGAAGGCTCTTAACACTGTCTTCCATAACACTCTCATAATTAAGCTCAGGAAGTGGGGCTCAGATAAGTGGACAGTGAAGTGGATTGAGAGCTGGCTAAATGGCAGATTCCAGAGGATCAAAATCATCAGCACAGGGTGTAGATGGAGGCCTGCAGCTAGTGGTGTTCCACAGGGGTTGGTACTGAGTCCAGTCTTCAACCTAAGCCATAACTGACACGGATGAAGGAACAGACCTTACACTTAGTAAATTTGCTGATGATAAAAAACTAGGATGAAGTGGTTGACACACCTGAAGGCTGTGCTGCCATTCAGCAACTGCCATTCAGTGATACCTGGACAGGTTGGAGAATTGAGTGGAATAATGAAGTGCCAGAAAGGTTGAAGGGTATAGGGTTCTGCACCTGGGGAGGAATAACCCCATGCACCAATGCAGGATGGGGATTGACCTGCCTGGACAAGAGGGGATCTTACAAATACAAGAGGATGGGGTGAAACTATTTTCAGTGGCGCCCAGGGATATGACAAGGGTTAGCACAAATTGAAATAGAGGAAATTTCATCTGAATATGAGGAAATACTTTTTTGCTATGAGGGTGACATAGCCCTCTCAAATTAAGAAGAATACAGAAATACCCTTATGTTATGGTTTAACTCCAGCTAGGAACAAAGCCCTATGCAGGATCTTGCTCACTCTCTAACCAGCAGCAGGACCAGGGAGAGTATCAGAAGGGTAAAAGGCAGAAAATTCATGGGTTGAGATAAAGACAGTTTAACAGGGTGAGAAAGAGTGACACAGAGAAGCAAAGCAAACCAAGGAATTAATTCACTGCCTTCCCAGAGGCAAACAGGTGTTCAGCCATCTCCAGGAGAGCAGGGTCACATCACACATAATGTTTTTTTGGGAAGACAAAGACCACCACTCCAAACATCCCCATTCCTCTTTTTCCTCCCTGTTTTACATACTGAGTATGATGTTCTGTGGTCTGGAATATCCCTTTGGTCAGTTTGGGTCATCTGTCCTGACTTTGTCTCCTCCCTACCTCCCAATCACCCCCAAATTCCTTGCCAACATGGATGTACAAGAAGCAGGAAAGGTCTTCGGTCTGTGTAAGCTCAGCTCAGAAACAACAAAAGACATCTCTGTACTTCAGCTCTGTGTTGGGTACAAATCCAAAACCTAGTCCTGCACTAGCCACTGTGAAAAAAATTAACTCTACCCTGACCAAAACGAGCACACCTTAGTAGAGAAAGTTTAGTTTAAGGTTGAATTTGAACTCTATTTCTGCTCTGAAAGTAGAGCAAAACCAAACAAAAACAACTTTACAAAGTTACAGGTGACTTAAGTTCACTGTGGACTAGAAATTAGTCATACTGATACATACTACCTGCGTATAATTTCTAGCCTGAAATCTTCATTAGATGAAAAAGATGACAACTATTTTCAGGAAAGTATTTAAAGTGGACCACTGCCAGACTATTGGGAGAATAAAAAAGTAAATGATGACTGTTATGCCTTTTCTCTGCATATTCAGTAGGGGGGAATAATCCACAACATTAATGCAGTTTGCAAAAGGGATATTTGTTACACAAATGTATGTGTTTTACTCTGTCTGTTAAACTGTAAATAAATGCCAGAAGAGGCTGCAGACCTGATTGTCTTCCTTACCAATTACATTTAATTCTGGATGAAATATTCTGAATATTATGTGAAGTGCAGATTGACAGTGTAAGTCTGAAAGACAGGTATAACTGTTGAGTGAGAGGTTTGCAGTGCTCATGAAGGTGATTCAGCAGAGCAGTGTAGACCTTGCAGTAGTATCTGTGGCTCCATGAAGGTGAGGAGAAGTAAGACAAGCGACGTGCACCAGTGAAGAAAAATGCCCCAATGGTTGTGCTTTGAGCATGTAGCAAGAAGCAGGTCCCACTGTGAAAGAATATGATTCTGGGAGGTATTTACAGAAAGTTAATAGGCAGAAGACTTAAACTTCTGTAGATAGTGTTGCTCAGAGAGATCCCAAAGTCCAGTTTTAGTGCCATATTTTGCTGATATCCCATAGATCTTAGAGAAAACCACAGAAAGAATTTAAATGTTACATGTAGTGTCCCAAAGAGCACAGTCAGAAGAGGATGTGAAGGTTTAGGTTAGATGAGAAGAACTGTGTCTAAGCTTGGAGATTCAGCTCTGAAAGCTAGAAAAAAAAATGTATCTGGAAACAGAAAACACATGTTAAAAGGAGCACAACTAGGTAACAGGGCGATTAATTTCCACTTGGAACAACTACTCCTTAATTTCATCAAAGAATGGTTTTGAACTTGTGGCTTAGTCATTTATACATTATTTGGCTTAGTGTAGTACAAAGCATTGTGTGCTGGTCTGCTATGTAGAAAAAAGCAAGTTGTTCCTTGTAGATATTCCATTTAATTAATATAAATTCCCTTCCATTAGGATAAACTGAAAATCTTCATTTTCTCTGGTTATTAAGATACAAATTATGCATGCTCTATTTCCAGTGATCTTAAATGAAAACCAGTTTATCATCAGGTAACACTGTGATTTTTATGAGAAAATGAGTCACCTTGTAAGAATCACTCTTTTTCAGGGAGTACTTTTATTGGGTTTGTATGGCAGAGTTTTGGTAGTAGTGGAAGGGGGTGCTACACACAAGAGGGTGACTTGTGTGAGATGTTTGAAGCTTCTCCATGTGCAACAGAGTCAATGCCAACTGGCTCCAAGACGGACACACAATTGGCCATGGCTGAGCCCAGCTGGGATAACATATTTAAGAAGGGAAGGAAAAAAACTGTGCAACAATTGCACAACAACTGTGCGGCTGGAGTGAGAACATGTGAAGGGATCAGCCCTGCAGACACCAAGGTCAGTGCAGAAGGAGGGGCAGGAGCTGCTCCAGTCACTGCAGCAGAGATTCCCCTGCAGCCCGTGGTGCAGGCTATGGTAAGGCAGGTGTGCCCCTGCAGCCCATGGAGACCCCATGTTGGAACATGTAGATGTGCTAAAATGAGGTGGTGGCCCTATGGGAAGCTCATGCAGGAGCAGGCTTCTGGAAGCACCTGGGTAGAGAGGAACCCACACTGGAACAAGTTTGCTGGTAGAACTTGTGACCCCATGGGGGATCCACACTGGAAAAGCCTGTGCCTGAAGGACTGCACCCTGTGGAATGGACTCTATGCTGGAACACTTCATGAGGTATTGCAGCCCGTGGGAAGAACCTACCTCGGAGAAGTTAATGGAGAACTAGCTCCTCTGGGAGACACTTGATGCTGAAGCAGGGAAAGAGTGTGAGGAGCCCTCCTCTAGAGGAGAAAGGAACAGCAGAGACAACGTGTGATGAGCTCACTGCAACCCCCATTTCCTGTCTCCCTGTATTGCTGTGGGTAGGAGACAGAGAAATCAGGAGTGAAATTGAGACCAGAAAGGAGGGAGGGGTGAGGGGAAAGTGCTTTCGAGACTTATTTTTCTTTCTCATTATCATACTCTGATTTGATTGGTAATAAATTAAACTAATTTCTCAGGGTGGAGACTGTTTTGGTCTTGATGGTAACTGGTGAGTGATCCCTCCCTGTCCTTATGTTGACCCAAGAACCTTTTTTATAGGTTCTCTCCCCTGCCCAGCTGAGCAGGAGTGGGACAGAATAGCATTGGTAGGTACCTGCTATTCTGTCAGCATGAACCCACCACAGCACTGTGTGCCCTAAGGATTTAAAAGATACCTCAAGTATCAGAAGTCTTTTTCTTCATGCACTCTGTTTTTATGTAGCTGTTTCATGCAGTTCTGTCTTATGAAAAATGTCTATTTTTTATCAGAGGCATTTACTGTTTAACGATAAAGAACTGTGAAGAGATGAGCAGAGTCCTTAGCTCAGGGTCCTGTCACTTGCTTTGATACGGTTTCCATAATGTGATTAAAGACTTCTTTGAAAAGGTATTTATTGTCTTTCTTGCCCCTTCCACTTACTCCAATACTATGAGGAAACTGTTGTACTGCTTGATTGTTTTGGTATCTAGAAATAAATAATTCCCAGTCAGTTTGCAATAATTTCTTTTGTGTCAACATTGTCTTTTAAATTTTGGCTTCTTTGTGCTTAATCACTTGATGCCTCTATAGAGACCTATCAAACCCCTCTCACCCTTTAGGCCTGGCCTGTAAAATAGTTAATCCACTCTTGTAAAGGTACTCTTTCTCTGAATAACCTAAATATACATTAGATATTGGCTTTGATAATTCCCATGCTGAGACATACATTCCTACAAACCATTTTACTGGTACCCCAGGTTCAAATTTGCACTTGTTTAAAGGCTGAGGTAAAATGTTCACTTACAGTCATTCATATATTGTCTTTATGTTCATTGTCACTGCAAAATGTCCTGTCTCCCCTTTCGCCTTCCATCTTAATTCATGTATTATTATGGGCACTTTGTAATTGCTTGTAACATTCTTAGCATGGTTTAGTTCAGCGTAACTTCTATTGAATCATACTTTTCTCCTATACTTTCTGATCTCTAGAAAATAATATAATTATTTGCAAGTTCTCTGTATTTTTGCCTGCTTTTTGCATAGTAGTTATTCATCCTGTATTCAGCTCCCCCTGAATAGCTTTCATACTTTTAGGCAGCTTCCAGAAAAATGTTTGTACTTTCTATTTGAAATCCAAAGTTTAAATCCTTAAACTTTTTGGTCTCCTTAATTTCTCAGTGTGTTTTTCCCAATGAAGTATATGGAAATATAGGTACAATTAATCTTTCTCATTATTTATTCAAGGCAAAGAGAGTTCAGTTTATGATCACTGGATCCATGCTCATTTTTTATGCTGGGTTCTTTTAAAACATACTGCTTAATTAATTTATTAAAAAACCACAACTTATAAAAGCTTCATCTTTTGGGATTTTTTTTTTGTTACTATTACCACAGTGATACTGCTTGACTTCTCTATTTTTGCAATATCAGTTTCTTAACCTCATGCAGTTTTTGCTACTATTTACATTGCCAGTTCTACCTTTATCTCCCTTTGACCACTGATTCTAGACCAAATATCATCTACTACTCCAGAAGGATAAGTGCATGGCATTACTGTTTATTGCTTTAATTTGAACAATTATTATCACAATCTCATTTCTTTTACATCACTTTTTATCTACCTTTCTTCCTGAATTCCATGTCGCATTCACCAGTTTGAGTCTTGTCTCATACACAGTTCTGACACATCTTTCAGTCCTGCAGTGGTGCATATCTATACATGCATAATGCATGCATTTCTAGTAATTAACTTTTATGGCTTAATCTTTCTGCACTGGTACAACAGCATAATTTGACTTTGCATCATCCAAATTTTTAAGTGCAATAAGCACAGTATATCATTGCCTATATAACTGACTATAGACACTTTTAAATGCTTTTCAAAGGAACATAAATGCATTCTGGGAAAGTGGTCTTGCTTTGCCAAAGCCAGTACTTGGAGTTACATCAAATTCAACTTTTTCATCTGATTATCAAGAAAAGGTGTAAAAATTGTTGGTACTGTATAACATATCTGTACTTCATCTTACCGAGTACAGATTGATGCCTTAGATATAGTCAGGAATATGGTTTATAACAAAGTAGGAAACATCTCTCTCCTAGTCTTTCAAGTTACAGGACCAAAATCAGACAATGACCTGTTCTTCATAATGGTAAATCATTTACTCTCTAAAGTTTGTTTGTTACTATAAAACTCTTGTCTATAGAATGTATGAATGGACTTAGACATTGGATGAGAAATAAACACAAAGACTGTCTTTGACTTGGCTTTCTCTACATTTCTGTCTTTTATGTCTATCTGTCAGATGTATTTAAACATGATTTTGCTGAGACTTTTTTGAGTCAGAGTGGTGTTTGGATGCTATTGTTCAATATAAACAGCAAGAGACAAAATAACGGACACAGAATGTAATTTAATATTGATACACTGTAAGAGTTAGGCAGAGCAATTTAATTAAATTCTAGTGGAAAGGTACTTAACCTTTTCTATTAACCAGAAATTTATGCACAAAATGCAAAGACAAAGACAGTTTGCATTAAACACTAACTTCTTTTAACTAAAGTGCTGTGGAGAGATTGATTGCATTTGCTTAAGAGAGAGCAGTGCTGCAAATTTCTTAATTCAAGTGGCTTCTATTTAATTGCCAAGTGGCTCCAGAAAAAGGAACAACTAGCTGAGAATAAATGAGGCTCCTTTGTTTCTGTGCCTTTCCAAGGACCCATGTTTGTAATTGAAACATGCAGAAGATTCATTATTGAAAGGGTCTTCAGCTTATGGTTTGGTTTGGTGTCTAAATATCCATATCCAGAGAGAGAGAGGGGGAATCAAGCAAGCAGAGAGATTTATAAGCATATCCCTGCCCAGTATTCCCTAGACCACAGAGGGAGGATATTTCAGCTCTGGGAGATGGTTGCCTTTCTCTGAAGCCCAACATAAGGTTTCCTGTCAGGCACATTTTCTTTCACTGGTCACAGTTACTAAGGAAACCACCTCTTCTGCGTGAAGGCATCATAGGTGCCTCTTTTGGGGGCTTGAATCTGGGACTGCAGCCAGCCACAACTTGCAAATTGAAGCCTGTATTTCAGCATACTTAACCTTTGATGTGACCATAGATACATTATGTAATACGGTGAGCTTCTACCCGAGGGAAGTGGCTGAAGGATGAGTTCATCAGGGAGGGTGGGCCAAGAAAAGCTCCCTCCCTCCTTGTTCTGAAAGAGTGGTCAGCAGTGCAAACCACGGCTAATGGGACACTGGGAAGAGACTGATTAAAGTCCTCTTGAAAAACCTGATACCAGATCTACAAAGTAGTGCAAAGAACATAGAATATTAATCATAAAAATATCAGGATAGTAACTGTAACAAAAATCCTCAAACTCACGAAGTTATATATATGATGAGATGAGCTGACAAGATCAGGAATATATTAGCTTGAACTGTCTCTGGTTTCATCATTCAAGTCATGTTGCTGACCTACAAGCTCCAGTGATTCAAACTGGGGATGACTTAAGAGATCACTGTTGCTGCTGTACATAGCTATTAATATAAAATCCCTTTGTCCTCATATGAACAGAAGAGGAACTCATGATTCCAGTGAAGTGCATCCTTTAAACAATACAAAGTATGTACTGATACGTAGCCTAGTACACTCTTAATAAAAATATATTGAATATTAAATATTAAAAAAAGGCATTTGTGAATACCTGAAACACTGACACTGCTGTCTGAGATTACAATATTAATTAACTCCTCGATGGGTAGTTTTGAGCACCATGTAGCAAAACTCAGAGTTTGCCCTCATCCCTTCATGGGGTGGGGATGAACAATGCAGGCTGTGGGATACAAATATTATCAGTACTGATAAAAGAGAAGATTGGCTTAGAGATAGAAGGTAGTAATCTGCGACCCTTCTCAAGCATGCCATAGTTAGTTCCCTTTGCCTTGATATATGACTTTGGAGACAAAATCCACAAACTTTTTTGGACTCCAACTCTGATGAAGGTATGGAGCATCTCACACATTTCAGTGGAAGTTTTAAGTTCCCATGGTCAACATGGGGCTTAGACCTCAGCAAGTCTAAGCACATGTGCACACATGCGCTCTCTTTGAGGAGTCTGCAACATCTGTTTACACATAGAGTAAAAATAAGTATACATTAAATCACTTTCTTCCACCTTCTCTTTAATTATGGTAACTCTTAACTCTTTTGTGTGCTCATACAGTGACTGCCACAATAGGTCATTGATTGCAGCTGTGGCCTCTGCCTTTGCCAGGTTGCAGTGGTAGTCTTCATGAAAATGAGTATTTCAAGCTGTCCTGTCAGCATAAATAGAAAATAATTTTAATGACTGTAAACAGATTATATGTTTACATTTGCCTCCTTTCTGCATTTAAAGAATCCAGTGTTTAACACATCAGTTACTCTGAAACAAATGATACGATTTGCATTTAGGGAGCAGCAGACAGAGGACAGTAGTAGGCTGCTGGACTGAAATTCCTCTTTCAGCTCTGAATTTTCCTACTTTCAAATGTAAAATATAACTGTAGTAGTCTCATCAAGAGAGAAGACAGCTGAGTGAGTTGTACAGCCAGATAGTTATAATTTCCTTAGATCTTTCCTTCATTCTCTATGGCTAGAGATTTACAAACATAAATAATTAAATCAATTTAATTAGAATTTTGCTATTCATAGAAATTGCATCCAGAACTCAATATATTCCCTTTATAGTAGATGTGAGTGATAATAATCCCTACTAGCCTTTCCCTTTGTGCTTGCTCTCTTGCTTGTTCTGTGGATATATTCTCTCTGGATCACTTGAAGCTAAATGTGCAAGAGTGCATTGCATTTATAGGCACATGATGGAGGAAGGGAAGGGTGGTGCAGTCACAGCAGATCCTCAGGTTTTAGGAACAGATGATTTGCTGCAAGTACTTCTTGATGCCTGCAATATGTGTTCAGTGTAAACAAGGGTTTCTGTGAACAGCTAATGAACTAATGAAGCCAGATTTCCTATAAATCTCTGTCTCTTGATTGACTTTTTAACTGAGACAAGTTTCACATTATATTATGCCTAAAACATTCTAACTGCAGAGCATGCCAAAAGAGGCAGTCCTGGTTCTTTACTCACTTTCTGCCATGTGTTACCACCCCATCAGATCTAGCAATTATACAGCCTCAAGATGAATTTGAAACCTTCATTTGTGTGTGTGTGTGGTGTTATTCCAACTGGATCAATGAGCTGATTATCTCTAAGATCAGAACCTCTCTGCCAAGCTTGAAATTTAGTCACTAAGCTCTAAAGATTTTAGACAAGTAAGTGGATGTTTCTGCAGGCATATGCATGGATTGGGTGTTTAAGTGGAATGACTGTGCTGCAGTCTGATTTTAGAGTAGAGTTAAATGAATAGCTAATATAATAAATGTGTCCTGGAAATGTCTCTACTGCCTGTAACAATTCATGCCAGAGAAATACAACATGTAAAACTTCATGATATTGAAGACATGGTTAACTACATTGCAATTCAGGATGCTCATATGCAACACATCAAACCTTCTGGCTGGATTTCCTACCATTTTCAGGGGTCTATGTGGTATGTTTTCAATACACTTTGATGAAATGAATATGTAAATGTCACTATTGGAATATGTCAAGATGTTTCGCTTGATACATGTGTAACAGGCACTGTTGAAGAGTTTATATTTATTGTCAAGCCCAGAGTAAAATCAGTATCAGCATCTAGGTAGACTAGCAATATATAGTCAAACTAACCAATACACTTTCAGGAGAATAATAGCAGAGGAATAATCAGCTACTCTGAGGGTGATAAATGACCTTTGAATCGTGTATGGTGGTATGCACCAAGCAGAAAAGCAGACAAGTGCCTAAACTTTGATGGATTTGCTTGAATTATCTGCAAGTGGATCAACAAACTATCAAAGTGGTTTCAGCAACTGCCCTCAGAAATGTTGCTGTGTATGTGATACTTGATGTTGGCCTACGGCAGTTTGGGAGACATTGCTTTAAGTGCATTTTCTTTGCATTTGTAAACGAAGCAGAAAGTGTGTCTGGACTATATGCAAGTATACACTCTGATCTGCTAACATCTGACACTTCATAATAGTCATGGTCCTTAGTGCCTGGCCAGTTCCTCTGTTCTCACTACATTTGTGTCACACTTATCATTTGCTCTGATAACCACTAGGCCAGCTCAGTGTTGTATCCTGAGCACGAGTTCATCTGGAGGGCTGTTGCCTCACTGCTCCTTTAGCTCTGGCTGTGGATGTGCTTGGCTCAGCCATTGCACAAACTCTGTGCCTCCCCTCTCCAGTTCCACTCACCGTGGCAGGTGGCACATCTGTGTGCTGGCATGTGTGTGTCAGTCTGATGCACAGCAGCAGCTTTGGGGAGCTGAGTGCAAAGTCCTTGCTCAGCTCTAGCACTCTCAAGGCCTGACTGAAGGGGCAGTTTCTACCTTGCCAGCCCAGCTACAGCTTGAGATCCTGTGACCCCTGGACCTGGGTGCTGGGCTGATGCAGTGAACATTGCTGCCTCACTGCTGGACGGCTTCACAGCATGAGGAGAATCACAGTGCCTCTGTTTCAGCATCTGCAAAATGTATGAAATTGAACTCAATATTCCTCTTAAAACCCTTTGATCTGTGCATGATGTGGGTTGTAAAACAGCTGGGAAAAAACCTCACCATGACAATTACATTAGATCTGATCTACCCTTCAACTTTTCTGGCATAGGTAGAGAAGCATGTGCACCGGCTGGAGTAATAGCATTAAGACATTTCCCATCTTTCTAATATAATTTAAATTTAATTAGGTGAACAGATATAAGCAGTGGCACAAAAATAATGCTTTTTTAGCACGAATTATACCTGCACTAAAAGTATTGGCAGAGTTATGCAAGTTAACTCTTTCTATATACAGGGATGGAATATTTTTGCTCCTTTTCACTTTCCACAACACCTTGTTTAAAAGGAGTCTTTGGTACTCATTACTGACACAGGTTATAATTGTAGTACCATATTTGTGTCTGTATTTTACTCACATTTTCTTCTTGGTAAGCAGAGCTGTCCCCTTTCAATTACCCTTCACCTCCCCCCTCTCCTGCAAGATCAAACAACAGACTTCTAAGCACCGGGATGGATTTCAGAGGGGCTGGAGGATGGGGAGGGGTTGTGCCTGCTGGAGTTGCCTACCACCCTCTGACTTTTACATCCTTTTGAAAGTATACCGTGCAGTAAACATTAAATAACATTTTAATTCTGGACTGCTCACCTTTTGCTACTTGTGGTAATAATATCAAAGAATGTTCTTTGGTATGATTTTACAGAGTAAATTTGCTTTACCTGCTTTGTGAGGAATCTGGGGGTGTCTGGTTTGGATTGTCACTGGCTTGGGAAATAAAAGCACATATATTTGTGCTGGCTTACTTGTCCTGCTGAGAAAAAAAGCACTCTAGATCTACCCAGTGGTATATTATATGATAGCCAGGTTTCCAAACTTTTGCTTACGTAAGTAATTACATTTAAAATAAAAATATTATCTTATTTGGCTAAGTAAAATCTAAATGAAGGACAATAACTTTCACTGACTCTTGCTTTCTCAGTCAAGAGATTTAGACAATACAATTTGGAGATTTTTTCTTATTAATACAAATTTTTAATTTTAGTATAAAATAACATTTTTTCGTAGGAGCAATAACTGACATCACAATAGCTGATGCCATAAGGATACTGTTTAAAAAGGGAAGTTAGAAAACAGGGCATTAATCTGTAGCTGACTGAGAGTAATGTTCTTCATATCTCCTAGTCCACAAAAAAAGAAATAATCAAATCCAAACCACCCACATGTGTAGAGCCTCTTTTAGAAACTGCATACTTTACTCATACATTACTGCTTATGTACTAGTGCCCAAGGGTGCCAGTGCAGCACTTCAACCAGAAAGCAACAAAACCCTCCAAGTATTTGTGTAACCTCACCAAAAGTGCACTTGGCCCTATCCCAGTATTTGTAAACTGAATGTCAGTTGTAGTGTTAATATAAATACAGTTAAATAAATATTCTACCCTTCTAAAATATGAATTCCAGCCCATCTCTGTCCCAGATACATGTTCTAGACTACAGATAACTGCAAAAAATAAACTTTTACATGTTCATATTGAAAGGCAAGCTGTGGACATTTCTGTATCAGTTGGGTTTTGATAGCAGCATTTCTCTCAGCAGCTCTGACACTACATTCAGTTAGCTTTCTGTTCTTGTTGGTGGACTCTAATATTATGATTCTACAGAGATCCTTAGATCCTTATTTTTGTTTTATTTGAAGGATCTTAATTTTAGACACCAATACATCTGTTGTGGCTTTACTCCAGCCACCACTCACTCCTCTCCAGTGGCATGAGGGAGAAAATAGGGAGTCTAAAAGTCAGAATATTTGTGGGTTAAGATAGAGACAGTTTAGTGGAGCAGAAAAGGGAGGAAAAAATTGTAATAATAATGATGATAAAAGAATTGGAAAATACAAATGAGAGATGCACAACACAAATGCTCATCAGTTGCTGACTTACATCCAGCCAGTTCCCAAGCAGGAGCTGCTGGCCATCTTTCTCCCCAGTTTCTATGCTGAGCATGGTGCCACGGAGCATGGAATACCCCTTTGGTCAGCTGGGGTCAGCTACCTTGGCTGTCACATTGCAAGTCCTTGTGCTTCCTTGACGGTGGGGTGGGGTGAGAAGCAGAAAAGTCTTTGGTTCTGTGCAAGCACTGCTCAGCAATAATGAAAACATCTCTGAGTTATCAACATTTTTTCCAGCACAAATCCAAAACATGGCTTTATATCAGCTACAAAGAAGGAAGCTAACCATTCCAGCCAAAACCAGTACAACATCGTTTTACCTCTTATGTTTAGTTCTGACAGAGAGATGCCCTACTTTAGTCTTATAGGTCCAGATAAGTGACCTTACTCAGGCTTTGTAAATGCAAAGTCCATATACAAAAGGGAAGTGCCTTGGGATCATCTTCTGTCAGGTGAGAACCAGCTGTCTGACATCACACAGCAGCTTTACACAGCAGTTTGAGACAGGAAGTTGCTGAGCTGGAATTAATGGGGAGGAGACAGATTGATTCTCTGTATATCAGCAACCCATCAAGGTAATAATGAGAAAAAAAAAGAGAAATCTACATGCTCTGCTGGCTGTAACAAGTGTGGAATTATAAAACTTCAATTGAGGTTGCTTTTAAAAATAAAATTCAGAACTATGCGCTACATAGTGCATAAAAGTGCATTTGCTGTTAGCAGATGTTTTAAATCACTGGATGTGTGATATGAATACTGTGCTGTGGAGAATTTAGTTGCCAGAAAGATATACTTTAGAAGGTTTCAAATACCTTAGGTTAAAATGATGTACCTGTTCACTCTCTCAAGGTAAGTTTGAGGAAAGTTTTGAGGAAGCCACTCAAGTGTCTCATTTAGTAGTAATCTTAGCCTGTGTATGTCAGAAAACTGCCTGGTGAACTCAGCAAGTGCATTTATACAATGAGAGTTGTGTTAGCATTTGAAATCCACTTGTAAGTAGTTATCATCTATTTAATTTATTGCTATAATCTTGAAAGCATACCACCTACAGAAGCCAAACAGTCCAAAATATCCATGGCACGGGCTGGAAAGCTGAAGGATTCTTGGGGGTATTATTTTAACTTGGGATTTAAATGAAACGTTTTGCACATTGACTAAGGTTGCAAATAAAATACCTGGGCACCTTAAAATTGGAATCCTGCCTAGCTGAATCATCATACATGATTTCTATTTTTTCATTTCAGAATAGTAATAACGAAACATACTAGTACAGAAGATTCCTAGTTTTCTCTAATTTCCACTTTCATTGTCTAACCAAGTTTGCACAGCACTTAACATTCCTTGTGAATTTTACTATTGAAGTTTTCAGACTTTTAAGCATTGGCAGCAGCACAATTGTGTATGAACCACTTCTGGCAACAGCAAAAGATTCAAGAGCTGATAGAAGATTCATTATGCCCTTTGCTGAGTCTCAAATAGAAGGGACTTGAGACACTGCAGAAAATTAACAGTACAACAAGAAACACTACATAAAATATCTGCGTCCCCCATGCTGTTCTGGTTTGACTATTTGATTAGCAAACTCCTCAAGTAGAATGATTTCAGCAATATTGTAGTTCACAGCTGAGGTGATTATTCAGTTCGCCCTTACAGCCTCCATTACAGATGGTTTCCCTAAAATTTCCTTTAATGTGAAAATTTCTCTAATTGCTTCATTGTGCCAAGTGGAATATCTTGGAAGGCTTAAAATAAATGTATTCCACTATTTTGGAGCCAGAGAAATATTTGAAATTACTATTGTTTAGTATTTGTAATTTTTCAAGTTCTTTCTTTGCTCTTTGTTCTTGAGCAATCAATTTGAGCAATGATTTTAATTTAGCCTTTTATCTTGAGACAAGGCATTGGTGAAGATGAGGAACATCTATTCTGATACATCTGTGTAAATAATTAAATGATGTGCATGGTCTGCTTGGTTCCTGTCTGAAGTAGTATATAATAAATCACCAAGCAGTCTTAGTGTGACATTTGTGTACATTGTTTTACTTGTAACATGATTTAAAAACTGATTAAAAAGCCCTGCCAGGCTTTTAATTGAGTGTTGGCACTTGCACATACAAAATTTAGTGCTTAACAGTTGTATCAGAACAAGTGCTCAAAGGTAAACTCATGTTCAGCTTAGACGAATAGAAGTAATGATAGTCTGTATGTGCCAATAATAAGAGAATCAAGATTAATTAATAAATTGCAATTTGTAGCTACATATGTTCATAGTATTCTAATCTCCAAGTCAGACACTAGAGATTTCTATATCTATGACAGGGTTCATCAGTCACTATTGCAGGAGATATTTTTATTTCATAACACTAGAGAGCTAAACTATTTCAAATCTGATGAGAGGCCGGAGAACAAGTGTGCAGCATGGTCATATTCACGAGCAAGTGGCTTCAATCAGCAGGAATATTACAGTTGTTGCAAATTTCAGGAAGAATGCTGAAATGCCATCAAAGAGCTTTGGATTCGTACTGTCTTTGATGGATTTTAATCTCATTAAAAACTTATAGGACATTTTAGCAAAAAAAATCTTCTCAGAATTATCAATGTTTTCTCATTCCTATGGTGGCTTTTAATTAAGAGAAAAGTACATTTTTCATATTGGGGTTAACAATTTTCTGAAAATCATCCAAGAGTTAGGTTCTTTGATAAACATCACTTCTCTGGTAAAACACAGAAACAGAATTTTTTACTATTCTTTCACATATGGTATCATGAAGTTTAGCTTCTACAAATTCAGGCTCATAAATTGAAATAAACTTAAGGGGAAGAAATTTCAGACACTGAAAACCAGGCAACTGAGCTTTTTTTATGCTTCAAAATACTGTTGGGGAAAGGAAAAATACATACTTTTCCTGTTTAAGTGGCCTGCCTCAATGATAATGTTACAATTCATAAAATCCTATCTACATATATATTTTGGATATATAATTATAGTTGAAATCTATTGGATGTAAAATTTGCTTCTTCTGAGCTTTTAAAAACCATATAAATACACAAACAGTAAGTACATAAGGTTTTGACAGTGCTAGTCATCTATTCTTTCAATTTCCTGTAGCTAACATATGAATTATCAGCCCCTAGACATCAGAATGAAATGTATAATTGCCAGTTGCTTGCCACTATTTGTCATCCCACCCTCCTCCTACCCAGGGAGCAACACTTTGCATCAGTCAATAGCTTTAAAGTATATATATTTTGTAGCAAAGATCTGACTGATTTAGTATTATATTTAGTTTTATTTAATGCTTTCAGTCTTGAACACAGTCACACAGAATTTTGAAGTACTGAATTAAGATGAGAGCATTTTCTGTTTAATGCCTGGTTCTCTGAAGCAGGAATTATGAGGTCAGACTACCACATATATCACCAATAAGATGCAACAACAATTTTTTTAATGTGAACTTGATAAACCCAATGAAGTCCAAAAGAATAAATTCCCAGAAAGATTCAAGATACTTCAATATATGAAGAATCAGACTTGGAAGAGACCAAGTATTCTTAATCCATTGCACTGATGGGGAAATGAGGTACTAAGCAGTTGAAGAAGGTTTTTGAAAAAGTTACTGGTTTTAATCACACTTAGTTTTTTTTTTTTTTTTTTATTTGTTTGTTTGTTTGTTTGTGGTTTTTTTGGGGTTTTTTTTGGTCCTTTTAAGCAGATTCAATCTATGTTGCCTTTTTTTTTAAGACTGGCATGAATTTTGTGAACCTTCCTTTGTGAGGGTTTTCAAGAGGAGGTGTGATGCAGTGCTATGTACACAAAATGAAATCATGGTAATTTTAGAATCCCAGTTACCAGGAACAGAGCTTCCATGTGACTGGACTTGAAAACATGCTGGCATGAAAGGGACAGATGAGACAATAAAAAGAGACAATAAAAGGGAACCCACACAAGTAATCCATAGGTTTATGCCACATGAAGAAGGAGTAAGAATGCCTGGAGGGATGCTATAGTGCTGATCCCAAATGCATAAATTCAAGCAAATTCAGCTTTAACTAGTCACCACAGTTGATAGCTGTGGTACAGGGGTAACTAAATAAAATTATACTGGAACAAATCTGCTTTGCCTATTTAGCTTGCATTTTAGGTTATTTCACTTCATCACTTTATGTTTGGTTACAGGAAATTATTATTATGGGAGCATTTGTTGATGCTCATATAGTGATCATTAGGCATGATGAAAGAAATGTTTTACAATTAATGTTCTGAAATGGTAATTTTAGAATTAAAATTTATTTCAGTCTACCAGAATACAATATATTCATCAGCACAGTAAGCTATTTTGTCTGAAATATTTGTCATTCTATACTCAGCTGCAATTATCTCTTTAGGAGTAATTCTTGGGACCATGAAAATTTCTAGTGTGGGTATAATATAAAGCTAAGTCTTATAGTTACGTCAATGTTATGGGGTAATCTCTTGCTGAATGTGTGTGAACCCTCCAGTCAAACAGCTTATGCTGAAGGAACAGAAAAGTGCCTCACACCAGTGAATGAAGCAGTGTAGGTGTCAAATATTGGATGTTTCTGAAAAACTGCCTTGAAAAAGCCACTAATTGGAATTTACATGGGTAAATTGACTGCTGTGTAGCTCAGCTTTTTTAGGTGTGTGGGTACAGAAAATTCCATGGCCAGTCACCCAGACTGAGCTCTCTAGGTCCACCTTAGGTCTGGAGTCTTCACTGTAGTAAAAATGAAAAAGGAGTCGAAACTTTAAAGCTTTGTTTGTAACTCTGCATAAACATATTATGAAAAATTGTTAGATTATGTAGAAACCGTTTTTTTAAATGAAATTATTCACTGGTTTACGTAAACTATAAGCAATACTGACACAGTAATTTAATATTACTTAACATGGAGAATCTTTTTTCTCCTTTAACTGTTTGAGATTTTCTAGAGCCAC
Organism: Sterrhoptilus dennistouni; assembly: GCA_013397095.1. Classification (NCBI taxonomy): domain Eukaryota; kingdom Metazoa; phylum Chordata; class Aves; order Passeriformes; family Zosteropidae; genus Sterrhoptilus; species Sterrhoptilus dennistouni. The sequence continues at coordinate 526,513 of VWZU01016438.1, read as the reverse complement.
AATTACTTTTACACAGTGAGTTTGCTGAGTCACAATAAATTTACACCAAAATATCATTTATTGATGATCTTATGAAATGAGAGAGGGTTCATTGAAATAAATATTGAAATAAAGAATCCTCTGATTGCTGAAAAAGTCTATAATGAATCAAAATCAGAAGTATCAAATCCCTTAATTTTAATATAAAATATGAAAGTTTTTGCCACAGGTGAAGTTAAATTTACTGTTACAGATGTTAGATGAAAAAGAACTAAACTGAATATAGAGGTTCTTTTTTTCCCATATGAATGAGTAGTAATTATATATTCATGTGTTAACATGCAAGCTCAAAAAGTTCTAGTAGCATACCAAGGCAATCAACCTACCTTCTAAGGAATTAAAATAGATTGGATTCCCCTGGTATGTCAGAGAAAATTAGTTCCCCTGTAGTCTCTGTCTCCAAGTGAAAAGAGCTGCAGGTGAGGGCAATTGTGAAATGTGAAAGGAGCAAAGCCACATGGCTTAGTAAAAAGGAAAAAACCGAGCTTTGAGTGCTCCATTTGTTAAATTGCCAGACTGTGGTGACTTCCTTCAGCGAACACTCCTGTATCTCTACAAAATGCTAATACTAATAAGCATACAAAGAACAGGACACCAAAAATTATCACAGAATCACAAAATGGATCAGGTTGGAAGAGACCACAGTGGGTGATCTGGTCCAACCTCCCTGCTCAAACAGGGCCATCACAGGTAACGTGGCACAGCATTGCACCCAGACAGTTCTTGAATGTCTCCAGTGGGGGAGACCCCACAACTTCTCTGGACAGTCTGCTCCAGTGCTTTCAGTAGGAATGAAATTAAAGGAAAGTAAAAACAACAAAAAGGTTTTGTTCCTTTTCCATCTGTGTGTATTTTTTCTGAATATATTCCTCTCTTTTTTTTTACTAGTGCACAGATGTTTTTCAGAGCACATCCTGGCCTGTTTTTGTCCTCAGCATCCAAGTCAAATCAGTTTTGTGTCCGAGGTAAGCTTTTGAATCTATGTTAATGTGCTCCATATCAGGCTACCATTCTTTCTGTTAGGCTTTGTCTTTGCTCCCTTTAAGGCTTGTAAACTGCTGTAGATAAAGGGCTGCTCTCTCTGTACATCCTGTTGAAATCTGCAGAAACAGCAGTTTTCTATTATGCTTGAAATTCAGCCTGTACTTTATTGTGTTTCACACAGCTTTATGAGTTTAACTGTAGACAATCCTGTTTTAACAAGTAGTTTGGCTGTGGAAGTGACTGATTGTATAGCATTTTTCCCTCACCCCCTGACCAGACCATTTTATGTTGGAACATCTATACCAGAAGTAGTGGTGTCCCTTTAAACATTTCAATTTGATCACATAAATAACCTCATGGGAAAAACTGGCAGATAATAGGCAAAATTGGTCTGTATTAGACAAAGACACATAAAGAAACATTTTATTAGACATAAAATTTTGAAAAAGCAATTATTAGATTGATCACAATTTACAGATAAGTATTTGAGCTTTTACATTTCATGATTATACATTGAATCTAAACCCGATAACATCTTGCATAAATTGACTTAAGGGTCTCACTATTGATCACTTGCTGCATTTTCATGATTACACCATTTGCAATACTTCGGAGAGGACTGACTGAGACTTTGGTTCCAGCTCCTTCAGTGGTTACTTAAACTGGATTTAGTCCTTCACTTGCCTTTGTGCTTCTTTTCTGTCTCAGCCAGAAGATGAATTTAGACTCCTTGGGCACTTAAACTTCCAAATCAGAATGTTTCCTGTCACACAAACATTGCAGAGGAATGTTGGCTGAGGGATTTACACGTACTACTTTCATTTGCTACATTAGTTTAGTGATATACCTGCTTTGCAGTATCTTCCCCACCATATAATAATATGCTGAATGCACATACTTTCAGTATATTACTGAAAACTATATTTTTATATGTATTATTAATACATTTATTATTTTTATATAGCTATTATTTTTGTCAGAAAAAAAGATATTGGTGATCTCTATGAACAAAACGGTTTTTAGGCATGCAAGAGTTGAACATATAGATCTATCTATATCCCTATAACTTTCAACATATATAACATGAAAGTTTTCATTTATAGAAAATTTAACTGATAAATATAGTTATTATGGTTTTTTATCAGATAGAAGTGTAACTTGATAGAATAAAACATTGTGTAGTTGCATTAACTGAGTGAGGAATCACACTTCTCTGTTTCTGAGGGTTTGAAAAGTAGCATTTATGATGGTGTATTTTGTATGCGTGAGCACAGCATAAATGAGAGAAATTCCCTAAAATAATTGATTTTTAAGTAGGTGTCAAGATATTTAGCTAAGAAACCAAGTTGAAGATGATCACTTCTGCCTTGTTAAAAACTTTCAAGAGAGCTTAGTCTTAAGCACAGAAGTAATAGTATGTATTATTTGTCCCTTGCAGGTAGTTGGAACAACTTACAGCTTATCCCATGTGTGATGATCTGCTAAATCACAACCTCTCAATGCTTTCTTTCACCAGAATGAAACACTGGAAAAGTAAAAGAGCATATTGACAATAGCAAATCCAAAACGAGAAAATAGATATACTTTAGATCAGAATTGTAGAGTCTGAAGAGCAGCTTTATCAAGACACAAACATCTTCAAAATATAATTGCTTTTGGCAATACCAATACTTAATTACATATAAACATATTTCAATAGTGAATAGAAATACATGACTAGATCTACAAAGCTCTTCTGGATTTTTGTTTGTTTTTTCTTTCTTGTTTTGGAAAATAGTCTATTTGATATGGTTGGTTTTGTTTGTTTGTTTGTTTGTTTGTTTGTTTTTTTGGTGGTGATGGTGCTGGTGATTTTTTTTTTCTGTCTAAGAATAAGTTTGAATTAAACCCACAAGTATTGTAAAGAATTAAAGTGTGCCCATCTCAGGATGGTCAGGAGATGGATAAAACTTAAATACGCTTTAGGTTTGAAGGAAGCAGAATGTGAAAATGTGTGGTAAAGAGGAGAAGAATAAAAATTTCTCTGTACAGGACTGTCAGAACAAAACGTAGGGCACGGAAATGGCATTAAAGCAAACATGAAGACAAACATTTTGATCATAAGGATAGCAAGGCACTGAAGAGATGTGAAGTCTTCAGATTTTTTTTTTTTTTTTTTATTTGGTGTAATGTTAAAAGTGTGCTTTTAACATTGATATTAAACAAACAGCCAACATTTATTAACACAGAATTGAGATCAAAGGAGTACATATATTAAAAAATACGTTAGTACATGTAAGCTGCAATGGGATCTTTATCCCCATGTGCTAATACCAAGCAAAATCTTATCCAGATCTCTGAAACTTGTATTTGCATAATGTTATACATGTGTACACTTCAAAAAAACTCAGGGAAATGATCCAAACTTCAAGTTAAACATATGTACAGCTCAGACATAGATATCTAGCTCAGAGACACACAATGCACCATTGCATATTAAGGCTATGTCAGAGCTAGAAACTGAATCAAGATCTTTCAAAACATTGTCGAGTTATTCAACCACAAAGTTATCTTTGCTACTGTGGTATTATCTCCTAAGTAGAAAGCTTATCTTTCAGCACATGATGGAGTTAATTTCTATTGTCCAAATCAATATCATAATGAAATGGAAGGAGCAGTCTAAATGCTTTGACAAATGAAAATTAAAGCTAGGCACCAGTGGAAAAATGAGGCTACAGAGAGGAGACAAACTGTCTTGTCCAAAAGCTCAATATGTGAGGCAAGGGAAAAAAAAAAAAAAAAAAGAGAATGCAACTTTGTAATATTTTTTCTTTCAAAACTGTATATTTTTTAAAGTGAGAAGCAAAATTTTAACTTCATTGAACATATCCACTTGGTGTGCCTACAACTGCAACGTTTCAACCTTACCCACTGTGTGAGTGGGACATGAGTCTTGTATATTCTGCACCCAGCACCTTGAAGAAGGTGTGAGGTGCCCTATACCTCTGACAAATCCAGATCCAATTAAATGTGTCTTATCATTTATTTGGTGCTTGCAAAAGGACAATTATTTAAGCTGGACTCTGAGCTGATATTTTGTGGATACTTGTTTATGAAACATCTAAAAGGATAAAACAGGAGGGCATTGTTGGAGCAGGGGAATGTGCTTTTCTAAGGATTATGGAAGTTAGCATCTGGGCTAGAAAGTGAATTATGAAAGGGTTGGAAGTGATGAAGTGTTGGAAATAATGAAATATTGAGAACTAGGAAGAAATTGGGAACTAAGAAAAAATTACTGTTTAAACTTATTTTTGCTGCTTTTGTTATTCACTACCTGGTAGTTCTGTGTTTAGCAAAAAAAGGTATGGGACTGAAATGCTCAAATGAAGCAAAATAAATATTGCTTTGATTTTGCCCTAATTATTTCATCAAAATTATAGAGAAGTAAGTGGGCCTAGTCTTGTAACTATCCTGATATTACAATGTTAATTATAAAACCAAAGAATCTATTCAGGATGTGTAATTAAAGCAGCTGACTATTGAGTAGTCTCGGGCACCCACAGACAAGTGGAGATCTGGAGGAGGTGTTATTTGAAACAACTAACAGGTTAGAAATGCAGAGACACTGTTTTTGGCGATCTAGCTGTTGACATAAGGTCAATGTCACAGAGAGTAGCTTGGGAACTCATCAGGAAACAGTAACATAAATATAGTTGTAAAGAAGACAGGGATCTGACAGGGTGAACAAGGAGAAGAGCAAAAAGAGAGGGAATTTTTAACAACCTTTTCTTCTTCCTATCATTATGGACCTATAAGAGATTTGGAAAATACAGTGTTAAACCAGGTAGCTTTAAAAAAAATCAAATTAGAACAGACCCCACAGTGAGGGGTGCAATATTGGAGAAAAAAACCAGATTTGTTCATCCAAACTGAGATCAGAGAGATTGAAGCTCAAAGGAACTGAGGAAAAAGAAGTTAAAGAAGGTAAAGATGCCTAAAGCAGGGATATCTGGTGATGTGCAAGCAGGTCTGGCTTTTATAAAGTCTAATACCTATTTGCTAAATCAAAGTGAGAAAGGGTGAAATAAGAGGTAACCCTCCTGTTGAAAGAGATTTTTCCTGGCAATGGGGGTAATCCTGTTTGCTCCTCCTTTTCTTTTTAAATGCAGCATGTGAGCTCTGACATGTCAGGAAGCAGAGAAAAGTTATAGTTGCAATAATGTCTAATGTGGCACATAATTGCATTAATGTCTAGTGTGGCACATAAAGGTGTGTACATTGGTATTGGGTAAGGGGAGTCATCCTAATGTAGGGGAGTAGCTTCTGCCTTGAGTGCAAAGGTCACTGACTGAGACAACAGGATGGAAAGTTCTGATAAAAGTCTTCTGTAAGTAGATGACACATATTGACTTGAAAAAGTAAATGTAAAATACCAGAATCCAAATAAGAAACACATTCTTTGTTGATTCTCTAAGACTATATTATTATGTATAGTGTATGTAAATCCTGTCTATGCATCGGCACAGACAAAATCCTGCTGCATTAGTCACATCTCTAGCTATTAACCTGCAGTTTATCTAAAATTACTATTGATAGATTCTCTTAATGATAATAATATTTGTTTTGGTTTTAGAATATAGAGATATCATCTAAGGAGTAATTTAAAAACTACTTTGCAGAACATATTGATCCTTCTTCAAAGTCTTGGCTAGCGTAAGAACAATTTTGCCTGACTTTAGGATTGACCTAAATCATACCCCTATCATATTTTTGGTTCATTTTAGGGGAAGAAAGTAATGTAAATTCATGTTAAAAATCTAAATACAATGCTGGATATAACCTATAGAAATCTATGCTCAAGCTTCTTTCAATGTATCTTGGGTCATAGAATCACAGAATCATAGAATGATTTGAGACCTTAAATCACATCTTATTCCAATCCTCTCACCATGGACAGGGACACCTTCTAACACAGGGATACAGAGCTTGAAGATTGTTGTGTTAGAGCACTTAAAATCTTTTTTGTATTGCAATAACAAATTACTGTTATCTAGAGCTGAAGAATCATTTACTCTCGACTCTTTTTAGAGAGAATTTTCTGTTGAAACCACTCCATGAACACTTAGTCACTGGCTAGTCCTACATATTTTTATTTCCTGAATCATTAAATCTTGTAAATGAAATGCTGTATTTTGCACTGTTATTCCTGTACTGAGTCTAATGATTTGGATTTGATGTATTATTTTCCCTAAAACAGCAAATCTTTGAAAAAGTGTGATAGTTCTTTCACTAGTAAATAATGTAATCTTAAAAATAAAAATAATCCTACTAATACTAATGATATCTCTCATTTTTCTTATTTGTGTGTGACTTTCAAACTCAAGTTTTGATACCTAGTATAACCAGATGTACTGGTTTAAGAACTTTTGCATCCCCTGGAATAACGATTTGTAAAGTTGTTGAAAACATGGCAACCAAATCACTCTGCATCTTGTTTTAAGCTTTTTTAATAATCAGAATCTTTAATTCTTTTGTAACATAATATTTTCTATGAATTTCTAAAAGTTATTGTTTATTCTTTCACATATTTTTTTCTGTTTCCTTTCCCAATAGTATATCTTAGTCTTCCAAAAACAACAATGAATACAGAAAGAATATTGTAGCTATGTTTCTGGATTCTATTCCCTTTTCAGCCTCATTGTTGAGCAATATTGGAGTGAAATTCTGTGTTTGATAGTGATGATCTTATTTGGCTTATGGCCAGACTCAAATTATTCTTTGAACCTGTTAAGGGACCTAAATATTTGAATTTTAGAGGGATGAAAATTGGTAGCTACACTATAATTCAGTGGTTCACTAAAATAACCTGGTAGACAATTGTGTATCTTATTACCTCAATATACTCTCAAACTTATTTATTTATTTATATTAATAAATACTAATACAATTTGGACTGAATTACTATCTGAGATATTCAAAGATAAGTGATCCAGAGCTGCATTTATTAATTAGGAAATCTTTTAATCAGAAGAACAAAAACAATCAAAATATAGAGAAGTGGTGATAGTAGGATGGCTCTTCTCTACCATGCTTCCACTTTTCAACTAGAGCAATCATACACTACAACGTCAGGAAGCATGGTCTGATATTCTTTACACTGCACACAGTATCATGAGCTATAAGAAATATAAATTAGGTTGGTAGAAATAGATTTTAAGGTATTTTCAAAATAAATCTTGTTCTGTGAAGCCCAATCAATCTTTTGATACAATACATTTACAGTGTGCTAAAAATCCATGAATGAACCTTTTGAATATTTTTTATAGTTCAACAAAAATATTCCTACCATGATGTTCTGTGTTAGGTACTGCTATGGAGGCTTTGTAGATTTAAAAATAGGTAATTTGATGGTTACCTTTCTGAAAAACTGATTAATATGCACAATTCCAGTGTCTGTGACTATAAATAATTCAGATATTTCACAATAACTAGCAGTGAGATTTTTTCTGGTCTCAGTAATTTAATCTCAAATTTAATGCAAATGTCATACAGAATGATAATAGCACAAAACCTGCTTTATTCTTAGGGATCTGTTACCGCCCTTTTTTAGGCAAAAAAAAAATAAATCTTGCACTCTAACTATTTATAAATATAAATACAATTCATGTTTATAAAATATTGCAACTGTTTCATTTACTCCGCTGTTCACTCAATAATTCCCTCTTTGATCTTCCTCTTACACAAGGTAAAATGTAAAAAAGACACATTTTGTCAGCCCAGACTGCTCCACTCTCCAGTCTGTTCTATTAATGTGCCTTATGTATTTACAGCCTAGCTAATAAGATGTTTTTATTTCTTTCAGTATTTACCATGCTGGTCATCTCTCTTTCTCCTCAGTATGCAAACAGAAAACACCAACATTTGCCATGCTTGCAGGGCTGGAAAGTTTAGAAAAGACACTCTAAGGAAGCAGAACATGGGGAAAAAGGCTCAGAATCACACAGATTTTTTTTTGTCAAGATCAAATATAATAACTGTATATTTGTAAAAATATTATAAATTGCAAACTCTTACTAGAATTAAAAATGAATACACTTTTGAAAGCTGAAGCACACATACACAAAAAATTAACTGAGAAATGGGAGAGGCTGTAGACTTATCTGTTTTCTCTATATTGGCATTGTTACCTTGTAATTAGTGAGAAAACAGTACACAAACACTGTAATGAGCAATGGAGTCAGAGGTTTTATAGTCTAATCTGACTTGCAGTCAGCTTGAGACCTTTTTTAAAAAAAACCCCTAGACTGTGTCCTCAGTGCCATTTGTTATAAACTTTCTATGAAGACTTTTGGCATCTAGGGTAACGTACAAGACCTTCCACTGTGGCTCTTCCTCCACTGCTGCTTTGTTCCAAAAACTGGGTAATGATGCCTCTGCAGACTTTCTAGCAAATTATTCCATAAGAATTCTCTAATTTAATTTCCTCTGCAAATCCTTTGTGTGTGCTGAGGTGCCACTACACTGTGTGCTATGTGAACACAAGAACAAAGCTGCAGATTCACCTCAGATGATTTGTAAAGTAAGGGATGCAAGAACTTATGGAAAAGAAAAGAAGGCATCAAAATTAGGGGTGAGATAAGGCAGACTGCAGTGCCCCAAACAGTGGATAAGTTACCTTTTTCTTTTTCTTGTTTTCCCCCCAGTTTTCTGGAAGGAGAGTAGATGGACTTTTGCAGGGAAATACTAAGTTACCTATGCAGATATTAATGGATACTCATCTCAGGTTTGAGAGGCAGGTGGAAGAATGCATTACATTGTTCATTTGGAAATGGCCAACCATTCTACCATTTCTACCTGGAAATTGCAGCTGGACTCTTGGATGAACAGGCAGTAGGATATAACTTCCCACATGTTCTAAGAGGACACAGATCAGGAAACACCTTCTAAAGGTTTAGAATCACCTATCCTGTCCAGAGGAATGGGAAGCCCTGTTTATCTACCCCCTCTGATTTCTGGTAAGTATAAGAAGAGGCACACAGTTGTAAGGGACAGGGAAGGCTCATTTATGCAACTCTTTAGGTGGGCAGGGGCCTTTGACATCTTCAGAGCCTGGCCTGACAGGAGGCATCCTCTGAAAGAGGCTGGAACCCAAGGTCTGGCAGTGAACGAGATGAATTGTATAAGTCCACAGGAGGGGTCGAGATGAAGGGGTTTTGGAAATGTTGAAGATCAGGTCCTAAGTAATTCGATTTCCTAGCAATTGCTTGCACAGATATAGGAAAGAAACTCTGAAAAGGAAAACGGCTTCTACAAGAACAGAGAAGAATGGTTCTCAGAACTGATGAGAAAATGTTGAACTGTCTTCACAGGTGTTTCTCTTCTAATGCTGAGATTAATGCATGAGTTGGATTTCCTCTAGTTATCTCCCAAAGTGTCTGTCGAAGACCAAGAGAGATCTTGAGATGCAGAGATGTAAGAATGGCTCAGACTCACTCACAGCCCCCAAACCACAAAGACCTGAAGACAGGGAAAGAGAGAACTATGTCCGTTTTCCAAGAAGATAAACCAGTGTGATAAATATTTCCATCTTTATTTCAAGCCTGAAATAAACTTGGTTTGAATAAACGTTTCAATCAGAGCTTGAAACAAGCACCTTATAACACCTTCAAGTGTGAAAATTCTCCCTAAAACATTTCCTGTTATGTTTGTTCTCTTTGATACATAAGGATTAAGCCTGAAGGCAGCTTACTTTGAAAGCAAGAGGGGAAAGAATCAACATACTCAAGCTACAACATTATCTTTTGGAGCATATTAACTTTGGGCGTCTTTGTTGCTCACATCTTTTGATCTTCAGTGTATTTCTTCAGGCTGCAGGTACCTAGGAAAAATGAATGTGCTGAATATTTTTCTGAATCTTCACATTGGACATGTTTGACTGAGAAAGAACCATTTTCATGACCTTGACCGAGGCTTTCACAGCTGTGATTCCTGTGCAAAAGAGCAGAAGCAGCGAGACAGCTCTTAATATCACACTTTCTCTCCAGTCCAAGCAAGTTCTTGGTGACAAGGAAAAAAGAAGGAATATGTGGAGGTACCTTTTGCTTGCTACTTCTTGACATCTACATTATCAATTTTTTGTAGGCATCTGAGCTGATGTGCATATGCCTATATGCATATACACATCAGCACAATACTCTTCAACACCAATTACATCTATCTCATTGAAACCCTTGGATCATGCTGTCTCTCTGCCCACATATGTTCTTCTGGGATTAACATTGCCTGGCTTCAATGGAGTTTATTTTCCTCATAGCAGTGCATATAGCTCTGTGCTTTGCTTTTGTGGCTGGGATGGTGTGGATAGCACACGGTGTTTCGGCTAGTGCTGAGCAGTGATTGCATGGTGTCAAAGCTTTCTTTCCAACCCCTGGGGGTGAGCAAGAGGCTGGGAGGGTACAGAGCACATCTGGCTGACATTGACCACAGGAACATTTCCTACATTCCCATGATCTTGTGCTCAGCAAAGAAAGCTGAGGGAAAGGAAGAGAAAGTGGGGCTGTTGGTTATCACTTTGGCTTCCCTAGCACATGCACACAATATGTACTGAGGTCTTGCTTTCCTGGAAATGGCTGGACTTCTGCCTACTGGTGGAACATAGTGAATAAGTTCATCTTTTTCCTTTGCTTCCATGTGTAGCTTTTGCTTTTCTTATTAATTGAATTTATCTCAACACAAGTTTTTCTGCCCTATTTTCTTCTCCTCTTCTGTTTAGAGGGGGGAATGAGACAGTAGATGGGTCTTGCATCCAGCCAAGGTCAACCCTCTACATGGTCTTTAAAACCATACTTCACAGATTAGTAGATAAGTAAATAGTCATTTCTGATGCTGTCCTGTGCAACACTTCTCTGAATTATGATTATTTCTGTCATTTGAATGATACAACCTTTTAGTATTATTTTAATTGAGGATCAATGACAGTATCAGAGCTTCTCAACGCACAAATATTTCCAATTCTGATAAGGTTTGTGGCTTTTTGTCATACCCTAGTTCTGTGAGTATGCTTTCCACCTGTTCTTGCATCTCCAGGTTTTTAAATCAATCTAATCTGAACTTAGGCCATATGTGCTCTGTAAAACTCTGTATCATTTTAATCTGGTCTCTTTTTTTGTGTGTGTGGTTTTGAAGATTTTAAATTAAGAAATATTACACATATATCTAAAACTATACACAATTAGATGTGTTCCTCTGCTAAGAATATATTTGTTTATGCCAAGAATTCGGCCCACTTTCTCCTTTATAATTGTTTTTGTAAGGGACAAAAGTGTATTGATGTTTCTTGCTAATGAATCCCCTCTTTCATCATGTCTCTAGTGAAATATTCCTGTCTTGAGTATTGGCAAGCAATGAAGGAGGAGCTGATGTCTTAATTCAAGTTCTGCATTGGAAGAAAGAGAAAACGAGTGAAAGGGCTGAATACATTTAATGAAGCACAGAATTGCCAAGTAGAATAATGCTTGAACCGAAAAAAAAAAGAAGCTGCGTTCTTGAAATCACTTGTGGATGGGCTGTTCATTTTGCTCTGTTATGTTGCAATTATATCCTGCTGAGTGCAGGAAAAGTTAGCCAGCTCTCAGCCTCCCCAGAACAAAAATCAGCATGTTGCCATTTTTCATCTCTACCAAGATGTCATTGTCAGCTCACCTTCCTGCTTGGTTCTTGGTTAAATTTTAGTTCTTCTGATTCCTTGCATCATCCAGAGGCAAACTGTGCTTCCTTCCTTTCTTATCTTTTGTGCAGAATGGGAGAGTGTGGTCTGTGTTCTGAACTTTCATGGTGTCTGTAGAGGCATGCACACAAGTAAATATTTTCTCCTTACATCTGCTCTAATGTACAGATTTCATGAAACTGTAAAAGCTCATAACAAAAGCAGATAGAATGCTGTAGGCCACATGAATTGTCTTTCTGTATGGCTGCTGGTTGTGTAGATGGATTATGGCTTGTGACAAAGGAAAGTGAAATGTAGAAATGTGGTATCATTACAAGTACCTTAAAGGAAGTGTTAGAGAAGTATTTTGGAGGTGCAACAAAAAGCAGCAAAAATTGGGGGGCTGGTGTTTTTTGGTTGGCTCTATTCGGAATCTCTTTTTGCTTTAGGAATACAGTAGTTTATACTAGTCAGAGCTTTATTTACTGTCCCATAGGGAAATACAGGTACATTACAGAATAAAATTTAAAAATATCTTCCACTGATGTTAAATAGTTTACGAATATGTTATTATTGTGACATTTGATCTAGAGATAAAAATGTCACAGAAACAGCAATATTTTCCTCAATTGTAATATTAGTTGTAGTCACACATTATCATACATATGAAAATGATGTCTTCAAGTGCATTTTATCTCATATCTTTAAGGTGTTCCTACTACTTAAATAGGGAAACTTGAGTTTGACCTTGCAATCACTGAAGAAAGCATTAACTGTATGCTAAATGGTTGTTACTGATCTCCAACTGAGCATTCACATCATTAGTTTCTGCAGGTGCTTAAGTGTGTGCAGAGTTGGGGTTGATTTCCTTCCTTCTAATTCCTTTAAGAATAGATCTCTTCTTCAAGGTTTGTTCAGCTTTGAAGGAGTGTTGCTATAAAAGTCTGAATTTGCTATCAACTGCTGCTGCTGGGTACACTAACATGTAATTAAAGAAAAATGCATGTAAACATTAATAGTATAGGAAGCATGTGCAGAATCATAGAAGAGTCTCATGCCTGTGTGTGTTAGGGGAAATTTCAGACCATGGGTAAGGTTTTCTACATTTAAAAAACTCGATTGCATATGAGGTATTCCTACCTATCCCAGGCTGAGGAAAGCATGTAGTCTATACTAGTAAATTAACTCTGTTGAATGAGTTAAACAAATTGCCAAATAGAGTAAGCTGCTCTGCAAAAAGTTTTTTGCCAGCATATCTGTTTCAGCAAGGGTATGAATTTTTCAAGTTCTATATTGAGCAAAACCTTCAAACATAGAACAAGATTGGGAAATTCATCTTTTCCTTTTCCTAACAAACATGAATTTACCTTGTGTAGAAAATAAGCAAGACAATTTTTTTTCTTCTTTCACAAATTATTGTTTAATTCTAACAAAAGTATCTATGACATATGGCACAGGTCACCTTCTCAGGACAGTAAATAGCAGATGGATGACAGATCTCAAGGAAGACAAGAGGAAATTCAAGCCTTCAAAATTTATCAACATTTTTTAAAAAATCTGCTCAGTGCGCATTTTAAAAGTTACAAGAACGTTTTTTGCATATCTTTACTGATTGGTTTGCCACTGTCCTCACTATCCTCAGTATGTGTGTTTCTAATTAATTCCTCACTAACATGGAATTTTTGTTTTATTTCAGATATTATATTAAGTTTTAAGCTATTACATTTTTTAAAAAAATTGTATAATGTGCTGAGTCCTTCTTCAACACTTGAGAAGATATATCCCCCCACTTATGTCAGCTTTTCTTTCCCAGTTGTGCTCCATGATTACTTTCAGAATTGATTAACTTCTAGTTTATAATAACACATCTAGCCATTGTGAAATAACCCAAATCAGCACTTCTTCCAATGTTGCATCTCTGTGAGCTGATTCAATTCAATTTACAGTTATCGAGTTGGACATTTTCCCATTACTCAGGGGCTGCCAACCAAGGATTCTTAAAGAACCACAACCTCCAAAAAAGCTTTTTTCCCCCCTCATTGCTATTTTTGTGGGTAATTATCAATATCTATATATAATTCTTTTCTTTACTGAGTTTTGCCGTTGAAGGTCATGAAATGAAATCTAGGCAACTACTCCAGAATGGAAACTCCTACAAGCAGTAAAATTAATTCTGCTCCAAAAAGGATAAATGAGCTAGGTAGATGACTTAACTAGATTCTAAACAGATTTCTGTGAGCAATAAGGACAGATGAGAATATTTATTTTCCTTGAATTTTTTCCAGAGTAGAAGTTCATCATACAAAGTTCTAAATTTAACACATCTTAGGAAAGGATCATTACGTATTTATTTTCCACTCTAATGGGTAGCAGAAAAACATAATGTACACCTTAATTTCTTTTCTAACATATTATAGATTTAATTCCTTTACTGTTTCACTTTTTTTTTTGCTATGGATATGTAATCCTAGCTTCCTGTGGAGTCTTCAGTGTTGTAGTTCATTGTTTGGAAGAACCAGAGTCAGCTGAAAGGATCAATCACTTGAAGAGACAATAAACTTGTAGATACGGTTACAAGAATACCTGAGCACAGTAGCTTCACTGAAAGCCACAGAAACAGTTTGCTCATATTGAGTTACTTTGAACTTATGCAATTTTTATTAGACTAAGAATGGACTCTGGTCTTACTCTCTTTCTGTCCCCTAGGCTACAAAAAGAATAAATGTATAGAAAAAATAATTAAGAAATATTTTTAGCAGAATTGTTTAGAAATTCCTGTGAACCTGGTCTATAAAGAAAAAAGAACAAGTGATAATGCTTTCTATATGAAGCCACCAAATAAGCTCTTTTTTGTCCAAATATCTTGGAATCAGGTGAAATTCAACATATAATTAATTTTTTTTAAAAGAAATAAATTTTGTAATTATTCTAAAGTAAACAATTTAAATTATCTTTTCTTCAAATTTGGCTTCTATAAAATAATCATAAATGTTACAAAAATGGTAGAANATCTCATCTTTCACGCTGAAGCAGTTGGCTGGGATACATTTTTTAATTTTTTTTTTTTTTGTGTGTGTGTGTGTGTAACATCAACTGAAGTGAATTAACTTTTAAAAGGGCTTTAGGGTCAGAAAAGCATTTCTTTCACTTTTTTCTTAGCTGTCACAAGACTTAGAGAATTTGCTTTTTAGTGCTAAAAACTGTGATAATCCTCTTCTTACCCAACTGACCATGCACAGTAGGACCTTCTACAGGAGGCACAAATTCTACTGAAGGTAAGCAATAAGCAAAGAACTTCACCAATAAATCCTGCCTTACTGCATGATTACTCACAACTTTTTATCATGAAACTACTCTGTCCTTTTTACTGAAATGGAAAACTGGGGAAAGAAAGAGTGTTAGCTATGATTTTTAAGCCACAGCTAAAAATAACTCCTGATAGAAATCACAGAAATTATTTTAATGAAATTATGCCTCTGTAAGGCCAAAAAAAAAAAA
>VWZU01016438.1:498559-511280 GCA_013397095.1 Sterrhoptilus dennistouni | reverse complement strand
AAAAAAAAAAAAAAAAATCGTGTTTTCTGCTTTTCAAATGGTGATGAACATCATGTTCTCTTTGCAACTGTATGTTGAGAAAGCAGTAGATGAACAGTAGATGAAGAGCTGTCATGTTGCACTTTCTGGAATTTCCATATGAGAGAGGTAGCATGATCAAAAGTTCCCAGAGAATTCACTAGACTTGAACTAAAGCGTAATCCTTGGTCTCATCTGAATATCCAGAGAATTCAAAACTTATGGCACTGTGGTTATAACAATCTGGACTACTGGTAACTGATAAGCTTTGTCAGTTTGTTTAAAATCTGGTAAAAACCACTTATATCCAACAAAGCTTGATTGAGCTAAATTGAATATTATGAAACATCATGGCCTACCAGGAGCTACTGGCTAACCACAATTGTCTCAGAAACAAACAATTTGTGAACTCACCATTTACCTGCAAGGCAAATGAGAGGTTTATTTGTTGCATTTTTGTTTGTGTCTTTTTTCTTTTTCTTCCTTTGGTTTACTTTGGTTTGTTTGGTTGAGAGTTTATTTTGGTTTGGTTTTTTTTTTAATTTTAGACTTAAACTTGTGACTTCCTGTGGATAATTGCTGAGGAATACCTGATGCACAACAAACAAGTCTTAAGAATTCAGTGGAGCTCACTAGTAAGCATATGGATCAACTGCCCTAATTGCTGCTTCTTCTCAGCATTCTGTGTCTTTATGTTGTGTAGACAGAGGCACAAACATGCACATATAGGGACAGATATATGTTTATATGTAAGTACATGTGCAACTGGTTTCTTTTGGTTTTCTTAGGCTGTTGCCTTCAAATAGCTATAATCACACTTTTAAACAGTTTTCTTCAAAGCTGTTTTTAATATTTTCTTATTTTTGAGCTTTTCCTTTAAAAACACACAGGAGGTAAGTCTCTTGAAAGAAGTCTGATGGACAGGAGCAGAAAATGCAAATTTTTCATACAGCATCAGTATTTTGACAAATATCATGTACATAATCCCAGTTTCTCTGCCAGCCAAACCACAATGACAACAGTAAATGTTTAAGTAGAGGAGAACAAATAACTTTCTAAATAAAGACAAATATTTTAAAATTAAATAAGTATTTATTAGAAAAATACATATGATCTTTTATGAACACATGCAGTAT
The DNA here is from genome assembly GCA_013397095.1 of Sterrhoptilus dennistouni. Classification (NCBI taxonomy): domain Eukaryota; kingdom Metazoa; phylum Chordata; class Aves; order Passeriformes; family Zosteropidae; genus Sterrhoptilus; species Sterrhoptilus dennistouni. The sequence continues at coordinate 510,126 of VWZU01016438.1, read as the reverse complement.
TCTCAGAGAAACACAAGCTGAATAGTTGCAGAAGCTGAACACTTACAGAAGCTGAACAAAGACTGCTGGATTATCTTCTTATGCTCTGTGGAGCTATTCTAGCAAAGTTGTGAGTATTAGGGGACAGCCATAAATTCAAAATACATAATTTTGTATTCAACACCTTTTCTATATTTTTGCCTTGTAAATAAACTTTTACAGTTTCTGATTATGGTTAAGCCACTTTAAATCTGGATTTTTAAAGGATTAAGAGGATTTAAAGTTTGCATGTTCTCAATTGTATTGTACTGAGAAAAATGTTTTAGGCAGAAAGTTTCAGGTAATAATAAAGTATTAATAGTCCAGATTTTGATGATCCTTGATGTTTATTTTATTAATCTGTAAATATCTGTTTCCTTTGCATACAAAATGTTTTCTGCCTTTCTCATTATTGAAAATTGACTTTGAAATGTAAAAAATGGTAAATTCAAAATTTCTTATTAAAAAAAGCTTCTTGAATTAGGACTCCCCGTTAAACATTTTAATTACAGGATAAAATTTGATTATTAAGTCTCATCCCTTTTCATCATATTTAATTGAATATCATAATACAATCAGTATTACTCTTAAAATTATTTACAACAAAATCTCTGACTTTAACAGTAAAAAATATTCTTCTCTCAGAACAATTCATATTTTCCTAGTAGTAAGGAAAAGTATTCATCAAAAGTATTTTTCCATTTTAACGTTATTATTTCAATAGCTCCCAAATGTGATTTTCTTTGGTTTTCAGTTTCTGTTCTTCTGCAACCGTTCTTGTTTACTTTGCTCATTTATCAACATAGTTAGAAATGTTGTTCAAGCTTGTGTGTACAAATGCGAGTAACAAGAAAAAAAAAAGTGCTGCATGGATGGTGGAAATATAAGAATTCAGTAAAACCAGAAAATCTGAATTATTTTAGTTAGATTGTGCTATTCTTTCTCAAGCAGGCCTCCAAAGAAGTAACTGTATTTTAGCCATGATTACCACTAGATTCTGTTTGTAGTTTCAAATTGCAGAAATATTTATGGCAATGGTATTTTAATCCTGATTCTGATTTTAAAACTTTATATTAGAATACTTAGAAACATTTAATTCTTCAGAACTAAACCGGTGATGAAAAGCAATGTAAAATTTTACTTGATCAAATTAACCATTTTAATTTTTAATCTTTACATCAAGACAGTGGCAAATCTGTGGCATTTCCACAACTGTGGGTCATTCTAAGAAATCCAAAGAAGAAAAACGAGATTTATGGATCCAAACCCTTGTTCTCCGGTCTCAACAATATTATTCTGTATACAAAAAGCTGATTCACACTGCTCCATTTAACATGCACTAGTGTCAATTTGAATAAGTAACAGTTGAAGGGTTGGTCCTTCTATTAATAGAAAACGCATGAATTTCAAATGCAGCATTTGCAGTAATCAAACACTGCCATATATGGCTTTTAATATGTTACTTTTTCAAATGGTGTTAAATCATCATTCTAACCTGTTAAATTCTATTTTCAAAGACCACACATATTTAGTAAAGATTAAAGTTCCTGTAAGTGACCTGGAACATTTTTTAAGCTCATCTCATAGGCCGTCATACATATATTACATATAAGTGAGTAGAAACAAAGGTCAAAGATTGTCTGGTTGAACATATCCTGAGAAAATCTTAACTGAGATGAGGGAAAGCCATGCCAAGTACCGCACTTGTAAAAAAACCCTCTTGTTTGTGTGCTTTTATAAAACCAGTCTCATTTTACATAAAACTGATTAGAAACAGTGTAACAGTCTTTGGCCTGTGTTGTCCTCAAAACCATATTGGAAGCCAGAGATAATGCTGGTGGTGGTGATCCTAACTCATGCCAGGAACTGCGCCAATGAATCAACATGGAACGTTGCATTACATCTATCTGTATTCATAAACTAATGTTTTGCCTGAATCCTTGTCCTGCCATTGCTTACATTAGCAAGAAGAGGTTGGGACATAAAGGCCAAGAACACATGCAAGATGAAATTACTACTGTTTATCGTCATGTTTCGTATGCAGCCCACAATAAATCTTCTTGACATTATTATGTTGTTGCAAGGTGCGTCAGGCACTCCTCTGCAGCATCTGTCTCTTGTTGCCCTTGCTGCTAGTCCTTGAGATCTGCGCTGATTTGTTCTTTGATTTTGTTTGCTCTACTCTGTCTGTGCAGCACTTCTAGGTGTATAATTATAGCAGAGGCAATTGAGATGGAATTTCTGATCTTAAAGGTGAATTATCCCATCAAGTTACCTACTGACTTTAAGGTGTGCTGCAAACTTCAGTCATTATGCTGGTTGTGTTGGGAATTTTAATTTATTTTTTTAGGAGAGACTTTATAAGGATTGAGGTGTTATAAAGGTGCCTGATTTTTGTAACAGGATGTCTGTTTGGAGCCCTCTTGTTCTTAGTTTTCAATATATATTCATAAACAGCAAACAGGAAGCTTGTTGCAGCTACAAATGTGCACAGGCTCAGATGTTATACAGGCTCCAAAACCACTTGGAATCACCACTTGCAAGTGGAACCTGTCAAACAAGATTCTAACTTGCCTATCCCTGTGATTATTAGGGTATTCCAAATATGAAGCTCAAAAAGAATTTTTACCGGAAGAGTTTCATAAGTGAGAGCATGAAAAATGGAAATTTTTCATCAATACATGATAGTGCCAAAAAATGAATGGCATTTTGTGTTTCATTTGCACTCCTTTTCCTTGAGCTATTTACATTCTGCTAAGAAAATAAATAGTCTTCCTAGACGTCAAGTCTGTAATTTCTTGATTTGAAGAATTACAAATCTGTAATTTCTTGTAAATCCTTGATTTGGATAGGTAAGGGAAGTTCCTGCCTCACCTTTATGAAAAGCAGCTGATGTGATACAAAACTGCATAGGATAAAAAAAAAAAAAAGTTTTTTTACAGTTAATGTCACTGATGATTAAATGATCCAATTATTTATAATCCTTATGAATTCCATTTTTATTTTCTGTTGACCAGTTGTGACTTGATTAACTGTGACATAGCATAGGACAGATGGTGGAGGGAAAAGATAGTGAGATTAATATGTAATTAATATAAGCTTAATTAATTTATTTACTATGTATTCTCTCAGGACCTGCTCTCTAAAGAACTGTCAAGGAGATCACTGCAGTTAATATTAGACTCCACTGGACTGCTAATCAAAATAATTATTAAAATGCATTCCTGATACTGTGGAAATACTTATTTAACATTCCAGATATTACGTGGCATATCTTAGAATCTCAGGTGGCAGATATTACAGGTTCAGCATCTATATATATTTAGGTGAAATTTGATGTGAAAACTTGATTTCAAGATTTAATCCCTTTAATTAACTGGAATAAATAAATAAAATTAAACTGCATTTTCTCTGTATTTGATAAAGTGAAGTTGTCTAACAATCAGGAATTCTCTCAAAGTACAACATAGTAAACCTACAGTTTATAGCAGTATAAAAGAGGGTTGTACAGAAACTTAAGCAACAAAATTGTGCATTATCTTACTTTGGATTTTATTCAGGTGGGGAAGGTTAGCCAAGAATTTGAATGCATGCCATCGCTTTCTGAGGATTCATTTTATTCTTTTCTCTGATTGTTCTAATGATCTAGGGATATACAATACAGTTATGTCCTAATTTATCAGTAGCAGCTGATGGAAATACGGTATTTTAAATTAAAGAGAACATTGATCTGCAAAGGCTGATTCAGTCCTGAATGTTTCATTTTTCAGAAATGTGGGAAGACTGGATAAAAGAAGTTGCTTTCTGTCATCCTATGTTAATTTCTTTCCTTCAGTAGTTGTATGAGACAACACAAGCTCTCTCAGATGATACCCTGAAAAATCAAATAAATGCACGTGCTCTACCAGTTTGCACTGAAGAAAAGCCCCAACTCAATCTCTCAAGTAGAGCTTAACAGCAAGGACTTATGCAAGAAGAATTTTCACATTTTTTTCACCTCCACATGCTTCTGTTACTTCTCTAGGTGCCACTCCTTGCACCTGGTAAACAAAGAATCTAAAATAATTCAAAATTTATTTGTCTTTTTCAAATGAGTTTGAACAATTTTAATTTAAACTATTTTCATTGTGTTTGTCCTCGGCTAGGCAAAATATGACTGCAGCTACAAAACAGAGTCCTTAGTTTTTAACATGGCTTGCATGTAACAAATATAAACATTATTAAATAGTGAAAGTAATGGTCCTCACAGGCTGTAAAGGGCAACAGGCTCCACAGCAGAGGAGAAATATCTCATGAAGTAGTAGCTGAAGCAATATCTTGTGATCCTACAGTAAACTGAATTTCTTGCATGAAGTCCTCCAGTAGAGAGACAAAACTGAAAAAATGTAATAGCTTTGAAGGGGACAGAAATTGCTATTTTAGTTGTATGGAGAAGGTTTTTACTTGTAGGTGCTTGGAGGAGGCAAACACTTTACTTAATAATAGAATTTTTTTTCTTTCTCTTATTTAAATTTCCTTTTAATGCAGACTTAAAAAAAAATCACATGAACATCAACTTTTAAATGCGGCATCATCATTGCCTACTGCATCGTGTAATTGTCCTTATTTTTCTACTTTGTCTTTCAGATTTGTCTTAGCAAGAAAAAGTGGATAAAGGTAAGTTAGTTATCTAGACGTGCTTTTCTTCACGTTTCCTTTTGTTTTGCCTTTTCTTTTCTTAAAAGTATTTGTGAACAAATTCTTCTATTTGAGATGAGATCTTATCCATTGCAGTTGAATTTGACCTTTTGTTCCTTTTAAGCTTCATCAGAAGAGCCTGAACACCTGTTTTGAAAAGGCTCCACCCTTTGTACCAAAAGAACACGTCCTTCTTAAAGGAATGAGGAATGAAAGGGAAACTCTCCTGGGGAGAAGGTCAAATCACCTGTGACTAGATACCCCGATAGCAAAAGATGCTCAGGGAGAAGTAATATGGTGGTTTCTGAAACAGGTAATGGGAAATGGGAGGCTGAGCACTTGGAGGTGGGAGAGAAGCAGAATAAAAAATGTAAGATAAAGTAGACGTGAGTTATATGCAAGTGCAGTGGGAAAAATACAGATGGGAGGCAAAAGTTATCTTAAAGCAGAAGTATATAACAGTACTAATGTTATTCAACAGGAGTGAAGAATCCATGGAGTCAGGGAACTGAAAATGAAAAAGCGCATTCCTGGTTGTCTTCTGTAGCACATTAACAAAGTGATGGAGAGAAATGTGAGAGGATATAACTTTTTAGGTATGGAAAATATGGAAAAACTGTCACTGATATAATAGTCTGGGTACAGTAATGACCTTTGTACAAAGGACAAAAATTTGGGACTAGGGTTGGTTACAGTTATTAGACTAATCTTCAGAAGAATGTAAATCAGATGAAAAAGAGAAGTACCATTCTGCTGATGAAAGTGAGAACATATGGAGTACCTTCTTTGGCTTGAGGACCAAGTACAGCTGATATTTTCTTGAGATACATTTAAGCATATTCATATAAAATGATCACAAAATGACTTTTTGACTTACTTACATTCTACTTGAAATCCCACATTAAGGAAAGAAAAAGGTGATTTAATGACTAATTAAAAAAAATAACTCTCTAACGGAACATCTCATTACATTTCTGCATTGTTTTTGGTCTTCATATATAAAAATAATTTCAAGGTATCACTATTCTGCCCCAAAGAGTTCATTTTGCCTCATGCTTTCACCTTAATAGAAATGAGAGTGCAAAATGGCCAAATTTCTAAAAAGAAACCTTATTTGTATGTGCAAGTTAATGTATATTGCTGAGACAAGCACTCTAAGACATCAGTTCAAACTACAGCAGTTCTAGGCAACTGCCTACAGAAGGTAAGACACTTCTGGAAAAAGAGTAACCATTCAAACCAGGTTTTAACATGCAAAAAACCAAAATCCCCCAGTCCAGATAAGAACATGTGGTTCAGTGTTGAAGACTAATGATTCAACCTTTGTACAAAGATAAGATTTGTAAAGAGAAATAATGCACAAATATACACACACATGGGTGTTGTTATATGCAATTTTATATATTAGTCAGTCATTTGGATAAGCACTTTCCGGAAACAATTTTTAAATTAATTCCTACTGACATGAAATAACATGGAAACAAGATAAATTCAGATTTCAGATTTAACAAAACCAGGCTGGGCTATTCTGAAAGTTGGCTGGCAAATTCCACATGGTGACAGACTATCTGTGTATGCATATATTTGTAAGCTTTGCATTTAGAACCTAGGACTTTTCATCCCTGAGCATGACTTCTTATGGACTAAAAATTGGAAGAGAGAAAAACATTTATTATTGTCAAAGGTGTCTGCATTAATATAAATGATTCCTCTCTGTATTTGCACAGAACTCCCTGACTCAGACGTCATCATCCGGACTGAATATTCACATGGGAAGAATATTTTTCTCTGTATACCTTTCTCACTACAACCAATGCAAAAGTAAACAGAGATACAGATGTTATTGCCTTTTTCAATCAGAGTTGAAGTAAAACCTGTCCATTTTTGTCTTAGAAAAAGGCTTCATGCTTCCCATGGACAGGAATCTTCAGGACAGCATTCTGATATAAGTGAATGTAATAAATTAATTTTTTTACTCATTTCTTGTGAGAGAAAGCCTTTCCAAACATTCACATGTGACTGTGTGTGTCTATAATCATATGGTTATGTGCTTTGCTGGATGAGAGAGGAAGGCACTGGTATTTGATGCTAAGTATTTGAGAATTTCTTAAGAGGATAGAAGGGGTTTCTGGGATTCATTTATAAGAACTTGTTTTCAGTTGTGAATATTTTGATAGAAGTATTTATTCTAGGATTTTCACTGCAGAGGAAACTCCTAGCAGATGAAAATGTGGAATGATGTAAAGCAGGAGGATGTACATTCCAGGTATAATTATTTTAAAAGTGCTTTACAGTCAGCTTGGCTGTCTGACACAGGGCACAGCTTCTGGTGTCTCCTCACAGAAGTCACCCCTGAAGTCCTGCCCTGGTTTCCCAAACCTTGTCTCATAAACACAACACAAGGTTCCTGACAATGAGCAATGTTTTCCTGGCTACTGAATCACATTGTTTCTGATGCTGTCTTTATTCTGGGCAAGCTCACCTGTTCTGCAGAAGGAGTCTCCCTTATTATTTACCAAGTGTCATTACATGCAGTCTTCAGAAAGAAACAAAATACAAATATTCACAGAAATACAATAATGAAGGAGAGAAATGCCCAAGTTGTGCAGGACACTAGTATTGTGACTCTTACAAATCTTGGTTAGTCCTGGGTGTAACTTAATCTGAGCTACTAAAAACAAAGGGACAAAAGCTGGTAGAAAATGATGGGACAAAGACATCTACATGAATAGCACTAAATGAACTTTCTTTAAATGCTTTAAAAAAAACAAAGAAACAAAAAGGTGTGTTTACTCTTTGACGTTGAGACGTTGGCAAAGCAAAGATCCAGTTCATAGGCTGAGGAAATGCACTCTGCAGATGGCAGAAGCAAACCTTAGTCCCAGTTCATGCTCTAGCAGCTGCTATCCTAAGTTTTGTTTCCCTCATTGGTCTCGCTTCCTTTCATTTATCAGCCAGACTGTTACTTATTTTTCCTACTAATAAATGGGGCTTTTGTTCATGTCCTTCCTTCATGCAGCCCCTTCAAGTAATCTTTGTTCCTGAACTTAGGACCGGGTTGTTGGAACATCATTGACATAAAACACAGTGAGGGTAATGTGTGTGAAGCAGAGCCCTGAGCAGAGTCTGTTACTGCTAATCCACCTGCATTTGTTCCTGAGAGGAAAACTCAGCTTGCTAATGCTATGTGAGGCAGCAGAGGACTGTCAGAGGAATTGTACCAGAGCCTGCATCACAAATATATGGGTACCATAAACTTACTTTCTGTGATCCTTTGTAAGCACGGCCAGGGTTGGGAGGTGGGTGTTCTTTCCAATATCTCATGTTAACTCTTAGAAAAGGGAGCAGCTGCCTCTTCTGCTGCAGAGCAGCCTGGTGACAGCACACGGGAACAGATGGCAGAGCAAGTGTCTCTTTCTTCACATTTAGGCAGTCCCCTTCTCTCCTCCTGCTTCTCACAAACAGCCTGACTGAATTTTTTTCATGGTATAAAGATACAAAATCTTTTCTTTTCACTCCAGGAAACAATTACCCTTGCTCCTTGCAAAGCAAAAAAAAAGAAAGGGAGTAAAATCTAAAGCATTAATTCCACACCCCTCCACATCCCCCATCCTTCTTTCACAGGTCAGTTAACTGATAAAACAGAGATGAGCTTTAAGGGTTTTTTTTCTGGTGTTGTGGGTTGATGTATAGAAAATATTAACAGCATTTGGTAGCTTGCTGTATGGAGAAGCAGTGGGATTGTATAATTCAAAGTAGGGAAAAATTAGTGTATTCATTCTTTGATGTATGCATCAATACTAGGGCTTTTTCCTTTTATATCAATAATCTGAAAGCATAAATGCTTAGTTTATAGACAGTTTATGCAGTTGCTTATAGACACAAATGGATAGTTTATGCAGCAAAACTCTTGCCCAGCATATATTATCTAGTGACTATTGTCTATCAAGTATAACTAGATGAGAAAAAAATGTAAGCATAAACCCCAGATTTCACATATTACACAATTTCCTTCTGATTTAGGCAAACAAAACAAGTTACTGACAATCGTGCAGTGACTTGCACCTGCCCTAATACAAATTAATTTGGAGGTCACATGGACCTTTTAAAGTCCCTGTTATGGCTGAACTCCACTAGGACCAAGTTAACATGGCAAGGCACTCTGTTCTTTTCTTAGAGGAGTCCAGCCAGCCATTCAGTCTGCTGCTGACAGGAGTGCCTGAAGCAGCCAGGCTTGGATGGGAGGTGCTGGTGGTAGGTCACCACACCGAGACTGATTGATTCAGACTGTCTGCTGCTCACTTAGTGCCACTGAGTTGGCTGCACTCTCTTTACCTTTTCAGTGGTAAAGTCTAGAGATGCATGTATTTTTAAAAGGCAATTTAAGATTCTGACATAATTCCAAGGCCCCTGGGACCTGAGAAGCTCTGAAGTCAATGTAATGCCTAGACTCTGATGTATGTTTGCTCTCAGAACCCTATTCCTGCAATTATAGTTGTTCCTATAACTCTTACTATCCCACATTTTTGAAAGCATTCAACAGCAATCTAAAGCAAAACTCAGAATCCAAAATATATACTGAAGTAGACTAGGGAGTAATTTATTTTTGTACCTGGTGAGTATTCAATTTCCTGAAAAGAAAATATTAATCAAAATTCTTGATATGTAATGTATTAATTTAATATAAATATTTTTCAATGCCCTAAAAGATCAGAATATGAGCCAGATATTTGCATAGAGAAGACTTGAACAGATTGGTTGAATAAATACTCCTATGAGTGAAGTCTTGTCTCTTTATATCAATGTCTTTAGAAATTCTCTCCTGGTCACCTCTCCCTGTAAACAAGCACTCTTTATATATTCTATTACTAAGTGTTTTGTATTGCTGCAGATGAATATGATGAAACTGGACCCTGGGAGACACTTTTTGTTACATACTGGTCTCTTCAGGGCTGCGTGGAATGTCACTTTGAAAATGTGACATGATAGAAGTCGGTGAGCTGTGCTCTCTCATACAGTAAAGTTTACATAAATAATGAAGTGTTTCTTCAGGTTGATATAGCTCATAACTTCTTATGAGTATTGTCCTCAAAACTACTACTTTTTAAGTGAGAGAAAATACAAAATATGTTGCCTGTGTGTTCTGTGTTGGGAAATAGTATTAAGTTTTTAACTCACTTCTGTACTATTTAACTTGCCATTGAAGCGGCAAAGCAAAACAAAAAATCATCAGGCCAAGATCGGTAACACTGCAAGTACCAATAAAGTCTTATAGCTCTGTCACTCTTTGTGGAACAGGCAATTATGTTTGGGTTTAGGGTTTTTTGTTTGTTTAGGTTTTTTGGTTGTTATTTTTTAAGTAGGAAGGTTTTCTACATGTCAACCATAGTCTTTAGCTAAGAGAACTGGGAGCCCAGGGGATTCGGATAGAGGTGTACCTGCAGAAAAGATCCTGATGACTTTTACTGAAAGCGCACAGAGTCTGAATTGAGGTAGATTGATAAATCAACTGTTGATTTTTTTTTTTTAATGAAAAGTTATTTGATCTGTGTTTTCAAAGAGTGGATGGTGCAACTGCTCCTGATGCTGGCTAAAACAGTGTGAACTTTTGTTGCGTGATTTCACTGGCTTCTTGGACTCTGGATTATACTAAAGAACAGAAATAATTACACTGAGGGTCCTGTCCTGCATTCCTAACATAAGCAGAATGCTCATTGGATTTGCGATGTAGGTCTGTATTTTATTTAGGAAAAGCTTTGATGCTTTTTGAATAAGGACCAAGTTAAGGTCTTTGAATGGGACCCAAGTAGTGTTCTGCATAAATAAGATACACACTCCACATACATAAGGCATAATTATTTACATTTTTATGAGGATTCTTTGTAATGTACTTTTTGTCATGCATTGATTTCATAAATGTGAACTTGCTTTTGAGATGGCCAGAAACACGCCACTTCACACTGAGAAGTGGCTTCATATATAAAATCTGAGTAATGGGCTTGTTGGTGTGTATATTCAGCACTGTCCTCTACTGGTCGAATATAGAACTGTGCAGCTCTATGTTGAGTAACGCTGGGCAAACGGGAAAAGAATTTGCTGTGCCATTCATTCAAATTCAAGAACTAGTCCTGAATCAATCATGCTCACAGCTGTTTTGTGTTCATCCTCCCATAAGGTTAGAGTGAAAGATTTTTAAAAAATTGTTTATAATCAATTTCCAGATTTATAAGAGTGAGATGATAGGCTCACTAGATGATACAGTTAGAAAAAATGAACAACATTTCAGGCACAGAAGCCTACATTGAGAGTAAAACAAAGGTTAAAACCAGGAGACTTAAGTTTAACACAACTGCTAATTGTTTAGAGTCCTCAGAGAAAAGGGAGTGCTGATACCTGCAGGTTAATGGAGATGCAGTAGCAGATGTGAGTTCCTAGATACCTGTGAAACTGAGAAGACTTCCTGTGGCTCCTAAATGCTCTACAGTGCAAAAGAAAAATTAAATGTTGAGATCAGGATAGTTAGAGGTGAAATTTTGTGGCTTAGATCACTATACAGCACCTGAGGGATTATACTTTGATTTAATTTTTGTTGTCCACTTGGTTAGTTCTGTGTTAGTCAGCAGCAATATGCAAATCTTTTTCCCTTATAACCTTTTCCTCTAATGAGTATTAGATTACTTGTTACCATATTATACTTAAGTATAGAATGTGATAAAGATTTTTCATTCATTGCAGCTTAAGAATTTAATGTAGTTCAGAATCTTGATGATTTTTCTAGAGATCATATTTGAAGAGAAAAAATACAGCATTTTCCTTTTTCACTGATCATTTTTAAGCACTTCTGTAACTGAAGAAGCTCATTTTTTGTCCCT
>VWZU01016438.1:329002-498516 GCA_013397095.1 Sterrhoptilus dennistouni | reverse complement strand
AAAAAAAAAAAAAAAAAAAAAAAAAAAAAAAAAAAAAAAGGAAAATAGAAACAACTTATTCCTTTAGTTTGGGAGCACAGGGCTCACTTATTACAGCAGTATTTGCTTTACTTGTGTTCAGGAGGGCAGTACGTGTATGCAGCAGCACTTGGAAAAATGGCTGCTTGGAGACATAAATCTGAGAGAGCCCCTGAGATCTAGCTCACTGTGGTGGTGTAGCTTTGATTTCTGTTCTAATACAATAAAATATTGTGGGGTTTAATACTGCCTCAAATCCAAGTAGTATTTTANTTATTTTATTTTATTTTATTTTATTTTATTTTATTTTATTTTATTTTATTTTATTTTATTTTATTTTATTTTATTTTATTTTTCCAGGGTGGCAGGCAGAAGAGGAAAGAAATATATTTAGGAAGGATGTTGCTTCAGAAATGTAATCCTGATTATCTGACACTTTTACAGATTCATTTCAGTGGCAGAGCTGGAGCTAATAAAGGCCCACTGGCCAGAGAGTAGCAGTGTCAGGGCCATCCATCCTGGCACCGGGCAAGCTGCAGCTGAGCCGCTTCAATGTGGCAAAATGGAGGCATGTCTTCCTAGCAGTGTGCAGAAACCTCAGCAAAGAAGCAGTCTGGTTCTCATGGCAACCAGGATTTCCATATACTGCAGGGGTACACACAGTCTGACATCACTTTGCTGCAGGGAGGATTTCTGTGCATACTCAAAGACTAAATTAAGCCCTTTGTAAATGAAGAATGTGTGTCCATTTTCCTGTATGTTTCCTCCTGTGAAAGGGAGAAGCACGGGGAAAGAAAAGAAGATGCAAAATTATATTTCCCTAAGTCATAATAAAAATAACCTGACACACCCAGCTTCTCATTTTCAGTTTGCATTCCATTTTAAAAAGCAATGATATCTTGCACAGCTGGGAAGAAAAGAGGATGGTAGCAGCTCCTTTAGGTGTTAGAAAAAAATTGCTTTGCTAATCAGAACACAGGGAAACAGATTTACTGAACATTAGATGATGCTTTTTGCTGCAACACCACATATACAGATTTTATTAGGGCAAGTCTGTAATGAAGATGTGATATTCATCATGCATGATACAGTGACATCTGGTGTAAGACATCCTGTGCTGTATGCTGCAGTTCCCAACTAGGAAGATAATTCATGTGCTTCGGCTTTATCAGACTCTGCCATGCAGCCCAGTGAGAGGTTTCCTTACCCCTCATTTGAGATGACTCACACTTATCGTAATATCTTACAGGACCCTATGTTATTCAATTCTGCATATATATTCTGTCCTGGGGAATTATAATACAGGAAAAACTTGACATGAGATCTCTACTGTTCTATTACACAGACTGGAGCTCCCTGAGTGTTAAAGGTCTACAATTCCTTGTAGATCATTTATAATATGACTCTGTATGGACCTAAACCAGCTTAAATTTGACTTCACTTGGTTGAAGACATTTAACGTACTGAGGGATCTTTACCTTTTTTTTTGGCAGTAACACAAATACCAAACTGAAAACTCTTCTCATATAGCTTTTTTTTTTTTGCTTGCATTGATCGGAATAATTTTGAACCCTTCCACTAGCAAAGCTTTAGCATGGGCTTGTGTGAATTCTGAAATATTGAGATCTTGTAGGGCTAAGGAAGGTATCAGGTATTTAATGCAAAATTGTGGTTTTACTCTTCTCCTCACTACAAACTCTCACTTTTCAAAGTGAAGATCAGTAGAGCTCTGCATAGGCGAGACATTCATGCCACCATCTCAACTGCATAATTAAAGGGCCTTAGATTTGTTTAATTTTTGAGCAGGGTGTTGGGAAAGATGGGTCAGGATGCACCTACAGCAGGGGTTTACTTTGCAATGTGCTTTTTGAAGTGCCAAATATATTTCCAAATTATCACAATTTAAGAGAAAATTTTAAATAAACATCATTATATTTCTTGTGAATCTGATGTATGATTAAATGCTTTTGCATATTTTAATCAACAAGTTTCACTCTGCGTCTGAATTATGGTTCTCTTCTTTCTACTTGGGTATGAATCACAATTTTATTACATTACTGTATACTTGATGTTAAATGTGAGACATATAATCACATATCTGATGATAGATGTCCTTTCTTGGTCACCTACATATGGGGAAGGAAAGAAGGAGAAGAGGTAAACATGAAAAATAAAACCCAGACCTTGGTATTTTACCTGCTCTGTCCTCCAGTGAATTGTTTTCATGTGGGCAGCTTCTGGTAAATGTGGAAAACAAAGCTGGTGGTTATATAATGACTTCAGAGGAAAGAGAGCCTGCTTTGAACTGACAACAGCCTTGACAGCTTGAACGTTGAAGCTAGAAATATCTTGTCAGAAATATTGTCTCTAACACTGCAAAACCATAGTGGAGCCCTTCACTCTAGGAAGGAAAGGCAGGTGGCACCTCTGCGTGTGGCTCTACTGCAACAGTGCAGTGCCACTGGAAATGGCCAGTGATAAATCCCTGAGCTCTGTATCCACATCAGCACATGATGTGTGCTCACTGCCCCTTCCGTATCCCAGATGGAGCTGGATTTTTCTGGCCTTCATGGTGCAGTATGGTGGCACCACCACAGTGACAGTGAAATCAAATGGATGGCTTCTTTTAAGAAACCTATCTATGTTGCTTGGCACCAGAAGTCCTTTTCTTCTTATTTTCCAAGTAGATCCAGATGTGCACTCAGAATTAATTATGATTTTCTCTTTGATTGTATTTCTTTGATGAAAAATATTTAACACATAGATGGGAGATTTGCCTAAGCTGACTGTGACATAAGTGAACTAGTGCATCTTGCTCCACCCTTTCCCATATAATTTTTGATCACAATGGGCAATTTTTTAGATATTTTTTATTTATTTGTATGTAATAGTGCGGTACACGAATGCACATTATTCCAGTGTAATCTTAAATGAATTTCTAGGTCACACACATGGAACTCGCGGGAATGTGCAGAATCCGCAGGCAGCAGCAGTGACCTGGCATTGTTCTGTGGACATGAAGCACAGATGTGCTGTCTGAAACTACTGACTTAGAGAGACAGCATAAGAGAAACAGTGGGAAAAGAGATTAATATCAGAAGAGAAGGTCTCATTACTTCATTAAAAGAGGAAATATATGACAAGGGACCATCAAAGTGCTCCCTTCTGTTTTGTTTTTTAAAATGCCTTTTGTGCTTAAAAAGCCTGGAATGGCCAAAGCCCTCGGCTGGGCCCCCTGCACAGTCCCTGACATCCTCTCAGGGATGTTGCAGCACTCAGGTAGCACACCTGTAACAGTTTTGCAAAAGCAGCCCATACAGGCTGCACCCTGTGTGGTGCTCCATCATGATCCATACAAGATGGTGTTTTATTTTTTACACCTGGAGCTACCAACCTCATTTAGTCACATCCTGATCACTTATGTGCTTGTCTTCTTAGGCATCATGGCTCCTTTCTATGGCTGAGAATAGGAATAGAGGAGAGATTTCCAGCTCTGGGAGGTTGAGAAAAATAAAAATATGCAACACATGCTGCTTATGTGACAATGGGCCTCCTGTCACAACAGGCAGAACACCAGCCTGTCAATAACCTCTGCTTACCAAAGCCATGTCACTGATCCAGCTACCAGTATTGTCCAACAGGAGCCCAAGTGTCAGCCCATCAGCTCTCTCCTTGATCCTACCTGATTTTCTGCTACAGGCATGGTGGACAGTGGTGGAGGCTTGGAAGGATTACACCAACAACGGTGAAAGCAACAAACAAAATTATAAACCTAAAGTACATATGTTTCTTTACATATAACAATTAGTTGGACTTAATAGAACAATTTGACAATTTAATAGAAATGACACTTAAAATATCACACAAATATATGTATGAATTACCTATATGAATGTGTAAATATATATGTATATCAATAGATAAAGTTGAGACCCACATGAAGTACATCTGCCTGTTGTCAAAAGCCTCAGTTCACTCTTTGGCAGTATAGTTCCAACATTATTTCAGTCTCTGGGTCTTTCCTGCAATACTCAAAAAAACTATTCTCCATTAAAATTTTATTTTTTTTCAATCTCCTGTCCTGTTATAAATCAGGAAGACAAATTTAAAAGCTTCTACATATCAAAAAGCTCAGTGTCTTTTTAATTAAATTCAGAGGAGTTTTACTGGCTGGTACAGTTTTCAACCAATTTTTTAATCTCGCTTAAACTTTGAAATGTATCCTTCACAAGTCAAAAATGAAATTTTTCATTCCACCAATATGTTGGTTTTTAGTAACAGATAATATCATAGCTGAATGCTGGCTAAAGTCAACACCCTGCCTAGCTGTTGCAAGGTAGATAATTTAAGCAAAAGCTCTGGGATCAACACCATCTCAGTAAGGAAAATAGGCATTTTAAGGGTTGGTAGTTGTGTGCCTCATATACAATCTGCTGGGAGCAGCATATGGTGTCATATCTCACATTCCTCAGAAACTCCTTGGGTGATGCAGGCATTAGGGACATGGCACCACTCTCACTACCTCTGCAACTCCTTCTGGCAGATAATGGGACTGTTAATTACCTAGATTTCCATATCCTTATTGTTTGTTATAGCAGATGATTTCATTTTCCTAATAAAGCCCTTTCAATGGTGCTTCTTTGCTGTATTACAAGAACTGTGAAAAGCTGTTAAATGGTTTTCTACCCTTTCGCTCTCCTAACAGCTTGGGCTGCTCACTTTAAAATTTGACTGCAACCACAACCTTTTGTTATTAAGCTTAGCCAGGGGTTTGTTCTGCAAGGTTGCTTGGCATTTGCTATAGGATGGGTTCTGCTATGAGCTGTGTTCATCTCCCCTCCACCCCAACCATTCTATTTTGCAGCTGTAGATTTAATTGGATCAAATACTGGTTGTCAAAGTTCTAACACTACAATGCATAGTGTGATCTGTAAGAGTGGCCTTCTCTTTCTGCTGTTTTCTTATCAGGTCTCTGACTCTAGATTGTTTTTTGTTGCTTGGATAATATTTAGTGTACATTACAGCCTAAGGCACGATGATGAGCATAATACATCAAATGTAGCTTTTACCTAGAAAATAGACTAAAATAAAAAATCAATCAGTCTTATCTCAGACTAGCAACAAATCATCAGTAGTATTCAAAAACAACTCTTAAATGGTGTTTCCTGGAAGGGCCAGTTGGGTGACTTACAGAATGGAGGTTCCACCAATTTTTTTATTTTAAATGTTTCCAATTTTATTATACTTATTCAGAGAGTTTAAGTACCTTTATGAAGAAATACAATACAATTCTTCAAAATTTTCTTTAGAATCACCAGACAAGGACTGAGGAAATCACATGAAACTTCCTCCAGGATCACTGGAGAGAACTGATTTTCAGAGCTTCTGAAGAGGTGTGCTGATCATGTTGATCAGCATGTACAGGATGGTATATCTTATGCCTGTAACTATAGAGTCAGAACTCTTTTAAGTGTAGCATTCTGGTTTATTTTAGTGATTTCACCAATATTTTATGGATTACAACACGACCTCAACCACTCCCAGATCTGCATTTCTGAGCACTTCGAATCTTTTCTCCAGTCTCTTCTCAGGACTAGTAACCATTCATGGCTTTGAAGAATTTTTTCTAGGATTTTGAAATATCGGTATCTAAAGTTAAAAGTCTCATAACCTGAAAATACTATTAATCTCCAGAGTCTCAGTGGCATTTTTGGACCATACACAGCTAACCAAGTAGTTTTCAGAGTAGTTTTCCAAGAGAAACAGTTGCATGCCATGTTAAAAGACTAATAAAATCAGCCACATTCACCTTTGTGGTGCAGCTGATCCATGCCAAATTCAAACGGGCCTGCCGTGTCTTATGAGCACTAATTCTTGGTGATATTCAAATGAATCCAAAGCAGCTGGAAGTCCAGGAAAATGAGATGATGAAATCAGCAATCAGCATGACAATAATGAGTATTACAACAATGTTTGTAGGAACTGATGCTTAGTTTTTACATTGTTATTTACTTTACATTACTGCAAAACAACATGTGAATTACAGAAAATCATCATGTGAACTACATAAACATGAGATCTAAGTGTCCCTTTTTCACTTGTTTTTTTCATGTTGGACTTAGAGATTAAAGATGCCTCTTACATCAGTTAATATGAGACAGCCAAAATTATTTAAATTGTGCACATCTCAGTTTGTAGTGACAGAAAAGAGATTATCCTATGTGAAAGTAGTAAAGAAACATCTTGTAAGGTGAATCACCGGTCTAAAAAGCTTTGTGAAAAAGGTGGTTGCAGTACTGTCAGAGGCTGGAGATATTGCTGGTATTCCTCCTCTGTGCTCCACAGCTCACATTCCCTATGGTCTGGATCCTGAGAAGCATCTGGCTAAGCAGGAAACGCAGTATTGAACGTGACATGAAGCTTGGGCTGTGTGACTTTGGGCTCACATCCCAGGCCTTCATTTAGAAGCCAGATAGCACAGCATCACAGAGTTGTGTGCTGGTACTTCAGGATTTGCTCTATGGATAAGATGCACAGTTCTCTCTGCCCTCTTCTTTCATTTAACAAGGGACCATTTTTATTATTGCAGAGACTGATGCTTAAAATTTGGTTGATAAGCAATGGGAAACAAAAGGACAATTGGCTGTGAGCCTCATTTATCCAAACCTATTTCTTGTTCAAAAGCAGCATCTGCAGACTTGTTGATAAGCCCCAAAGCATGGTTCTTCAGGAAATACTGAATTCAGATACTGGCTGCCTGACAAACAGATGTCACTGTAAGAGAAAAGGGTCATTTGGCACTGTCTCCAGTAGAGTAAGGCCACCTTGAAACTAGCCCTAAAAAAACAAAAGCAGAATGGATTGTGAGACAATATCTGCGACAAGATTCTGTTTTTTCTTTTTATATGTCCTGTAGCAGATGGCGATTATGACCAATAAACAGAGGAGCAAGGACTCAAAGTGAGCTCCTATAATATTGCTGCTCTCCCTTGGCTGGCTCACTCCCACCCAGATAACACCTGTGGTTATATCTGAAATTTCATCAGTCCCACAACTAAAAGTCCTGTAAGCTGCACACCCATTATTATGCATACAGGAAGTGTTTGCATTCCTTCACTACTTTTGAGACTATTAGCAGTTCCTCTCTTGTTCCTCCAGCTTAAGTGCCACAAAGTAATCCAACAGAAAATCTAACAGCTCACTTGTAGGAATTGACCACTGTAAAGGGAACAATCTCTTTCTTTGGAGACAAAATATGCTGCAATCTTCATGATGTCTCTTGAAAGACTGTAAGGGTAAAATTATTTGCTATCATTTTCCAGCTAAGTTTCTACTTCTCAGGAACTTCTTACATCTCTATTCATTTTTAAAAATACAGAATAAATTTCTCTAGAAGTTATGCATTTAGATATCATGACATTTTCCCTAGACCATCAACATATCTTCTCAGCCCTGTCTGTTACAGAAAGCTAGAACATCTGTATGTTTTAGTTAATCATCGTGTTGTCAAAGCAACATAACATGTGGACAGCTTATTTGCAAACAGATAGATTAACACAAACCCTGTCTTTTCAGCAAGATTAAGTGCCTCATAGCATCATTATGCCAGCAGCATTGAAATATTGCACGTAATCTAAGTGTTAGTTCACTTGGTACGAGCACAAGGTCCCTGCAGTAGGGTTTGCTACAGGATGTAGAAAACTCCAAATTGTTCCCTAAAATGATAGCAAATATCTATCTGCTGAGAAAGGAAAGCAATGAAAAAGGGGGCAAAAATGCTTGTTTATGTTACTTCTGCAGGGAGAGTTGGAGCACAATAATCCTATGAGTGGCTGGGGGAAGGGGAGACCTGGGAGCTACATGGCAGAGCGTAGTTTGCAAAGGAGCTGGAAACAGTTTGGAAAACATTGTCCTTGGCTGTCAGCATAAAACTGAGCATAATGGAGTGAGAAAAGTTTTGAGATTTTGCCTCCCCATGGCCAAACTAATGCTGTGTGTTTGCACGTGTGAATTTAGCCTTCTGCAGTTAAGAGGGAGAATACTTCAGTGAGAGTTTGCATTAACATAGCTTAATTTGCAAAAGGATGGCAGAAAGCAGTAAAAGCTGACTGCTACTGTGGCTGTACAGGCAGTAATTTTTTTATCCATCTTTATTTGATTTCATCTGATTTATGTTTCTCTACCCTTACTGTGTGGTTAGTCTGCCCTTAGCAGGATTTGCCCTCAAAATATTCCAAGCACCCATGAAACCCAACTTAACTGTGAGCATAAAAAATGAGTCATGAGGAGCATTTTAGAAATGGAGGAAAGCCAGAATGATTTTTTTTGAAATATCTTCTTGATACAGCATGCCAGCAAAACTCACTGAAGCCTGAAAATATATGGAGCTTGTTTATTGTATTACAAGATAAATAGTGACACACCTAATGTTTTACACTGATGTGATAAAGTACAAGTGGTTAATAATAAAGAAAAAAAAATCCTTTTCATCTCTGCTTTTTCTCAAGATAATAACTCATAATAACATGCTAACTATGCTAATAATAGGGTCTTGTGCTTTTGAGGAAAAAGGAATTATTTCTCATTAATTTTATTTTCAATTAAACAGCTGTTCCATTTGTTTCTCTTGGGATACATGTACTAAAATTTGCAAAGGTTCAGTATAATTTTTGCTAATTTAATATGTTTATCGATCAATTGCATTAAAGTGTTCCCTCTTTTTCTCTCATTGTTCATTCCCAACTCTTAATTATTCTTGTTTAAAATTCTTGGGAAGGTGTTTTATTTTGTGCTTTATAATTGATAGTTAACTGACCTGGCTGTTGTTGACTATAACTTAAAAAAAAAAAAAAAAGAAATGAACCGGAGAAAAGGCATAAAATATATTTCTGTAAGAACAAGTGAAGGTGTACAAAGTTGAAGACTAGGCACCTGTGCCTGAACCTCAGCCTGCTGCTGTACTGGGTGCTGTTTTAGCACTTCTTCTACTTTCTACAAAGCTGTTACTTTGCTTAACTAATCTTTGTCTGCTCAGAGATGTCAGTTAAACTGTCTGCCTTCCTGTTTGCTTCTTGCAAGTGCTTCTGCTCCTAATATGGAGTCACAGAAGACATTTCTCCCTCTTCCTCTGGCTGAAAGGCACAGAGCAGGACTGTGCAGTAGTAGCAAGCTTCAGGGAGTGCACTGGCTTTGGTGCTCCTTTTTTACAGTTTCTGGAAGGAGGATCGTGTAGCCTGAGCAGTCTTCTTGGTTTCTGTAACACTGTCTTCACAAACAACATTAGGGTTAGGGCTTGGGTTAGGGTTTAGGGTGAGGGCTTGGGTTAGGGTTTAGGGTTAGGGTTAGAACCCTACCAGGTTAGGAAATTAGGACTTTCTATTTGTGGAAAATGGCTCTTACTTTTAGTAATTTTGATATTAGAATAGCATCATTAAGTCATAGAATCCTTTCAATTGGAAAAAAAAAAATCTTTGAGATCAAGTCTAAGCATTCACCTAAACCTACCAAATCCTCTCACTAAACCATGGTGTCTTTTTAATACCTCCAGGAATGATGACTCTACCACCACTGTTGGCAGCCTTCTCCAGTGTTGGGTAACTCTTCTGGTGAAGAATTTTATTCTTAATATCCAATCTAAATCTTACCTGGTACAACCTGAGCTCATTGTTTCTTGTCCTATCACTTACTGTGTGGGTGAAGACACCAACACCCAATGGCGCTGCAACCATCCATATTGCTGAGCAAATTTCCTAGGAAGGAAGGGGGAGATAATTCACTGTGATTTTTTTGGTATTTCCTTCTTTTGAGAGAAGTGCCTTTTCAATTTAAATTAAAAATCTGAATTAGAGATTAATGCTTGGGTCCTAGAGGTTGGTTGTGACTCGCTGGTAAGAAATTATATGGTTTGTGAAAATCGTAAGTTTTTAAGAGCAGGGAACTGTAAAAGGATGATGAGTTTTGCTACCACCTACTTGAACACAGTCATATGTTTAACATACCCTGAATGGCAAACTTTTTGAAAGCAGACAAGTTGGGTGTATCCCATGTCAAAAGGAGCACACTAAGCATGTGTGCCCATTCTTGGATTGTGAAGGAAAAAAAGTCAGTGTTTGAGACTAAAACTGTAAGGAATACTTCATGCAGCTAGTAGACAAACAAACTTTATAGGAAAGCATTTATGAGAGACAAAAAGACTGACAAAAAGACAAAAAGAACTCTGTAAGTCTACTGCTATTTCTGACAAAAAGCAATCTGGATCAGTCTAACATAGAAGAGACAACACTTCTTTCCAACTGTTTATAACCGGCCTCTAACTACAAATGGAGTTTCTTACTATGAAGGACTCTACATTTCATGGTTTGAGATTTCAGGAAGAAAAAGTAATCATCTTAAATGTTTGGCATGCATATACCTGTTTACATCTTTGTAAGAAAATCATAGTATAAAACTTAGCATAAACATTTTGAGGCCTTCAGGGGCAAAGCTGAAAAGAAATTACATCTATATGGTTTGTGGCTTCCATGTTGTATGTGGATGTCAGAATTAGCAGGCTAGAACAAACACTGTTTACATTATTTTAGCATTTGGAATTGGATCTCAGTCCTTCAGTTTTAAAATACAGGAGAGAGTAAGACAAGATAGGACAATGTGCTTGGCTTTGCTCTTGTTGTGACAGTAACCAAAGAAGTGTGAGCAAGAACATGGTTTTGCACAGTGCCTCTAAAAGTCATATTTAATTTGAGCTTTAGCTGTGGGCCGAGTCAGCAGTTGCTTATGGCAGCGCCTTCAAGGAAAATGCTAAAGCCACACAACAAGTCACCACTCTGGTATGTATAAATTCATCTTGCTGGTTAAAAATTGCAGTGGCAACTTGAGTGACTGTGGTAATGACTGTTTATGTCAGTAAATTTATTCTGGACGCTGTATTGACTGTCCTTCCTGAATCAACACAGTATCTCCATGATGTGCTCTATTTCAGCAAAAATGCAATAGTTTGTTTGTACAGATACTGATCAAATTTGTCTTCTGAGATGATCTGACATATAGAAAAATGTCAGACCAGGTGCTAATGACTGTGGGCCCAGTAACTAGCCATTTCTGCTTCCCCCCTCTAAGATCACCGCTTAGAAACAGCTGGGTTAATTTCAGTCCCTCCTTTCTCTTTATGTGGTAGGAATAGCAGAGCCTTAGTCAGGTATCCAAAGTTTGCTGATGCAAGAACAATTTTGATTATGTTCCTAGGAAGCTGATGCAGAGAATGTCAGCAGTAGAAGCCTTAACAATCTTGCCTATATGTAATTGGAGTATAGGGAAGTTGGTTTCAGGGGTTTGAAATGCCAGGATTTCAGTTAGGTAATATTTTATGCTCTCTGACCAAATAATATATAAGACATATGGAATTAGGTCCTTGGATACCTAACCTGTAGCTGATCTGTCCTACATGGGGATTATTCTTTATTTTGGTAATGAGTTATGAATCAAGTAAATATAAATCAAGAACAAAATGAAGTAAAATGTCCTTTAAATGCACCTGTGGTAGATCACAATCACAGACTGGGTGAGGTCGCAAGGGACCTCTGGAGGCCATCTAGTCTAACCACCATATTCAAGCAGGGCCATCTAGACCTTGCTCAGAACTATGTCCAGCCAGCTTTTTAATATTTCCATGGAGGGAGATTCCAGAACTTCCCTGAGAAAATTGTGGCAGTGCTCAGTCCCCCTCAGAGCAAAAAATTGCTTCCTGATGTTCAGAGGGAACCTGCTGTGTTTCAGTTTGTGCCCACTGTCTCCAGTCCTATCATTGGACACCACTGAGGAGAACCTGGCTCCCTCCTCTCTTTTAACCTTCCCTCCATGGATACATTAATGAGATTCCCCTGAACAGCCCTATCTCTCTCAGCTTTTTCTCACATGTACAACGTGTCCAATCCCTTCATCTCCTCTGCAGACCTTCTCTGGACTCTCTCCATGTTTTGTTCTGGAGAATCCACAATTGGACACAGCACTGCAGGTGTGACCTTGCCATGATGAGCAGAAGGGAAGGATCAATTTCCTGGATCTGTAGGAAGTATTATGTCTAATGCAGCCCACATTACCACTAGCTTTCTTTATCTCCAGGGCACATTGCTGGATCATGTTCAACCTAGTCCAGTAGGACACCTAGGTCATTTTCTTCAAAGCATCTTTCCAGGTTGGCATCCTCCAGCATGGTACCTAGGATTGTTCCTTCTGGTGCAGGACTTTGTACTTCTGTGTGTTGAACTTCATGAGGTTCTTGTCAGCACATTTGTTCAGCCTGTTCAGATCCCCCTGGATGGCAGCAAAACCCTCCAGGGTGTCAAACACTCCACCCAGTGGCTGAGAGGAGTGCTGGGGGTACACTGCCCCATCTTCCAAAAATGGAACTTTTTTTTTCCTGAAGAAATTCCACCCTATTCCTTACCCTGAGAAGAAGCCAAGCAATGGTAGAAATCAATGTGGGTGTTAATGCGTTAGTGCTTAGGGAGAAAATCGTAGGTTAAAATTAGTCAGAGCATCTCAAACATCTTGTTATCTTGTTATCTTGTTATACCCTTGGATGAAAGTAGCTTGGATGAAAGGATTAGCTAACTTCTTATTTATTTCATACTGATTTGTCCTTTTCAGTTCCATGCTTACACCTTTTTCTTTAAAGAGACAAAGCTAGAAACCCTCACTTTTTTTGCTTATAAACAAAAACAATGGATGGAACTCATCCCCAGTGACTAATTATCTCTGCAATTTTTACTGGAAAAAATGTGGCTGAAATGTTGATAGTTCTAATGATCTGCAAAGCAAAAGTTTCACACTCCAGTTCCTTCACTGGTTCTGGTATACAAAAACAAATCATTAAAAAGGATTAATGTGAAGAGGTGAAGGGAAATTGAATTCAAAGTTTGCTCAAATTTTGTTATGTGAAAAAAACCCAGGTTTACCACCCCAGATTGAATAAATTCTGCTATTTTGGGGCATGGTGTCTCCCTGGTTCTTTATTTTCAATTTAATTAGATTGAACTTTATTGAAAACAATCATGTGGAAAATCTTCTTCATGCCAGTGAAAAGAAATGAGGGCTAGTTAAATCATATTCAAGGAGAAAAAAGTGGTTGGGTCCATTTGAGATTCTGGACAGATTCTTAACTGTACTGCAGACTGTCTCTCTTTCTTAACACAGGCCTGTGAGCCCAGGCTTGTTTTGTGGTTTTATAATGATTCAATGTTGTGAGATTGAAATTCTCGGATTCTTGTGTTGTTTGTTTTTGTTTACTTACTTTGAATTTAATATTGTCTGAAATATTTTTTCCCCCTAGGAACTAGGCTTGATTAATGTAGGAACAAAAACCCCAACAAAACAACAGAGAAAAGTGAACCAAGTATTTCTAAATGGATTATGAAAATGCATGGTGGAAATAACTAAATATACCTATTTCTAAAAAAGTTATAACAATGCTTTTGTTTAACTCAGCAAAAGTTAGGAAATCAGTTATTCCTACTGTAAGACAATACTTCTTGGGAAGCTCCCTGGAATTATTTCCTGGCATTTCTCCTAACTTCTCCTGTTGGGGATGTAGCCTGTCATTCTAACTCTCTGCTAAGAAGGGAAACACACAAGAAGAATACTAGTTAAAAATCAGGCAATTACTTTATAACTCTGGGCTTTGTTTTTTCCCAGTTGCTCTCTGCATTAAATTAATAACTGAACTCACCAGATCTGTATTTCATACTTCTCTCCTTACTGTCTAAACCACTGAGAAATAACAGACTACATTTTCCTGTGTACATAGCTGAAATGCCTTTAGCAAGGAGTTCCGCTGTCTACATGAGGCCAAGTTGGAATTGCTGTGTGGGCAGGCAATGCGTAATAGTTTAAAAAGTGTCTCAGAAGTCAGAAATTTCATAAAAGGAGCATCTAGCCAATGGACATTCTTTTGCCCTTGCTGTACACTTGAGTAAAATTGTTACCTAATCACTGTACAACTTTCTCTGTAGTTCTTTGTCCAAATACTCCTACATCTCAATTTTTTTTTGTTCCCTGTAAATGATAGTGCTTACTACCTAGCATATAAAGCTTGTGTGTAAACGAATGTGCATTGAGACCCCTAGGAAAAATACACTTAATTTTTTGGCAATATACTTTCACTTTGGAACATTTCTATATGTGCTTTTAGCAGAAATTATGTCAGGTGAGGAGATCCAATTTTTGCATGAATAACAATGTCTTCCTTCTTACTTTCTTCTCCTGTCTCCGCTCCACATCCCCACTCCCAGAAACCCTCCTCTGCCAAAACCCAAACATGGTCAGAGTCCTGATCTAGACCAAGGAGGAGAAAATGGTTGAAGAGAGGAGACTAAAGGCAGAAAGTTGTTTTAAAAAGAAAACAAAGCTATTTTGGATTCTTATTACCCTTCTGCCACAATTATTCCTGTAAAAAAAAAAAAAAGCAATGGAAGACTGAATCTAATTTTTCAAGTGTTCTTTAAATAAGACCATTTTTATGGCTAATGTAGATCAATTGCACTTAAATCTATTATTTCTAATAATAATTTTCTTGTTTATCTGGTGCTTAGTGGTTAAAGGACCAAGACATAATAATTTATTGGCAGAATGTGTTTGTTTTTTGTGTCTGGACCAAAAAACCTTGTAAGTCGTTCACTTAATACTTGAAAACCCATAGGTGAATAAAATGGTGTAACTGTGTTAATTAAATTCCTCATAAATGCACTATACTAAATATAAGGGCACTGGGATGTGCCAAGTCTCAGTATTCCTGAATATGGAAAGTCTGAATACTTGGAAGATCTCTAGCATGAATCATTTTAAAAATTGAGGCAGTGAACTGTATAATAAAGTATTTTTGGCTTATGGCACTTAATGTGTTGCAAAACTTCAAGGATTTTGCTTGCTACATAATATTAATGAACATTCTTAGTAGTAAAAGAAATAAAACTCTTTGTTGAGGTAAAAAAATGCACCAGAGGGAATGGAAGTATTGTTTGTTCTTCCTGTTACTTTAAACTCAAGAATGAGCTGGGACAGCCAGCAGTCCTTGCAGGGGATTCGTCCCAGTGGAAGTTTTCCAGATCAGATTCAGTTTTAATTCTTTCATACTGTGATCTATGTACCACTGCTCTCCTCTGGATTGAGGAGGACACTCCTCTTGACTGTTGTGAGGCATGCGAGGTACTGATGTAAGCACAACTGCCTGGCACCCTCTGCCTCCCGGCTCTACTCCCCCACTACTGAATTATAGCTCATTGTTTAAGTGAGGCAAGGAGCTTGTTTTTATTTCTCTCTGGGGAAAATTAATTTCCCAGGTGTATATTAAGGTAAGCAGCCTTTGAGTGGGGGGGAGGGGGGGTGGGCAGTTTGCTGTGGGTGTGCACCTCCAGCAATTCATCTTTGCTTCAAAATGGTCGCTGGGCATTTCAGTAAATCAGTTTTTCTTGGGGACTACTTAGCAACGGAACTGTATTGCCACAGCTTCTGGACAAAAAGGGGGCAGGGCCTGTATTTTGACTATTAACCAAAGGTATATAATCCAATGCAATAAAGCACACTATGAAAGTATACGTCATACACCATACTGGTGAATAAAATTGCAGAATTTGTCTTTGCTGTTCCCCTTTGTTTTTCTGCATGCTTGCTACCATGAATATCATAATTTTTCTTCCTTTTTCAGGAAAAAAATTCAGTTCTCAAAGAAGCCTTAGTTCCTAAAATATTTGTATTTTTTCCTTCTTAAAGCCCTGTATTAAAGATGTGTCTTTTACATGTACGTGAATAACAGAGCATAAGGACTGTATTCTTTTCCTACACAGTTCTCTTTCTAAGCACTTACTGTAATTTAAAAGCACTTGGGACATATATATGCCCATAGATTCTTGCTTTGTCACGATAAAATTGTGTCCTAGGTTTCCTGTTGAAAATTGTATTAGATTTTTCAGGTTAAATGCTTAGCTATTTACAGCTTCAAAAAGCTCAAAAGCAGTGCTAAATCTTCTTGAAGTCTTATGAAAGAATATGATGAAGTGATTTTTAAGCACTTTTTTTTGGACAAAGTGCTTTTGTTGGGATTTATGGAAAACACTAGGGAAGATAAATACTGCTTAAAAAGTAATATTCTATAATAGGCTGGTTCATCAAGCATGAAAAAAACAAAGAAATGGGAGAACTTGTGTATATGCTACAGTAATACACTTCATTTTAGAGAACAATTCTGAGTTTTTTGTTACAGCGGTAATTCTTCCAGCAATTTTGGCCAACATTATTGATGTAGACATATGACTACCTCTGCTGTCTGAGACAATTATGTCATTAAAATAAAAGAGAAAAAGTTGACAAAAACCACATATGGAGGCCCTGGTCTGGGCCCTGCCAGCACCAATCCTTTGTTTCTGCATCATGTAGAAAAAGCAGAGTAACAGAAAATACACTAGCAAATGCATGAAGTTTTAGAACTTTATTTTCTTCTCAGGGTCACAGATTGATCAAAGGGGAAATAATCTCTTGGACACAACCTCAAAGTGTCATATTCAGAAGAAATATTTGGGCAATGACTACATAATGTTATTGTAGCAATCTGAATAAAAAGAAGCCAAATTTCTATGCTAAACAAATCACACCTCAGTTTGATGTTTGAGGTAAAGTTTATTCTTTTTAAAAAGTGAGTTCTGCATGATTTTATTCTGTAATTTCCATTAACTTGCACAGTTGTATCCCAGTTTTATGTTTCTCTTTTCAATGTTGCTTGTGGAACAGTACATATAATCCAAACAGCAGTCCTTAGTAAGGCACTGCATATAAGCAGCAGTCCTTAGTAAAGCACCTTACTCCAAGTGAACTAGTAATTAGACAGGACTAGCAAGTTCAGTTCATACATAGACTATACTCAGCCACACAAGACACATGTGAAATATTCACTTCATATAATGAAACAGACAAAAAATGCTAACAAAATGGTCATTTGTCTGTTCTTATTGACAAGATCCCTGACAATCAAACCACTACCTTTTAAATTAACAAATTCAATCAGTATTAATAGGCTCCCATGTGGTTACTCCATAATTTTTAAAAGTTCAGCAGTTTTTTTCCTTGAAAATGTATTTCAATAAAAAGAAATTCTGGGCAACAGAGAGCTTTTTACAAAACACTACACAACTGCATTCTACAAGTTTCAAGTACATTCCACAATTTTCCATAATTACAGAGTATATTTTTTGCATCTCTTCGGAGCATGTTGGGTCTAATCATAGCGCTGAAAGTGACCTGATTAAACAACCTGTCCAATCTGGCTGCCTCAAGGAGGTATCAAGTACATCATTCCCGATGAAATGTCTGTGTAATATGTTCTTGAGCACCTCCAGTGACAGGCATTCATTCTGTTCTTCTCAAAGAAATTGTAGCAATGCCACTTGGTGCCCTTACGTCAGGGATTCTATGCCCCAGTGTCACCATCACCATCTTTCTCTTTTGCTTTTTGCACTTGCAAAAATACTGAGTTCTACTGCTTGAAACAAGACACAAATGCTGCAAATAAAAAAGCTAGGCTGGAAATATTAACATCTGAAAATATTAACGTCTGAAAATATTAACGTCTGGAAATATTAGCATCAGGACTATGCCACTGTAAATATAAAAAGTTCTTATAATCCTAGGAAAGATGTCAGATCTTGGTATAACCGGGTCACTGCAACTGGTGGGGAACTGATGTTGGAAATAAACTGACATCTCTGGATATTTTCTGCTCTTAGGGTGATGATGAATTAATATGATCCAGACAATGAGAAAGTACTCTCTGTTGCTGTTGTTCTCCAAGTGGGAAAATCTTGATGGTTTTCAGTAATAAGTCTTTCAGCTAAGTAAAGTTAAAGCAGGATTGACTTCCACTGGTTATGAATTAATTATGGAAGGAAAGGACACCAACCCCCGAGCAAATGTGTTAATGTTTAGCAGAAAAATAAAAAAAATATTTGAGGCTATAAAAGTAGTGAACTTCATTTAAAGTAAGCCTAGCAAAACACATGTTTTTATGTGTTAATGGGCATTCTATAACAACTCCTTTCCCCTACCACAGCACTGCCTCTCAAAAAAAAAACTTGGAAAAAACTTTTGTTCTTGACTGTATAAAAAAATCTTTCATTTGAAATACTTGAAGACATTGAACCTTTGGTTGTTACCAATATCATTCAGCTTGTAATTTTTTCCTGAAGTGAGATTGTGGCCTGTCATATGCTAACAGATAGATTGCAAACTGAGATATCAGTGAATCCATATCACATTTTAAAAACTTCTGACAGGAGGTCACTGAGTTGGAAATGGGCAAAAAGTCCTGCTATCATTTTGTCTTGACTTCATCCACTATATTGATTGCAAAACTTGGTTTGAAGAGTTGAATTACAAATGACAGTCTTACGCTAGGGTAGAAGAACATTTTAAGTTTAACTGCAGGTACAGTTTTAGCTTAGCTGTTGGTATGGTATTGAAGTTCTATTTTCCTAAGAATTTTACTTTCTCCTTTCTGAATATTTTGCCTATATGTTACACCAAGTAAGAAAACGGATGAAGAGTGATATCGAAAGATTCCAAGAAGGTTGAATTATGACCTGACCTATCAAGTGTAATGCTAATTTTTTACACTCAGTTGTGTCTTAGGGGTTATTTTACAAGATGTAAGTTTTCCTGTCATACTTTAGAATAAATAAGGAATTTCTATCTATTTTCAGTATTTCAGAAGTGTACCTTTCTTTTTTTTAAGTGTTAAATCTGTCATATTCTTGTGCTAGAAAGAAGTTTTAATTGAGGTATAAGGACAAGTTAATATTGAAATAAATTAAATTATTTCTCCAAATTTTAGATTTGAGATCTGTGTAAGAAAAACAGCAACAATTATTATTTCTGACAATTTTTTTAATTTTAAGTTTTCTAGTTATTAGGAGCTAGAGTAAAGTGAAAAAGTACCTATGGTTTTAGTCCTCTTTAAGTCATGGAGGACACTAGAGAGGACTGAGATGTCCTTTGCACAGAGTTTATTTTCAGTGTCCAAGAACTGTGTGACATCTCAGCCTGAACAAAGGGTGGTACCGTGTCATTGCAGAGCTACTGCCATGTACAGTGGCCACACTGAGATTCCTGCTCCTCAGAACAGTGATGCACACTGGTAGACTTCTGCTTCTGTTTCTGTACTTTGAATCCATTGCTATCAATCAATCCAACCTTACTGCAACAAATTAATATAATTTATAAAATTTGACTTTTTATTGGGCATTTATTCAAAAGAATAAATTCTTAAAAAATGAAATGCTGTTCATTCCCAAGAGGAAAACCAAATTTTATCTGCAGTTAATGCAATCAGTCCTTGTTAATGGCACCTTTTCTCACAGAGAGCAGCTAATACCCTAGATAATTGCATGCAATTAAGAAGAATCATATTTTGCTGAAAGAGTGCATTATTTGACAATTCTACAATTCTGTATCAGGAGTTATTTTGACGATATTACAAATTGCTGTTCTAGCTGGGCTCCTCAGAGCTCTTCTTCTTAGGATTTCCTAGAGATGCTTAAGATGCAAGTTGATTTAGTGTAGTACAGTGCTCCAGGGTGTATCTGATGCCTTGGATGTAAAGTACTATACAATCCAGTTTCTGGGGATTTTCACTTCCCACTCCTTTCTTTTTGTTTTTTCAGGGAATCCCTCCACAATGGTGTACTTTGGCATGTAGTTGCTTTCAGGCCTGGGAAAACAGAATCTCTCCTTGAGTTGTAAGATATTTCACTACAGTGATCTTTCTATATGCATAGATATGCACGTGTTTTTAAAAATAGAGTTTGGAGGCCAAAACTCTTTCAAGAAGTCTCAAAATTCAAAACCCTCATTTCCCTGTTCCCCTGTGCCTCTGGGGGTGGAGGTAGCGAAACTGGGAATGAAGTTGAGCCTAGGGAGAAAAGAGGTGAAAGGAATGTGTTTTAAATTTTTTTTCTCATTGTTTGATTGGTAATAAGTTAAACTAAGTTCCCCAAGTTGAGTCTGTTTTGCCTCTGATGGTAAGTGATGAGTGATTGCTTCTTGTTCTTACCTCAAACCATGAGCCTTTTGCTGTCTGTTCTGTTCCCCTGACCACTGAGGAGGGGAGTGACAGAGTAATTTTGGTGAGTACCTGGTGTTGCACCATGCAACCTGGAAATAAGTAATTCAATTTCTACATAAGAGTGGATAATATCACATCTTTCTTGTTGATAATAATCCGATGAAGCTCAACAAGAGCAAGTGCTGGATTCTGCACCTGGGACTGGCCAGCCCTGGATGGACAGACAGACTAGGATAGGAGAGGATAGAAAGCAATGCCACAGAAAGGGATCTGAGGATCCTGGTCAATGGCAAATTAAATCTGAGTCAGCAGTGCCCTGGCAGCCAGGAGGGCCAATCCTGTTCTGGTGTACATCAGGCACAGCATCACAGCCGGGCAAGGGAGGGGATTGTCCTGCTCTGCTCTGCACTGGGGTGGCCTCACCTCCAGTGCTGGGGGCTGGTTTGCATCCTGCCCAAAAATATAAAACTAATAGAGGTCATTTAAAAGAGAGTCATGAGGATGGGGAAAGGTCTGGATGGAAACAGCTGAGGTCACTTGGTCTGTTCAGCCTGGAGAAGAAGAAACTGAGGGGAGAACCGATTGGAATCTGGAACTTCCTTATTCCAGATAAGGAATAGGTAAGAGGAGGGAGAGGCACTGATCTCTTCTCTGTGGTGACAGTGACAGGATCTGAGGGTCCTGTGAGGGAATGACATGAAATTGTGTCAGGGGGGATTTAGGCTGGATGTCAGGAAAAGATTCTTCACCCAGAAGGTGTTTGGGTACTAGAAGAGTCTCCCCAGGGAAGTGGTCACAGCACCAAACCTGACAGAATTCAAGAAGCATTTGGACAATGCTCTCAGGCACATGGTGGGATTCTTGAGGTGTCCTGTGCAGGGCCAGGAGTTGGACTTTGATGACCCTAGTGGGTCCATTGCAAGTCAGAATATTCTGTGATTCTTTGATTCTGCCTTGGAAAAACCTACTAGTAAGAAGAAATACTTGCTAAGAATTGTCCTATTAAATGTCCTATTAAGAATGATTTATCAAAATACATTCAATTTTGTTTGCATATAAATGACATTATTTTGCACATTATGCTGCTTTTAGTGTGTTTATGATCATAACTGAATAGAAAATATTATTTGAGTTTGAAAAATATTCCCTAAAGTTGTATTGACATTCATAGAGAAAGGATCTGAAATAATCCACAGCAATAAAAATAATTTATATTTTTTTATCTTGGAATGATTCTTCTTTTCTTTTACTGCTTTTCTTAAATGTTAGCAGGATGTAAACAGTGGGATCATACACTCCCTTTCTGATTGAATAATAGATTCTCTGCTGCACACTGAACATGTTTTTTTACTATAAAGAACATATGAAAATTAATAGCACTTTATGTGGCTGCACTAGCCAAGGTTATATGTTGGGCAACATGACATAATTTGAAAAGAACAGATGTATGAAGCTCTCAAGCCCTTTTTCAAGCCTGATACAGAGCAAACATTAAAGTAGGTAATAATTGCTCTGGAGATCATTAAATTATATTAATAAGCTAGG
Organism: Sterrhoptilus dennistouni; assembly: GCA_013397095.1. Classification (NCBI taxonomy): domain Eukaryota; kingdom Metazoa; phylum Chordata; class Aves; order Passeriformes; family Zosteropidae; genus Sterrhoptilus; species Sterrhoptilus dennistouni. The sequence goes on along the minus strand of VWZU01016438.1, from coordinate 476,852 downwards.
AGATATTGAGAATAACTGTAAGAAACTAGGAAGTGAGAAAGGGAAAGTGCCTATGTTCATGATTATTCTGAAAACAGTTGCTACTTCCAGCATGTTCAGCTGTGAATAACAGGCAAAAAAAGGTGATGAATTTCAAATATTTAAGATAGGAAGGAAGTTCTAATGTACTATCAAAACCACCCATAATTTAGGTCAGAATTTCACTTATCCTGTAGTGTTATACATATTAGTAAGCAAAGTAAGCTCCTGAAAGTTTAGTTTTAGTTTTGGAAATATTTTTTCCCCCTTAGCTGAATGCAGCCAGAGTAAATCTTTCCAGTATATGCTTGACTCATGTTAGGCTTGAGAAAGGGCTTGTGTGCCCTAAAGCTTCATCTTTCCCTTTTTCTGATTCTATTGGTCTAATATAAACTGTTATCTCTTTCTAGATGTTGATTTCAAGGAGTGATGGACTAACAAACAGAAGAGATGGTGTTCAACTTTGTACCACAGAACTAAATTTTAAAATTACCACTGATACCTGTAGAAGCCTGGTCAGATCAGAAAGATTGCATTTTTTAAACATTGAGGAATGGCATTATTACTGATCACAGGCATTTCTCATTTTCCAGAGTATTTCACAGTCATGTGGGTATGTACCATTAGCCTGGATGCAGCAGGGGAGATCAGCTGATGTGTAAAGCCCTTCTTCCTAAGCTTAATTGGCTAGTTTTGCATTTTCAGATGTTAGATTTCCAAATCAATAATCCTGTAAAGGCGCACAAGCAGCAGTGATGAGACAGAGAATTTGATTTGCTGCTGCTGCTTTTGAAGACAAATCGCATTTGCAATGGAAGATGTTGAACTTAAAGAGAATAAGCCCTTGCAAATTCTCTTACCCAAGGGGAAATTATAAAATTGAATGTCAGGGTCATCATGACAGACAGCACGTGCCTCGCAGACATTAAAATGGCAGATTTAGAGACTCTGGGTTTTAACATTTTAATGAGACTTGGGTTTTGGTTTTTCTCTTTTTTTTTTTTTTTTTTCCTTTTGCTGGTCTACATGGCAGCAGCAGCAGCTGAGGTGCACAGCTGCATTAGATGTGGGCAGAGACAGCATCGCAAGGGGATGCAGCAGCTGGGCAGGGATGAACCATGGGTAGGGGTGGCTAGTGCATTTGCAACCAGGCCTGCATCACATGGTGGCAGTCACTTCCTTTGGGCTCCAGCAATGGAAAAGGGTGATGCCTTTAATTAAACACCAAGGAATGCACTTAGTTTAAGAATTAAATTAGGGGTTTGGACAGCTTCTTGTCATGTGATTGATCCAAATCAGACTGCAACAGCAGGAATATCAGCAAACAGGTTACCTGGTGTTTCTCAGGTTTGCTTTTCAAAAGAACAGATGTAAGTCTGAACATATTTCCCACCTTGTAATGTTATAATTTACACAAAACACTGTGAGTATGGGATTGAAAGGAAGTGCAGGGTACACATGTGATAGAAGTTTAATATAAGAAAATCCTATTATTTGAACAATATCAGATGATGAGCAAAACAGAAGCATGTGAAAAGTAAGTAATATTAAACTAATCATCTGTTTAACAATTATCTAACAATGTTATTCTTTTGAAACAATGCCTGTTCTCCGTGTACATCCTAGAGTGCATTATTTTTCTTCTCTTCTATATAACTATTCACTATAATACTACACAAAATGGCTGGTAACTGTCTTTCATGTGAAAAAAGTGAAGCATGGAAGCACAATGGGATTTTGGAATTTTTACAAAGGCTTGTACATGGAACCTACTATTGGTTTAATGATGTCCAGTGGAATTGCTAGAGTTCCTATTCAGAAATGTAATCCCATTCAAAAGCTATACTGGTATGTAATTGGCAACAGTAGCGCAGCTACTTCATAACACCATACAATTCTCTGGTTATCCTATTCTTTCCACTCTTTCTTGTGAATCTATAATTTGCATAACAATTTTACAGTGACTTCTTAATAATGTGTAGCATATCAAATGTTTCTATTGGATTATGGGTAATCTGATTTCTTGAAATCCATGAACAATTGCACTCAATAACCTCAGTATGAATGTACAGGATCCTTTAACCTGATTGTTTCCTAGTCTGAGAACACCCCAGCAAGTTGCCTGTGACTAATGTGCCTAGATTAGCTTCCTTGCTGTCTTCCACTGAAGGCTGCTGCAACCAGAATTTATATGAAAAGAGAAAATGAAACAATTTATCCTACCTGTGCTGCACCACCATTCTGGTATTTACAACGCTGGAGAGAAACATCTGTCTCTGCACATGCAGAGTATGTGTATGCATATGCTTGTGAGCACCCTCTTTATCATTTTAAGTCTCTGAAGATTTTTCTTCTACATCTATGTACCTGGGGGGAGGGGGGGAAGAATATAACTAGGCACCCACTTTCCCTTCATGTCATTAAAAAGTAATTTGATAACTACTAAAAGTATAGTGAGACTGTCCTAAGAAGAGAAAGACATACTTGTCCTGTCCTCATCCACACTCTCTGTCTGGAGGTGGTCCTGGCATAGGCTGCAGTGCCAGCTGGGCTCAAGTCACATGTTTGATCAGCTTGGTCCAGATTGTTCTTTCTCAGAAGAGATCTAGGAAGAGATCTAGAGGGTTTGCAAAGCTGTAAGGGGTTTAAGTTGCCTGTCTCAAAAACTCTTAAGGGCACAGAAAGGCTTTGCCACGAGCTAATCACAGAAGGGAGTGACGGGATAGCGTGAACTCCAAGCCTGGGCAGATCTGGTTAACTCATCCTGGTTAACATATCTGGGCAGAAATTCCCACTGTGGCAAAAGGTGCAAAGCAACTGCTCATAAACATATCACTGGTCAAAGATTACCCCAAGTTATTGGAGAGATGGTGAACACCAATGAACTAATGAACACCAAAGCCCACCCAAACATACCTGCTTGGGTACCTGGGACTTGGACCGTAAAAGAAGCCCCCTTGTCAGGACTTTGATATAAGATAAAGGTGGGTGTTATTTCAGACCTAAGGGGAGGTTAACAAAACTGGGGGAGAGCAATGTATCACTGAAAATGGACGAAGAAAGCCAACTCAGAAACTATGCTGAAACCAGCTTGGACTGGATAAAAAGATGTTATTCCAGCAGGGGAAGATCACAACCAACGAACTGAAGAAGCCCACTGACTCAAAAGAGGAGAGAGACTGAGCACATGACAACTAGGATTAGAAGCGAGAGAATCATTTAGCCAACAGAATAAGAGAACTGTGTAGCCAATAAGCATTAATTTTTTGTTTGCCTAGATGTATAAATAGAGAAAAGTTTCGAATGACCTCAGGACTCCATCGTTGAGAAGTTCAGAATAAAGAAGGACCAATGAGACGTTGATGGATCCATGTTTGGTGACTGTCTTCTACTTGATGTCTCTCTCTCTCTCCCTTTCTCACTCTCTCTCTCATACAACACATAGCCCTCCCTTTCTATTTCTTCTATCTATTTCTTTCTTCTATCTCTTTACGTCACATTCTTGCTTAAATAAAATCTGTATTATTGATTTCAGGCATATGGTCTCATTTGCACCCTGATTTGGGCAGAGGCATCTCTCACTAGTTGGACCTTTACAAATGTGATCAGCAGACTGTGCACCTGCCTGAACCAGCTCATTAAGTGAGCTTAATTGATAAAGTAAGCGCATCCAAACAAAAATAAAACTAAATTATTTGGAGCAAATGATGCACTCAGCTGAAGTAATACCATGATTTTTGTTAAAATTATTTTTCATGAATGCCCCACTGAAACTGGGGATCTCCATCAGAGATAACAGGAAAAGCCAAAATCTGAATCTGTATGTGGAATCAAGAGATACACACCCTTCATCACTAGGCGGGGTTTGAGATATTAAATGTCCAGGTCAGTCTAAGTATTTTGAACTGTGAATTGACATGTAATTACCACTTTGAGAAGAGGGGCATTAGAAGCTCAGTTACGCTAAATGAAAGGCATTTTGTTCCAAGGTTGTGACTTCTTGTTCACATCTTTGGAAACATCTACGTGTTTTTGCATATGGATAACATCTAAGCCTAAGGAGTCGCTATCCTATTTATCCTGAGAGTAGCTCTGGTCTGATAAATGTAGCTCTAGTCTGATAAATGTCTGCTAATATAATAAAGGTATATACTCTTAATGAGTGTGCTTGTGTGTTAACATGAGAAAACACAGATAAAATATTCTCATGTTGCAAAAGAAGTACAGTGTTTGTAAAAAGGCAGCCAATGAATAGAAAACAGGCTCTTGTGTAATATCCAAGTCTTTGTTGTTAGTGAACAGATGCTACACCAGCAGTCCTGGGACTTTCATGGAACTGCTATGAACATGTTCACAGCATGAGAATACGGGCAACATGCTGTTAAAGTGCTGCTTCCCAGATCCCAGGACTCCTATAGAGCTGTTGTAGTTTGCCTTAATTCAAAGGCATGCTTAAAAAAAGACCCTTTATAGTGGAGCATTCTGAAATCATGTCAGAGATTTTATAGTTCTGTTTATGGCTGAAGGGCTGGGAAGGAAAAGATGCATTTTGCTATTTCCTGGTGTATAAGAATCCATCTCTGGGTTTGAGATTCTTGGTTCAAGTACTGATAAAGATCCTTTTCAAAAATCTTGTAGTAACTTAAAGGAATGCTTACATCAACCAGATCTTTCTTGTACCACAAATATGTGCATAAGAAGCCACCACTCTACAGTGTTACAAGGATTTTTCTGTTTTCATTAAACACATTTTAGAAAGGATGAATTCTACTAGGCAAATAATCTTATATAGAATCTATGCAAGATACAGCAAAAGAGGAAAAGTTTTGTTTGCTTTTGTTTTTTAAAGTCTTTTCAGGAACCTGTTTTTACTACTTAAGTCATGTTGGAATAAATTACATGCATGCAATAGTAAAGACAATAGAAAAAAATAAACTTTATTTAAGTAAAAGGTCTAAAATAAAGAAAGAGAATTACCGAGAACAATGATTATTTAACAGAGTATTAAACAAACTCTTCTTCTTCTGATAATATTTAACAATAGGTACAGTGTCAGTGACAAATCAGGAAGAGATAAGAAAGAGGCTGCTAAAGCTCTGGACATGTTTTAGATTGGATTATGTATTATGTGCTTTAGAATTCTTAGTCCTCACAGAGTCACAAATCTAATCCTTAGTCTGAACAGAGGACGTGAAACCACAAAGTAATAGTGAGAAAATTTGGGGTTTTATTTTTTTTCAGTAACAACCTTTTACATTGCATTTCTGCCTTAATGGTAGAGAAAGTATGTCTATATCAGTCTTTGTGCTGCCATGTTGAAGTTTCTTTATACAAGTTTATATTTTTTGTCTGTACTGCAAGAGTACAAATTAGCCAATTTCAGTACACTGTAATTACCTCTGAAGTGACTGCACCATGAACATTTTCTGAATCAAATCAGAAAAACATTCTTTTGGGAGAGAGCGAGATATCCTTGTACGTTTTTTTCAGCCTTGAAAAGTAATAGCAGCTACTCTTTGTACCGTGGGTCATCTGCTAGGTATAGTCGAAGGTACAACAATAACTGGCTTAATATACTACCAAAATCCTGGGAACAGGAGCATTACAAGGCACTGGTCAATTTCTGCAAAGGCTCATTTAAAAATATTCACAGCAAAATAAATTTTTTCACAAGGCCAGGACTTTAATTTTAAATTGTTGTTACTCGTTGGGATAGGACTGCATAGTTCAAGCACTTCCAGACTACCCTGCAACATGAAATGAAGTATACTAAAAGGAGATAATGAAATTTAGTTTTTAAAAAACCCTATAAAATGCTAATGTAAACATATTCTAATATATATTATTATACTTATTATTATGACCCTCCCAGCCTATCATGATCAGATTCATAGTGTCACTGTAGCTAGCTGTCATTTATGTCATGTGTGGGCACTTCAAAATAAAACATTTATTTTCCTTTGTTTTATTTTGAAGTGCCCACACATGACACTCTTTAATTCATGGCAAAAATTACTGAAATTTTTTAACATTTTTCACATAGAAGTTATATGCTTCTATAACTTACAGCATGAACTGAATTCTAGTGTGACATAAATAATAGTTACCCTTTTGCTGTGTTTATTTAGCAGAGCCACCGTGTATATCTGTGTACATATGCATGCAAAAGACTATGTGCATGCTTGTTGCTGGAAAATTGTTATGGGTTATTCAATTCAGTCTCTGATGAAGAACGGGAACTGAAATTGCATTGCAACAGCAATTTTAAAGAGGAATGGATCCCAGTGCCTGAGGCCAATTTCGAGGAAATGGAAAGCTGCTTTGCAATGCAAGTTGTAGTCTATGTGGAAGCCTATCATGCATTTCACAGGACTGCATATTCCCATAACCTCAACTGAACTTTTGAGATTTTCTTGGCATTTTTTAAATCTTTGACTTTAAGAATCATGCATGTTTTGCTTAAAAGTGACTTTTATTCTACTCATGGTTGTACAACAAAAGCTTTAAAAATCATTTGCCTACAACTTAATTGTTAAAAGCCAAATGAGAAGTACAACAGGACTTAACATGTTTTTGTAATTAAAAATAAATTTTAGAGTAGTTGGCTTTATCTGCTGTATTTGATAGGCAAAACATCTGCAGAAGAAGAAGTTTCCATTTTAAAATCTTCTAGAAATACAGCAAAACTTATGTCTTGGTTCAGTGATGTTTTCTTGTTGCTTTAGAGCTACAGAAGCGTGGTTCAGATTTTTGAAGATCAGAAATATGTAAGCTGGGACTGAAACTAAACTCTTTAGACCTCTTCTAGGAAAGGTACAGATGTCTTGGGGAAGACTTCAAATGAACTTCCAGTGATCAGGAAAATTAGTCTCATACAGACTTTTTGTGTGACTAAAAGGGAAAGCAAAACCAAGAAAGAAGCCAAACCCTAAGATGACCAAAGCAACAGTCTGTAAAATAGCAACTATTCCTTGTTCTGAGGATTTCAGTCCAAACTTTAGAGATCATTACACCTAAAATTACTGGCTCATTTGGATTGCAGAAGTAGGCCTCATTCACAAACTGTATAAAATGCCTCAAAAATGGCTTGGCAAGGTTTGTACTGCAAGGGAAAATGTATTTGTTAAATGAATTGCTTTGGAAAGGAGAACCAGATAACATTTGAAGACACAAGCACTTCTTCTGATCTGCTACAGCAATAAACAGCTGTTTTGATGTTACGATTTGTGTATCTGTGCTAATTAGCTATAATTTTTCTCCTTTGTAATGTATAAAAAGGAGAACTGGAGGTTCTGTAGATGAATGAGACCAAATGAAACATTATGAGGTTTTGATTTTGGAAGTCTGATACCTTGTTCTGATTCAGATACAGATTTCTGAGATTTCTAAGTCACAGTTCATAGCCTGAGCCTTATAGAGAATATCTCATTTTCTGTCTGCTCTGTCATTTTTTCTCTTTGTTATTTTTCTGTAATAGCTTTTACTGTTAGTTTCTCTGTAAATCTCATTACCTTGTCTGCCAAAGAAGAATTTCCTATCATCATCCTCCTGGTTTCCTGCTAGAGCTGTAGAAAGCCTGCATACTGTGACATCTATTTTTCAACATCTACAAGAATGTAGGTTATTATGAACCAACAAAAGTATTGACTTTAAAATTCAGAACTAAAAGGACCACTACTTTATATATTCTATATATCAATGAAACCACAAAACTGATAGAAATCCTGTGTTAAATATTTAATTTTTGTTCCCCACCCCAGCCTTTACTGAGAAAATAGATGCTTTTGTGTCAGCATTTTTGCCCTTGAGTTAAAGACAGCTACTACTGGCATCATATTGTGTAGATAAAAGTATTTGTAGGTGTAATTGGAATCACTGAATGAGCTGTCTTCTCATAGAAAGGAGAAAAGTTCTGTTTCTGCTTCAGGTTTTGAAATAAACTTGGTTTTAGATAGAAGCCAATTGAAGAGAAAATAGATTAACATTATCAAGTGGACTTTTACACTTCTATATACTTGTTGGGAGGAGGATATATTTTGCTTTGTTCTTGATTAATTTTTTTGGCTAGGTATTAAAATACATCAGAGGGAAAAACTTGTGGAGATAGCATATTTGCTTTCCAGGATTAATGTGTCCCAGATGTAATTTGTGAACCATTTTAATAGTGGTGCCTGACATTCTTTTGTGTAGGAGGTTAGCTGGTCAAAGTAGAAACTGACCAGGTCCTCATGATTCTCCTCATAAATGGTTATGACAGAAGAGATGTTCATTGATTAAAGCAGGAGAAAAAGACAACTTTACTACAAATGGTTTTATAACTTTTGGAGTTATTAGATGTGAAAGCTTGAACTTCAGGGAACTCTTGCAATGTCTCAGTGAATATTATAAGCTCCATTTGAAGCCTTGCAGAAGTTATAAGGAAGGCAAGTGTGTCTGTGGATTTTTCCTGTCTGAGAACAATAATAGAAAAAGGATTTCATGACTACAAGCATTTACAGCATAAGTAAAATTTTAACTCATTCCGTTTTTCTGAGCTGAAATACCTGGGTTATACTTGAAACTAGATAAGTGCAGAATTGTGAAATAGGAAATGTGTCCCTGGGTGTATAAGCACTGTCAGGAGAAGCACAGACTCCTATGTCAGTAAAAAGTAACACATTCAGCATATTCCCCCAAATTCCCATATCCAAGAACAGGTGGTGTCCCTCAGATGTCTGTACTGGGACTCTTCAATGTCTCTATTAGTGACATAGTGGGACTGAGTGCACCCTCCCCAGGTTTGCAAACAGCTGATGGTACGGCTGATATATCCAAGGGATGGGATGCTGCCCAGAAGAACCTTGACAGGCTTGAGAAGTGGCCACATATGAGCCTCATGAAGTTTAACAAAACCAACTGCAAGGTCCTGCATTTGATTTGAGGCAATCACCTGTACTACCAGTGTCATTACAGACTGAGTTTAGAGCAGCTTTGCAGAGGATTCAGGGGTACAGCTGGATAAAACCCCAAGTATGGCCCAGCAGTGTGGGCTCACAGTCCAGAAAGACAATCATATCCTGTGCTACATGAAAGGAGGAGTGACCAGCAGGTCAAGGGAGGTGATTCTGCCCCTCTGCCACTGTGAGACCTCACCTGGAGTACTAAGTCCAGTTTTGGGGCCTCCAGTATAGAAAAGATGAGGACCCATTGAACTGGGTCCAGAGGTGGGCCACAAAAATATTTTGAGGGCTGGAACACCTTCCCTATAAGGAAAATCTGAGAGTTGTGATTATTCAGTCTGGAGACAAGAATTCTCTGAGAGGAGCTTATTATATGATTTCTCAGTATTTATAATGGGCTTGTAAAAATATGGAAAGGATTTTTACCAGGACCCGTAATTTTGGTACAAGGAGCAACACTTTTACACCTACAGAGTGTAGATTTGGATTAGATGTAGGTAAGAGATCCTTTATTAAGTGATGAGACACTGGAACAGGCTGCCTAGAGACACTTGGATGCTCCTTCCTTGGAAGTATTCAAGGCCAGAATGGATGAGGCTTGGAGCAACCTGATCTAGTGGAACCTGGTCTAATCACTCATGGTTGGGGGAGGTAGACTAAATGACCTGTGATTCTAAGAGTCTATCACAAAGGTCAGTGGATATTGTAGAGTTATTTAAACTGGCTCATCTACATCAGAGACAAATGTATCTTCTTCTCTGGGAGGAAGAATGAATTCTAGATTTTGTTTCAGTTTCCAGTTAATCGGAGTTCTTCTCAAAGTCAAGTTTAGAATTCATGGGGATTATTTTGCTTTCTGGGAAGCTCTTGTCATTTGCTTTCCCATAGTTCAAATCAACCTTCAAAGATTTAGACTTTTTAAACTTGATCTAGCCTTTGTGTAAACAGCAGACTTTTTTTTTTTTGTCAGGATGTTACTGAATCTTGGGATTATTAAATAAAAAATATTGATCCTTATTGAAAATTTCTATGGGCAATTTTAAACACGAAGCAGAAATTGGAAGATATTAACAACATGTTTTTGGGCTGAATCACTTGAGTCTCATAATGAAATTTTACCCATTTTTCAAGAAACTAAAGGGTTTTGTCTCTACTTGTGCTTTCTCATAGTTTATAGATAAGAAATTTCCAAAATTTGCTGGAAGGCTAATATGAATTATAAGTAACTTCTGTAAGAAATATGAGTGCATACAAAGGAAGTTCAGAACAATATTCAGTCATGTTAATTTCTGTGAATATAAATTGCAGCTTTGCAAGTGGTAAACTGCAGATTTTGAGTCTTTCTTCTAGTCCTGAAGAAATCTTGCGTCAGGAGTTTATTTGCTAAATGTGTCTGTTTTGGACCACCATGAAGAGTTCATCTCACCTTTCCTCTCCCTCTCAGAAGTTGCTGCTGGAAATGTCATTTTTAGTGTTCAGGCTTTTAGCTTTAGATTAGAACACAGATATTTCATACTAGAAATTGAAAATCTTAATTGCACTCCTATGTCTCATTTAAAGCATTCTCTATTACATCTCATAAATCTATGACTCCATGATTTTTGAGACATTCACAATTTTAAATATTCACTTTTGCTATCCATATTGGTCTTGCATAATGTGCTAGATGCTAGAGACACAAGGATCTCAACTACTAAATTGTATATGCTGAATGTTTTCATATTTGGTAGAAATTGGTCTAAAACTATACTGGTTGATGCCAACCAATTCCAGCTGGTTTGGAAGAATGTCCAGAATAATGTGTGATAATAGTCTAGCTGCCTCACCTGTGTTTGAAAAGGTTTACTCTGCTATTCTGAGGATTCCAACTAGATTAACTCTACTGATTTTCATCAGCCCAAGCTTGAATCAGCATATGGCCTGAGGCTTAGGAGCACTCTAATCTCTAGACTTGGTAGGGAACAGTTTTTTTCCATCAAATAAAAGAAGTGTCATCATGAATTGTGTATAATTTTTCACTAACAACAAGTGACTCCCAGGATTATTTCTAAGTCTTCTGTAATCACTCTTATTTTTAACTAATTTTCATCAAATCATGAGAGAGAAGTTGTTTACTTCTTTGTGGAATTATTTTCACTGTATTTCTTAATTTTTCTGGCTTTAGAAGTGCAATGTATTTTCCTTTCTGCTTAATGGCTAATACACAACTTCAAAGATCTTTCCACAGTTAATCAGCTGTAGGGAGCTGCCTTTCACTATGCTCACTTAGCAAACTGGTCTGATTTCATCTGGTATTCCCACTGTGGGGCAGATGGCAGAAAAGGCTGATATCTGTGCTACCCAGGCATGGTGTCTTCAGATCCCTGTGTCAGAACTGCATAATGTAGAGGGAAGCAATTTTTTGGCAGCTCACTCAAGATAATTCCCTTGAGTGATGAGGCATGTAAGCCTTCAGGCTCAAACCACGGAACTGTTTTGTTTTCCTTGTCTCTGCTCCCTTCCTCTTCTCTCCCTCCATTTCCCATTTTTGATGAATTAGGATATATGCTTATTAATTCTGTTCTAAAACACTGCTGAATGTGAAGTAATATCGACTCAGTGATTTCATTCTGTTTCAACAATTGGAACAAAGCAGAATATGTTATTATGTAATACAAATCTCAGTGTATTGTAAGTGGCAAATGTTGACAAAAAGCTTACTGTGCTAAACCAAAATACGTAGGCTGCAATCAATCTCCTTTTTAGCTTTCAGGAAACCTTAATTTCTGTGTTTCACACAAAGCTTGTAACTATGATTCTAACGTAAAAAGAAATCCTTAATGAGATTTCTTTATGTTATTAATGTTATTCTGCTTAGGCTTTTTAGCTTGTGTAGTGCCAGTGTAATAGAGAACACAGTTTGCTCTCATTTCCTCTGATATTCTTTCTATTCTGCGAACATCAGAGCTAAAGCAGGCCACGGCAAAAAGACTTGAAGATTTCTAGATAAATTTTCACTGTACAGTTCAAGACTTTAAAGGTTCTAAATGGTTCTTTTAATTCATTTGCATTGAATTTTAAATCTGCCTATTATTCCCTGAACTTAGCTTTTAAAATCTAAGATATATCTAATGTAAGATAATAGCTCAATTAAAGTCCTGTAAAATAGTGAAGTTCTTTACACATTCCTTGAAGGACTGTGCACTCTGAAGTTTGACTTAGTTATGACTATGTGTCAACTTTGTCTTTAATATTTACAGATAGTGGATGATAAAGACAACAGAAAACTTTTTATTTTCTGAGTCAGAAAGAAGATATTAGCTCTCTAGGCACTCAGTATGTAATCCTTCTAAGGTGGAGAAAGGTGTTAAATTCCAACAGTTCTTTCAGCTGAGTCATTTTGCCATTGATGTGCTACTAACAGAGTTGCATCCAGTTAAAATGCAAGCAAAGTAATTCAGCCTGTGGTTTGGTGAGAAGGTTGTAACACCATTCCAGAATACCTGTGCCCCAGGTCTTTTGAATGCATATTTTTCCTGCTGTAACTGGTTCCCTGTCCTTCAAGTCACCCTCTCAAGGAGCTTACACTTTTCAGCTTTAGGGAGCTAAAATAGCCTGCCAAAACTCTGGCAAAACTACATATCTTGCCATGGTTTGATTTGTTTAGATGTCTTGGGAAGGCTGACCTGGAACAGAGACTGAACAGAACTAGAGAATAAAGTAGGTATTTATTGAAAGGCCTTTAGGGTACACCCTGGGCAGCACAAGGGTGGGCTCAAAACGGCAACAAAGTGCTCACGAGTTCTTACACTTTTAAGGTGTTTTGGTTCATTTGCATATTGGGGTAATTGTCTAATTACAGCTTCAGATTGTGAAGTCTCATCCTTCTTATTTTCTTTCTTCAGTCCACAGTTGTCTGGGCCTGAAACTTGTACATGTTGTCCTTAGCCTTCAGCAGGAAAAGGATTTGTTTTGTCCACCCACTCTGTGAAGAGAGCTAACTAATACTTAAAATGAGGCTCAAAACTACACCCCTAGGCAGCACAGAATCTGAAAAACATGAAAGCTAAAACTTAAGGCATCAGTTTCACTCTAGGAAATGTAGGAAAGAAACCTAAATTCCTAATTCCAGAGCAAGTGTTTTTTTGTTGATTCTGGGATGTCTGATGGCTCTTGATGAACTGAAAGAGGTGAGGGAACAAAAATTAAACTAGTGGAATCCTTCCTGCATTTTAGAAAGTCTTTGCACTTTCTGATTACAGACTTTTTCTGTAATAAGAAGGAAATCTGTCAAAATAAATAGGTGAGAAATGAATCTGTAGAAACAAATAGATGATTCCATTTCTCCTTCTGGCTCTCTCCTTTTCCGTTTGTTTTTCACAATCTTCATGGTATATAAGCAAAGTATGCCTTTCAGGTCATCTGCTTTTATGAAAGCTCATATATAGATAGAAATTTGGCCTTTGTTTCTGTGTCTTCTTTGTACATGATCATGGGGAGAGCATATCTGGTGGTGTCAGGATATGGAAAAATTTTATGTGCTGACAAAACATACAGATGGAGGGAAGAGGAATCACTGTTTGTAGAATACAGAGCTTTGTCATGGCTAGGCAAGGTTTCAAAGGGACCTACACAGACAGCTGAATATTTTTTAAGTCCAAATTCATGTAGATGGAAATTCGGGCAACAATCTAGAGTCCCAAATTTGATCATTTTCTGAAATATTCATTGGTACCTTGAGAATTCAGGAGAAATCAAAGGTATCCATTGTAATAGGAGCTGTTATAACTCAGTTCCTGTTCTTTGGAGGTTCTCCAACAAGTAAAGTAACAAAGTAAACAAGTAAAGTGAGATTGAAATAACTTAAAAGGATTTATGGAGCTTGATTAAGAAACCAGGTTTCACTTTTCATAATTTGGATTTTTGATTACAGTGCTGTGAAAGCCATTGTCTTGTATTAGAAAGTCACATCTATGCCATGTAATACCTAGAGAAATTATGAAAAGCTAATGCACAGTGTAAGTGGAAGGTGAGACTATGAACAAACATGCATTATCCAGTCTTTAGGTATTCTAACAGCATTTTCATTTATTAAACTACATATATTTAATGATTTTTAATATACTTGATCAGTGCTTATTTGTTACAAACACAACACAGTGCTCATTTGTTACAAGACATTTGTTCTTGGCCAAAATCATTATTGACCCTTTTTGAAGGGTCTTGAAGATTTTGAGTTAAAGTCTGAAAAGGAAGCAATGTGTGAGACATTTGTCATCGAAAGCCCACAGAATGTTTGTGTACAGAAAGCAAGAGAATAGTATGTATGTGTTTCAAGAGTATAAACATAATGGAGATGACTTGTAATCCACATCAACTTTTGAGCTAAGGGCAGAAATTGCATAAGAGCAAGTTAAGTGCTATTTTTTAGCTGAAAGGAATGATTACAAATATGTCTTAGTAATTTTCAAGAAAAAAAAAAAAGAAGAAACTTTGATTTTCTCTTTAAAAACAAGATTAAAATTTGAAACATGAAAAATGAAATTCACATAGCAATAAGTAATCTACATGTTGAATTAGTAATCTAATACATAAGTAATCTAATGTTAAATTGAGATATGAACATCAATTAAATGATGAGATGGGAGGTATTTTTTTCTAGTTTTGATGTGCATTCATCATTGTGCTGCTCATTTTGCGTATCCTTAAGATTTGTTTATTTTCAAATCTCACCACATGTCTGGTGAGGTTTGAAAATAAACATCAAAGTTGTAAAACATTTGATGGCTTGTGGATCATATATGTGAGTCATAGAGTTAGAAAGAAAATCTGAACCACCATAATCCTACCCCCCAAAAAAACACAAAACCCAAACCCCTAAGCTTTCATCCTGAAGGTGAACTTATGAAATGCACTTCAAGATTGCAATTTGAACGTTTCCAATGGGTATGTTGAAAACAATTGTACAACTGAGGTTACTTTTGAAAAAATAGTGTATTTAGTGACAGTACCTGTACAGGAATTGGATAGAAAGTATATACTACAACATGATAACTCATATGAAAAATAAATTTAATTACTGTGATCTCAAAGCAAGATAAATTTTGTTCCAAAAATGCACTGCTTAATAGTAGTATGATAACAGAAATTAAATTACAGTCACTTTAAAAAACAAAGATCAATTTTCTTCTGATGGCAGGATTGAGTTGATCTAAACTCACAAAATGCAATTATTGTTAACTTCACATTGTTATGAAATAAGAAGAATTTTAAACTGCTGCTGTTCCCATTTTGAATTTTTTGTGTGATGATTAAAGAACCCTGGACCATCTCTATATTTTTGATTTTTCCCTTTTAGAGCCTTTGTACTTTAAGAAGTGTGGATGGGATGATAAAAAGATCATAAGAATCATTATAAGTATACAAAATAAAATATCAGAAACTGTTTTTGTAATTGACAAGAGCTGAGGATAAATAGCAAGTAAATTAAGAATTTATGCACAGCTGATTGGAAACTAGTGCTATATAACTTTTTAAAAACACTGTTTATTTTAATTTTTATCTCAATACTCTCGATTTTCTCATTACTTAGTCTTTAAAGAGGTCTAGGACAATTATGGAAAGATACATCCATCAAAAACAAATCTAAACTTCTGTTGAAGAGACCAGTTACTCAAAAAGGAGGGAAAAAAAGACATAAAGCCATGGCAGATTATGTATACAAGCCTTTTTTTTCCCTACTGCTTTCCTTGCTCTAAAAGACATATTTGTGTACTTGACAGAAATAGGCTTCTTAGGTGGCACAAGCTGAAAGCAGCTGGCAGGAATTTACATGAGACAGCTCCTACCTGTTTCTTTTCATGCTATGCTAATGCAGCTATTGTTTTGCAGTGCTCCATCAGCAATTTTTAAGATTTCATCCGAAGAAGTATAGAAGTCCTGAGATATTTCTTACTGAGTTTGTATCCTTTGCAGTTTGAAGAGAACTTTTTTTGCATTACTTGAGGGAAGACTTTCAGTTGGTATTATATGTTTTGTGTCTATTTGAATACTTTTTTTCCCTTCAAAATCTTTTCTATAACATTTCCCTAATGTTCCAAGTTCCTGTTTATTGATATTATTGTTTGTTTCCCTGCTCTTATACTTCCACTTTTTTTTTTTTTGTTCTTGCAAGCTTTTTACTTCCTTTTCACGTCTTTAGGTGGTTTGCAGGTTATTGGGATGTGCACTACAAGTGTGTCTTCTGACCTGTGAGGTACCTGGAGTGAAACATTAAGATAAATTATTCCAATCTAAATATCTAAAAGGAGATTGCTAGTTATATAAAACCTGATAGTGTAGTTAGATCATTATTGTCTTCTTAAGACTGAAATACGTAAGCACAGAAAATCCAAAACACATAAAATATGTTTAAATTTCTTTTATTTTTAGGTAAAATTCTTTGCATTATCAACTGTGAAAGTGTTTGACATATGACTCAAATTCTGCCTTTCTCTTTATCTAGATTAAGTATATAATCATGCCTTGAGCCCTATTTATGTCACTAACACCTTATGTATTGTTGCATGCTCCTTCCAGAGCAGCATAGGCAGGATTTGGAAAGGGGGGAAATATTCCCAGATTTGAATATTTCTTTGTTTTGATTTCAGTTTTCTCCTGAATTAATTGTTTTAGTTTTTTAACCAAAATAATTGTGACTTTTTCTACATTTTTTTCTGTCCTATACATTGCAAAACATATCTTTTTGGACTCACGCCTAAGTTTTCCAGTCTCAAAGAAGTAGTCTCAAAGTTTCCGTAGAGATATTAATTAAAAGTTAAGGAGAACACCTTGACCTTTCTTTCTTTAATAGATCTAGAAAAAACAGGTCTTATATTACCTTATATTTTAGATTTTAACTGTAAATGTTGACATTTATAAATTTAGAGTTCAGGTACCTTCAAGTAAAATTTACCATACTTAGGAAGTACTAAAGTTTCAAAAACCTATTTGTAAGCATACCTAAAATGAAAATGAATACAGCAAACATACTATTCCTCTGTGAAGCATAATAAAATGCTGTTGTTTAATGTTGATTTTAAGACAATGCGAAGGTCTTTCTGGGTAATTGTAGGTGAAAAGAAAGCAGGAGGAAGTAAGTAAAATATTATTGTAGAGGGAGTAGATTTTTTTTTTAATGTTCAAGGTGTGTGTATTGTGAAGATAAGAAAATCTTCCATCTCAGATAAGGGGACAAGTGAGCATTGTGGGAAGATTAGAACCAGATTGCTGTTCAGTTTGGTTATTTCTTAATTTGGCTTACCAGGAAGCAGTTCTAACCTTGAGCTACACAAAATGCCTCAGTCAAGTCTGCAGCAGAAACTCAAGTGTTGTTCATGGGGGGTATATTAAGAAATATGTTCTTAATGAACACAAAAGTGATAATATACCCAGGAAGCTTGAAGCAACTGAGCAAAATTTGTATTTAGTATGTCATTATAAATTTGATATGGACATGTCTGGGGATGCTGACCTGAAACAGTTTTTAATAATTGCGATGTACATACTGGCTTTGGATACTATGATGCTTCAACAGCCAGAGTAAAGCACTGCTCACTGGTGTGTGGTGTCTCATAAATTCCATTGTCTTTATACCAAAAATACTCGAGACATTCCAATAAAGCATTAAAAATGTAACTAATATTTTTTGTGTATATGTTTCCCAGGAGAGGAAAGGAGACAGTACGTGTGCAGTATTATTTTAATTTTAATAGTAGGTCTAACTAATTTTTTTCCAAAGCTAGATGGGTCTACCCAGAGTAAAAATATTGACAGAAGAGGTAAAAAATTTCAAGCAAGTTATTATGAAAATGTGATTCCTTTTAAAATATCTTTATTCTGCTGAAAAATTCTAGATGAGTTATCGTGTAACTATTTGCCTATTGTATGGTCACAGTGAAGAATATTTAAAAAAATTAGAAAAACACTGCAGCTTTCCAGATTTTGACTATTATCATTTATTATCTTATTATGAGATATAAATGATAATAAAAATTACTTTAGATTTTTTTTAAAGCATTTTTAGAGCAAAGCCTTCAAGCATAATTTAAACAAGAAATAAGAAATACGTTCAGTTACTTAGACAAACTAGTGTGGTAAGATACAAACTGGGTAACTGCTTGGATTTGATAATCTGTAATGAAATCCCTTAGCATTTCATAAAGGTGGAAAATCTTAAAGAAATCTAACTATTGTAAAACAAGTGTTTCAATACTTTTAAACTAGCAGATCTTTAACATTTTTTATCATTTCTTAAAAAATGTTCCTGAAAAGTTTTAATGACATGTATTAAGTGGCTATCCAGGAAGAACAGAATTTCTTTAAAAGTTTGTCATGCTTATATATTTTTCCAAAGTAAAAGGAACTTAAACTGCAGATCTCATTAAAAATGCGGTTGCTATTCAATTCCTTTAAATTTAGTCCAATGTTTCATGGTTTCCTTATTCTATTGCTTGCTGTTCATGAAATGATGTAACTTGAGCATGCAGCATCTCAAAACAGCAGCAATCAGTTGGAGGGGCTGAGGCTAAAGCTAGTTGTCTTGACATAGAGGATATTAAATTTTGTTTATGATTTTTTTTAAAAAAGGAATATATCCCAACTTTTCTTTCCTTAGATGTTACTCTATGTCACTAAGCATGAAAAGCAAGTTATGATTGCTGAAAGACAGGTGACTGTCAGTGTTGTTACTATTTTGTTTATATAAACCCAGGGATTCTTGAAAAATGTAACAGACGTGATACTCTGTTATAGCTGTGACTAAAAAAAAAAAGAGTGCAATGAGGTGTTTTGACATATATTGGCAAAGACTTCCATAATATAATTTATCACCACCAAGAGCTCTCATGGCAGATAAAACATAGAATGTTTTTGTCTCTTGTTCCAGAATATTTTGTGGCCAGCTGATGAACATCTTCTGTTACTAAGGGATTTTTCCTAAATGCAACAAATTGAGGTTTTTTTAATATTCCTGGCATCTTTCATGAAATGTTAACAACAAAAAGGAAATCAATGAAACTTTCTTAGTGATAATTAATATTAATTTTCTCCACTTTTTTGAAATCCCATAATGTCAGCAGAGAAGAAACAAAATTCAGAAGACACGCTACCATTACTCATGATGTCACCTCTTTCCCAGCCTTTTGAAACTGTCAAACATTCATTGGCTTTGCAGAGATTACAAGGGAAGTGTTTGCTTTCCCATTAAATAATATCAGCCATTTGTTCATTAGCACATTGTGATGGATCAAGGGTGAGTATTCTGTTCTTTGGAAGACCCATAAAACATGCTTTAGAACTACCACTCAGTACATATGTTTTTCTCTTGCAGTGCAGTTTTAGACTGTACATATTTTTTGCTCTTTAAATTTCAGCAAAGCAAGTTTGTCATCCTCTGTATTCTTTCTTTTTTGGATAGATACAGATAAATACATTTAGCTGGATATGTATTTTTCAAGGAGAAATTTCTCAAACGTTTATGTTGTGAAAAAAAGCCAACACATAGTCCAGGAATAGGAATATGATTGCTGATCTCTCTTAAGAAAAATCACATAAAGACATGCAAATTGTGATGGTTACATTGATTGTATATAAAACCTTGTGCAATCTTCAATTGTTTATTTTCAATAAACATGTTTATACGACAGGTAATTTGTGAAGACTATCCAGTATTATTTTAAAATTTGTTTATGAAATAGCATAGGAAAAATACACTTTAAAATATGATGCCATTGTTAATCTATATCGGACAACTTTGCTTTACTTTCTTTGTATCAGTTTGAACAATCTTCTTGTAGCTGATTTTAGGAATTTTAGAGTCCAGCAAACAGCAGGAAACTGACATTTTCACAAAATGGTGTGGTAATTGCATTTCTCTCTGCAAAATATATTGACAAACATGCTTTTAAACTGCATGGTAATGCTTGTGTCATATGCCACTATATTGTACTCTTCATGTGTGAATGAGAATGTGAAGGCTTAAGCTAACTTGCTCAAAGACTCTGGAAATGTTTGTGCTTTAAAGAAGTTACTGTCAAAACCAAGATCCAGTCTTCAGAAACTAAAACACCTTTAATTTGTGAACTCAATTTTTAACTGTATTTAGTTAAATATAATTAACTATACATAGCTAACAAGCTTGGAATTGTATGCACAAAAGAAAAAGTACAAATTTAAAAAAAGTTTTTTCTACAAAAGAATAGAACTACTCATACATGGTTGTCAAAATGTTTTAAAGTGATTAATTTAAAAGAAAAAAGGATCAGCAAAATTAGAATTCTTTTTCTCTCTCCTCCTACTCGTTTTCATTCTTTTATTATTTCTTTTAATAGTGTCTTTAGATACAAATGCCTTGACTTTCTGAGGTGTTGAAAATCTCCAGTTAAGTAAAAAGAAGATAAATGGAGAAGATTAAATGCTGCTGTTTCACATTGTGATGATGATAGTGTTAAGCATGGCTTGAAATAACATCTAAGATATGAAACTAAGAGGAAGCAATGACCTGAGATAGGTAATATTTCACAGATAGTGTCACAATTTGTCTTAAGGAATCAGTGGCTCACAGAATGCCCCAAATTTTGTAAATGCCTCTGCTTGATCTAAATCATGCATTGTGTAAGAAAACAACCAAAACACTTTATAACATGGAACTTTAATGAATGAATCTTTAAATTTATCAAAATTGAGAGCAAACTAAGCTTTTTTTATTTCTATATCTTGAGTAATCATACTTTTATAATAAAATTAATTATTTTCCTGAGTTTTCTATTTTCATGCTTCCTGAAGAAAATATTACTCTTTTCTAGATAATGCAACTATTAATTAAAATAATAATACTTCTTTTGATAAGAAATACATTTTGTATTTTATAGGCTGGACTTTTATGATTTTACAAGTATAAGATAATAAAATANTTCTTTTTTTTTTTTTTTTTACTCTATTCAGATTGCATGAATACACACTCTAGGTGTTTAATTATTTCACTCTTGATACTTCTGAAGCCTTGGAAAATTTTTACCTGACTAAAACTTTCAAAAACAAACTGAACTGGGTAGTAAAACAGAACAGCTATACTTCATACGAGAAAACTACAGCACTCTCTTTACTAAATTCTGACTATCTTTAAGGCAGTTTACCTCTTTTACTATCCTTTGAAAATATTCATCATCTTATCAGAGGGCAAAAAAGGAGGGTTCAGCAATTTAGAACTTCTAAGACATTTTCAGACAAATAGTATGAGGTATGATAAAATTGTCAGTTTCTCTCAAGCCTTTTTGAAGAGCTTTCCTAGTTTATGACAGCAACGACAGCAGTAACCTATAATGACCTTTGATATTTTTGAAGTTAATTGTGTTCCTTGTGAGGTAATTATAACTATGAAACGTTTTCTTAACTTCATTTAATTTCCACTGTACTTGTGCAGTATACTCCCATGTCTTCCAAGAGAAAAATAAAACAAAAGAATAGTTTACCTAATCAGTAGGGTAGTAGAATGATGGGTTTAAACTCCATAGGCTTCTGAAAAACCTGGGCTTCTGAAACTTGACACACTGAAAATTGGCATTAAACCAATATCACAAATATAGGGTTCACTGGCTAGCACAACTGAAGGAGTCATGAGAAACATGAGTCTAAGTTTGCATCAAATACTAGTCACATGTGCTATCTCCTGCTATGGATTGTTAAATCTATTTTGAGGTTAAAAGACTGTCTAATACATGAAATAAGTTGTTATAAGGTTTTTGAAAACGTGAATAGTATTTGCTTCTAACCCAAACCACCAGGTAGTTTCAGTATGGCGTGAGATTGCTTTGTAGATGGCTTTTTGGAGGAACACCCAAAGCAAACTATATTGGAACAATTTCAGAGAAAATATGTTGACATAAGCTTTGTATTATTTACAAATACACTGATTTTTCTTTTTTTAATATATTTTGAGATCTGTTTTCCTCTTGCAATCTACTTCCCCATAAGAAGGGAAGCATCCAGGTTCTTATCTTTTATTTTAAGGTTTTATTTTAAGACTGATGGCAACCTAGCTCCTTCTGCATGCATGCTGTTGCTTATTTAGTCTTTTATGACAGATGTTATTGTTCAGCATTCCAATCCAAGCTAGAGAAGTAATCGATTCTCTCATAACTCCATCTCTGTACATGCTGCCCCATTACATTCTCTCAAGTAATCAAGGAAGCTGTATTTTGGCACTATGGGAAGAAGGTGTGTAAGCTATTACCCTGGTTTTCTTCAACATGCTGTTATGTTTTGAATGTGTTCTTCTTCCCAATTGCTGAATAATCCAACTTTGTCTTTACTAAGAAAAGAAACAAGTAGTTCAATCCTCCCTTTAGGCTGAATGCAGGTATACTTCAATGCAGGAATAGATTCAGTGGATGGTGTTGGTCTAAAAAAAAGAATCCCCCCCACGCTCTACATGTGCACTAGAAAAGAAATTTGCACAGATGACTCTTCCTAAGAGCTGCAGATATTGTAGGGTGAGTAACCATTCTCTCTCCACTGAAAGATCCATGAGACTCTATCCAGTACGTAATATTTTAGGCTTATTTAAATAAAATAGTTTGATGTTCTGTTTAGCAAAGGTGTTTTCATGATTTTGTTTTTTGAAATGTTTAGTATACACTGAAGAGTGTTTGAAGTCTCTTTTCTGGTTTTAGTCTGTTGCTGCTTATGATAGAAAAAATAAGCACTGGAAAGCAGGCATGAAAGAAAGGTCAGTAGTTTTGCATCTGCAGTTCTATATTTGCACAGGTTGCTAGGCAATATGAGAAAATTGTAGCTCTAAACTGCAAGTGTGTTTTCAGACATCAATTATTAAAAAGAAATCAACAACTGTATTTAGTAATATAGTTCAGTACAATTAATGCTACTAATCTTTGACAAATTATGAGGTGAAATTAATATTATACAGTCTGCATTTACTTCAGAATCGATGGGCCCCTCCCTTGAAGGATCAGCTTATATTTGTTTTGTCATACCATGATAAAAATTTTTATTCCCTGTTTGAACATAGGAACTTGATGACTTTTTTGCATTTTTGCTCAAGAGCCATTGACTGTCATCATACATGTTGTCAGAGTTATCAGACTGTAAGAACGTGCCTTCTTCTAGTTTTATGGCTGCTGTTGAAACAGAAAGCATGATTCTGGCTGGCACTTGGCAGGTGTAAGCCATCTGATAATAGTAAATATATTTCTGTTAAGGATTGAGATTTCAAAAGATTTACAAACTATAATAATGTACTGGGCCTGAGCTGTATAAGAAGGGAATAAGGAAAGAAGCTGCAAATGCAAAGGAGAGGGAAGAAAAGAAGACTGGAATCAAAGGAGAGGATGCTGCCCGCCCTGCAGCGCCCTGGGGCACTGTCTGAGGCTCTGCCTACGTAGATTTGGAAGCACAGTGACTCAGCAGGGCTCCTGGGGATGTAATCATGGTGGGGCAGAAGGTGAAAGAATGTTTTTTTCTGGCTCACAGTGTCACTTCATATTTTATCTAATGGATGAACATGGAGAAGCACTAGATCTAAATGCTTTGGAGTCTGTGCTTCATGTCAGAATTTCTGACTCTGTTTTTAGCAATCAAGTTCAATTCCTTAGAAGGTAAAAACCTTGTAACAATGAGGGAAAAGGAACTGTTTTTATGAATTATATGCTAATTTGCTCTCTCAATATTTTATATTAATAACTAGCTTTAAGAGGAGAAATTAAAGCATCAATTCAAGATTTTTGTTTCTGTGGCATTATACAAGATTCTGAATGTTCATTTTATCTTTTTTCCCTCTCAATAGATTTCATTCAAAAACACACGTGCAGATTTATTCTGCTAATGACCTGGATTCTGCTCATTATAATTAAATGTCATCTGAGACAAACAGTCCCTCATGATCCTCCCTTTTGCAGCCTGGAGGGTTTAAGTTAATTCTCTGTATGTTTATCTCTCAATGGCTCAGCTTAAATCAGTTTTAAGGAGAAAATCTCTGTCTGAATATGTGAAATGCTCGTGTGGCTACATAGAGTTAGAGTTTTCAAAAGCTTGAGATTATGTTAATATAATCGAGGAGGTGAATATGCATTTTCCTAGATCACTTGATCACATCAATGGGCACAGTCAGAAAATTTGCACTAAGGGGCCTTGGAAGGTAAACCACCTAAATCATCCAAGTATTTTCATAAGTTATAAATGAATTGTGAATTTAGTTATTGAGAAAATAGAGATGAAGCAGAGGTAAAATTTAAAATGTGTTCTACTAAATGGCAGAAACTATTTTTAGAGTAGGAAAATTTTAACAACATAATACAAAGGAATACCAAATGAAACCTCAAGTCTAACATTAGGCTTTCTTAAAATAACAGCAGTGAAGAGAAACCTGGTTGCTCTGGTTCTCAGCTCCCCAGGAGACTAAAGTCTTGTTCAGCTAGATATTATCAGTATAAATGTAAAAATAAATGTCAGTATTGTTTGACCCTCTTAAACAGAGATTACATATTGCAGTCATGGTCAGCACAGTTTTGTAAACCATTTAAAAGTTTTGTTCTTTGTGAAAAAAGTAGAATTATCTCTCCAAAATAACTTCCATACTGTTATACAGAAGTGTATTAAATGTTTGATATTCCCACTAAGAGACAGACTAGTTCTGTGTTTGTGTGCATGCTTGTGTCCAGCAATCTGTATGCATAGTACCTTTTTGAGGTAAGATGGATTCCTTACCCCTATCAATGACTGCAGATGGATTCAGAGGGCCATTCAGGTAAAAAAGGTGTTCAATAGTTGCTCCTACAGCATCTTGTGTGGGCTATATTGACCGTTTCATTTATTACATAAAATGCCCTTAACTGACTGGCTATACTGGCACTCAAAAAATAACCCACATTTTTCTTTGGTTTGATAAATTGTGTCAATAGCCATTTGGAATGGCATGTTCTTTTGGAAGTAATTTTATGAGAACATTTTAGTGCATTTTAGTGAATTCCGTGAGACTTCTTTCTTCACTGACGTTTCTAATAACATGATCT
The DNA here is from genome assembly GCA_013397095.1 of Sterrhoptilus dennistouni. Lineage (NCBI taxonomy): Eukaryota > Metazoa > Chordata > Aves > Passeriformes > Zosteropidae > Sterrhoptilus > Sterrhoptilus dennistouni. Next base: position 451,852 of record VWZU01016438.1, on the reverse strand, counting down.
TTTCACAATAAATTCCCTGGAGTTTTTTTTCAGATATTAAAATAGTAAAAATAGTATATGTAAAATAATTAATAGAGTGAAATTGGTTGGATAGTTGAGGATGCAGAGAAACAAGAAATATATTCCTACAGTTTGTTGTAGTGTAAATCACATTTCTAACACTACTTTAGCAAGCGTTGTTATTTTTCACATGTAATACAGTATTACCTTTTTGTAAACAAACAATACAATATTCAACATGCAGAAAATATTGTGAGGTCTTTACAGATGTAAATTTTGACTACAATTATGTAATAGTATTTTAATACTTTATGAAAATTGTGCATTTACTTCCTGATCAGCCTAAATTAAACAGGTCTCTGCACCATTTCTTTCCTGTAGGTGGATAAGGAAAGCGATTGTAAATGAAAATCTGAAAAAATCTAAAACGTGCAGCAGTCACTAAAGATCAAAGAGCATCAATTTCAAAGTGGAAGCACAATCAAGGACATATACCACTAATATTTTCTGTCCTATACTTCTTACTTGGAATCACTAATACTTATATTAGTCACTATATCACTTACCCTTTTAGTTTTATTCAGTTCTGCATGTTTTTTACACTCAATGTAAAACAGAATGTAAAGGCTGCTTTTCGCTGCACACTTCGATATTAACAGTGGTTGATACCAAATTACTGGGTTACAATATATAGTGAAATTAATCTATTTATACTATATTAATCTTATTATACTATAGTGATCTAATGCTTTCTCCATACTTCTTATGTATTTATTTAATTTCAATGACATTAAGAAAATACTAGAATTGATAAGATAGGAGAGAAGAAATATCGTGTAATATTTTCCTTAACAGTGAGAATTCTGATTCTTTAAGACATTGGCAGGCTGAAGTTTTTATGTTGAAATTTTTTATGTTTGCTCTCTGCTTCATGGCCTGATGAGTTTTCAGTTTGGTTTGTAAGGAAGCAAGACCTGTTCAATCATGCTGTTGTACTAGTCCCCAGTTGTTTTGTCTCCAAGTGCCAGTTTTAAAGGTTTCAAGGACATCAAATTATCACAAACTTTTTAAAAACCATCAACTGTGCAAGGGAGAAAAATTAAGCTGTTGTCTTATCTAGGTAACAGAGGAACTGAACAGACTTTTAACTCTGTCAGCTGCCAGCCAGCTTGCACACAGCTATAGAGCAGCCACAGTACTTGCTGTGCTTTCACCAGTCAACATGCTAAAAAAGCAGGCAAAGGACTTGGCATTTTGATAAAAATCCACGCCAGTTGTGCCATATTATTCTCCTACTAGTGCAAATTTCATATGTGCATATAAAAGCGCTCTGACCGTACTTAGCTCTGCACATTTAACCAGGATGAAAAACCTTATCCATTTATGAATCCATTAACTCTTTGTTGGCATGAAAAGAGCTGGTTTTGAAGAATCTGACTCTGTGCATAATCTCTGTCAGATGTGATGCTTTTATTGCCCTAATGGCCTTATGTGTCCCCTTCCCCGTCCATGGACGGATCCCTTCGGACTCAGATCAAGATAGCTGGGCCTTATATGAGCTTTCTGTGGGTTCAGGCCTCCCTCGCTGACTGGGTTTCCTAGACAGACTTCAAACCTACCTAGTGTAGCAGTTTTGCCTCCTCTCTGGGCCTTGAACCTGTTTGGAGGATAGCCTTCCCTTTTGAATGCACTTGGATATTTATTATAGCCTAGTATCCAGCTCTTGACTCCTCAGAACCTTGGATGTACAAAGTAGGTTGCTTTTCTCCAGCCCTGTCTTTGTCCACATGTACTTCTATTCCTGTCTGGACTCTGCTGCACAGCCCCTGGGACTGGCTGGAATGTTCCTTTGTCATGTCTAGGGGTGCAGATAGGTCTTGTTACTGTGACCTGGTGTGGGATTGTGTCTTATTGGTGAGAGCCCTGTCTGCAAGTGTTCCCCTGGCTCCTGGGTCACCCCTGTCTCTTCATTATTCTCTGGTATTTGGTATGAAAATGTAGTGAAGATGACCTCCTTTAGTTTGCTTACCACTAAGGCTGGAAATCTCCTGACATAAAATGACTTTGAAAAAAATGTTAAGCATAAAGGAATACTAATATTAAGTTGTTTATGGAATCCTCATTTGCCAAACTCTTGTAAGATTCCTGTCTGTGTCTGTTGCTATAATTACTATATTTTGCTCAGAGCATTGTAATGCACATTCAGCAAATCAGCAGGCACATTTTGCTGTTTGCTGCATAGCTCAGACCTTATTTCAGTCACAGTGTTTGCACATGGAGATATGTGAGACAATTTTGCGTGTGCTTTTTGTGGTAATCACTGTTATAATGCACAGGCACTGAAATAACTATACTAGTTTTAGCTTGTGTGTGATTCTTTTACTAACTTTTTTCTTGCATACTAACTCTCTAAATGCACTTATTGGGCAGAGGTTAAGCAAATTTATTATTCTTTTAGTGGAAAATAAGCTGCTTATACCTACTGCTCAGAAAAAGTCAGGTTCATGGAAATTTTAGATATGCATTGACATGCTGCAAGCTGTTTGCTTGCCTCTTCCTATATGCCTTCATGGTGCTTCAAGAACATGAATTTATCCATTTCTAAAGCACTTGTCTTTTTATCCCACTCCTCACCTTTAAAGCCTGTTTCTCACTAACCTCATCTATAGGGGTCAATATTTATAGTTTCAGCAAACCAAGACTCAGAGTCTTAGTGCCAGGGAATTCCAAGTTGGGCTTTTACTGACCACTTGTGAAAAGTTTGCTTATATTCATAATCAAAACTCTGTCACCAGACCTTTGAGGCAGAGCTAAAAGCAATTTGCTCATGAGCTCTTTCGTAGTGTTGTCTTTCTCCTTTGTCTTATTCATGTTTTCAGCACTTGTAACAAAGAAGCCAAGTCTTTTCTAGGAAGGTTTGTATTATACTATGCATATTTATTAATTTCTGAAGTAATTCAACCCAGGTTTGGCTCAGAAAAAGAACAGAAGATGTTCCACAGGGACTTGGCCTTCTATAGTACTTCAGTAGGTTTACTTTCTAAGTGAAGCAATGTCTGCAGGTAAACACAATAGCTTCTGTTAGGTCATCTGTGGTTTTGTATGTTTTAAAATTATATGCAATAAGAAGGAAAGAAAAGACAATACATCAGCATTGGCAGCTGTGCTAGGGGACAAAAAAATTATCTGTAGCAAGGCTTTCTGCAATAATAATTTCAGTGACTTGCATGTAATGTTTTCACTAATAGAAAACACACTACTTACACAGTAGTTGTTGCTGCTATATGAGCCTGAATTTACAGCTACTCAGCAGGGGCAGAAAGAGTTTACTAAGGAATGCATGTGACAGTTTGACACTTTTGGCCAAATATGCCTGACACTAAGGATTGTTAGTGCCAGCGTAAATTAGAATAAGTTTAAGGATTACCTTTTATCATAGCTGTTTTGGAGGAGTTACCTCTGTGCTTGAGCTTTGTTCATGCTATAGCCTCACCCCAATAGTTAGTGAGCAGAGTCCTAAATTTGTGAGATGGGCATGAGACCATGCAACCAGACTAACGAGTTGCTACCCCTGGTGGGTTCTTCATGCACCCATTCCATGAAATGAAGTTTCTCAAGAGAAAGGTCTCAGTCTGTGACACTGCCTCATTGTACAAATCCTTTGCAAAAAGGGCAGCAGGGAGCTGTGGTGCCCCATTAGGAGAATGTCTCTGAACTTGGTATTGGGTACAGTGTAGGGCAGAAAAGTCAAGATCTCAACTTCTTCTTACCATTTATGCAGTGCTAGTGGCACTTCTGCAAGGCAGGCACCTTCCTCATTCCCATCACAAAACAGCCCCCACTAAAGAGTGGTCTGATTTCACAAATGGGAAAGGGAACAGATTAAAATATCTAACTTGATATTTGATGTTGTAGAAATATTCTGATCAAAATCATCTTTGCAAAACAAATTATTTTTCACTATCCTAGGGGCTGTAGAGTATTTCTCCAGGATGTTGAGAAATGCAAGTACCTTGTCTGGAACTTAAATGTCTTGGCAATAATAACATGGGCCACATAGTTCACCTCATTATGTGCTTCAGAGTTTATTACAAGAAGAAAAAAAAAATATATCCACCTTATAATAAAGAGGTTCAACACTAATAGTGTACTGTATCAGCTGAATATTTTATAGAGGTGAGAGCTGCACACAAGTTGTCTATATAATTATTTCAACGAATCATTATGAGAGGGCTAGGGAGGAAATATTTTGACAAAGACAGGGATTTTAGAATCCCTGTGCTATATTTAAAATATTCGTGCTTATTCCACCACAGCAACTTTCACTACCTGCACTTGTTTAATTTTAAGGAAATATTTCCCAAGCTAATCAGAGACTTCAAAACTGGTGGCATCCTCGGTGCCAATCATCATGCATTTCTGGAGTTTACAGTCTTAAGGCATATAGATCACATATGGAGTAACATTAGGTCCCTGAAATTTAGGAAAGCAAGCTTCCAGCTCTTCAAGGAGATAGTCAGTAGGATCCCCTGGGAGATAGCCCTCAGGGACAAGAGAACAGAACAGAAGTGGGAGATTTTTAAGGAGCTCTTCCATGTAGCACAAGACCTATCAATCTTGAAGAACTAGAAATTGTGCAAATAAGGAAAGACCTGGTATATTTGAGTAGGAAATTGCCGGTCAAACTAAACAGAAAAAGCAAATGCAGACAATGGAAACAAAGACTGTAACCTGGGAAGAGCATAGAAATGAAATTTGAAATTGTAGGGATGGTGTAAGAAGGTCAAGGTGAAGCTAGAACTGAACCTGACAAGGGATGCAAGGAATAACATGAAGGTACAGGTACATTAATCAGAAAAGGAAAGTCAAAGAAGGAGTATCTCCCCAATAAACAATGCTGGCAAACTGGTAACAATGGATGCGAAGAAGGCTGAGGAACTCAACTTCTTTGACTTAGTCGTCAATGGCAACCTCTCTTCTCACAACTCTTGTGTGGGTAGACAACAGGATGGGGGTGGGAGGAGCAAAGTCTCTCTCTCTCCAAGTGTGGATCAATCTACCTGACTTGCTTCCGAGAGCCTTTAGGGAACTGGCTCATATAGTTGTCAAACCACACTCCATGATATTTTAAAAATGGTGGCAGTCAGATGAAATCTCAGATGAAGTCCCAGGTGACTGGACAAAGGTAACCATTGTAAACCTATCTCTAAAAAGAGAAGAAAGATGATTAGACAGATGGAAAATCTCTACTGTAAGGAAAAACTGAGAGAATTGGGATTGTTCAACCTGGGAAAGAGAAGGCTTGTGGGTGACCTAATTGTGGCCTTCCAGTACCTGAAGGGAACCTACAAAAAAGATATATATTTTTTTTATAAGGGCATATAATGAAAGGTCAAAGGAGAATGGTTTCAAACTGAAAGGTTTATATTAGAAGGAAAAAAATTCTTTACTATGAGGATGGTGAGGGTCTGGAACAGGTTGCCCAGGTAAGTTGTGGCTGTTCCATCCCTGGGAGTATTCAAGGGCAGATTAGATAGAGTTTTGACCAACCTGGTCTAGTAGAAAGTGTCCCTGTCCATGGCAAGAGGATTGGAAATAGGTGATCTTTAAGTTCCCTTCCAATCCAAGCCATTGTATGACTTTTACTTCAGTAATTTCACTTGCTGATGGAAAAGGAAACAGTGTGCAATGGTGTATTTAGATATATGCTCTCGCATGTCCAGTGGTTATGAAGAGAACTGGGCTAGTACATGCAGGTTCTTAGTTTTCTAACAAACCTATATGCCATTTTATATTTTCTTTACCTGTCTGTGTTATGTATTGATGCTTGGGTGGTTCAGAAAAGAGCTGAAATTGTACATGGGTCTTTTTGTACTGAATAATCAGTCTGAAGGAAACTAATTTTTTTACGAGACTTTTTCTCAACCTTTACTCAGTTGTAATTCAGTAGATGATTCAGATGCTATTTCCAATCCAAATAATATTTATTGCTCCATTCTTCCGTAACTGGTAAGTTCTCATTTCAACGGTGTTTATTCTATAACATAAGACAAGTCTTGACCTGTTTGTTTCTTCTTATTGAAGTATCTGGAATTCAAATCACATATATAAACTAAATGGCGAAGAGCACAGTAATTTCAAATTCTGACCTCATTCTGGTAGATTACAATGACTGTGCAGAGGTGGAAGTAAACATATAAATAAAAACAATTTCCTAGCTGCTTCTCATTTTCAGTAGGTCAGGATATAGAATATATCCAATATTACTGATTTATAGCATTATATCTTCTGTTATATAAAGAAGTAAATGAACATCTGTACTAGCAGAGGTTTTCTCAGCACACTAATCCATTACAAAATGAGAAACTTGACAGAATGTTTGCCCAAAGTGTAAATGCAAGTGTGAGTTGCATGTAAGTGATGAGAAAAAGAAACTGAATTATCAAATAAAGATTAAAAAAATAAAATTTGATGTAGAGATATGCAGTATATATAATATGCCTAGGAAAAAATGAATTTTTCTTGAATAAATTCTTAGGCTAGATCAGTTTTATTTTGGAATTTCAGTTTCATATGCAGGATGCTGTAACAGTTAAGGTGACTATTCAATGTAAACACAAGCTTATCCGTCCTTCTTTTCTGTGTCACGACAAACATTTATAGGTTTAGAGAAATAAACCCAGAGACTACCCACATCTGGACTAAATTTCTACTACCTAAGTTACCATTTCATATCAATCAAAAAGCTGACTGGACATGTTTCTTCCCTCTCTCCTTTTGTCAGTGAATTGCACCGGTCAACATTGTACCTGTTGTAAGAGAGAACATCTTTTCAGGGAGAAACATATGCAGGAAGCCCTGAATCAAAACTTTTATTTACTTAAGAGCTGCTCATCCATTTTTAGGTACATGCACTCCTGACGTATTACATGTTTGTTCAGATCATTCCTGTAAATATCTGTTAGCCAGAGAACCAGCAGAAGAGACACTTTGATGGTACCAACAGCCCAGTGGAAAAGGTTAGCAGCTGTTTCATGCTTCAATTTGAGTATTCTGATGTGGGGTGACTAAGTTGCTCAGCTGGAAGAACCTTCTACCTGTAGCATCCCTAACACTATTAACCTGAGTTAATAGTTTTCCTAATGAAAGACAGAAATGTCCAGGCATGTTCCTAATGAAAGACAGAAAAGCTGCTTCATTCAAAAATAGAGCAGTAAATGCTGATCTTTCTTCACTGCCAAAAGAATCACCGCATATGCTTTCTTGTCGTGAGATACTGACTCTTCAAAATCTTGCGCAAGATGTGATACTGAAGAGAACAACTGGCATAGTCTTCCTGTCTTTCTGGAGAATTCTTAGGAAAAATAATCCAAAACTACCCCAAAACAAAAACAACAACAACAAACCCAACCAAAAAAATCCATACAAATTTTTTTCCTGAAAAGTTCTGTCATTTTGCCAGATGTTAGCCTGGACATTTTCCTTGCTGACTGAAAATACCTGAATTTCATTTTTTGTGTGTTGGAGGACCTTTTTGCATTTTGCAGTTAAAATAGCAGAAGTAGGTCAGGGAGCAGATGCTCTGACTGTGTAGACTTTAATGGCACCCTAGACAACTAGCAGTTCAAATGTCTAAGATCCTGTCCACAAATGTGATGACTTAAATGCTTCCTAGCATTCTCAGTTTCATAAGCCAGAAAAACAAAACCTCAATAAGCACTTTTAGGTCTCTAATTTTTGACAGAAGATGTTTTTTTCTTCAGTGTTTCTTAATTTCTTTATTCAAATAAGTGTATTAAAGACAAATTTTGTAATTTTAGAGTTTTGATTGGTTCTTTTGATACATCTAATTAAGGAGCTTTTCTTAGTAAACTTGAAACTATATAAATCATCGTTTAAACATTGTTTTTCACATGATACATTTGGTGTTTGGCTAGTAGTGAAATTTATAATTTTTAGGAGAGTAAAAGCCTTTTGCTAATTCATAGCTTCTGGTTCACTCAACATTTTAAACAATGGCATAATTTTTGATAATGACTTGGTCAGTCAATTATGTTCCATTTCTATTTTGAAATAAGAAATTATGAAACTGACTGTCAAGGCAATTATGTTGGAAAGAATTTAACTAGAGGTAATTATAGCATAAGATTGGCTATCCAGGCAATTATTAACTAACTACATCAACTTTTGGGAAAATTATGCATTTTTTTTCATAATCCAGAAATGAATTTTCTTTACTCTGCATATGCCCTATTTATGATGTACATTATTATTCATTAATCTTCATACAAATAATCAATAATTGTATTATGCTCGAACACTGTTTCTTCCTGTGATACCTGTTTCATTCCTTTCAGTCTATCACATTAATATGCTTCCAATTCTGCATTTGCATAGGAAGTTACTTGCTGGTAGCAACCAAACAGAGGAGAGTTTTTTATGGCATGAAAATACATGTGATGGCAAAATCTTGTAAGAGCTAGATAGAACCATTTGTTTGTTTCCCTAACCTTTAAGTGACATAAGTGTGGTGTGTTATAGCAGTGGTGATACATAGCACTGAATTTGTGTGTTGATGACTTCAACCTCCTAGTTTTAGGTGCTGTTAAGAAGAAGGAAATTGTAAACATTTTTCCAGCAAAGAATCTGCTTTGGTTTTAACATGTGTTTTCCCCCCACACGCACCTTGGCAGTCTGTGAAATACCAGTTGAGATGTATCCATCTGTTTTTTTGAAAATAAAACCTAAATAAAACTGATCATATTTATGATTTAATGAATCTCTGGAAATCAGCAACACAGTCATATGAAATTACAATGCTCACACTGTTTAAAGACAAAAAATCAAGAGATTTATTAATAAACACTTACTTTCAATTTTAAAAGATCAGTTAGGTCAGTAAAACTCAGACATTGAGATGTGACCTGTCTGAGAAGCCCAGATAGTCACCCCTAAACTCTCCAGACTTGACTGTACAAAAAGGCATGCACAGTGGTTAATCAAGCAGTCTATTGCATTCACCTACTGTACATATGATTTCTTAGAAATGCAAACTCCTCCTGAAAGAAGATGTGATTTGGGAAAACTTGCTTTTGAGACAGAGATTAATATTTAAGTCTGCGATTAATATTTTGACTGCACTAATTGAAGTTTGACCAGACATCTGATTTATATATAATTCTGTTCCAAGCTTGTTGAAAGATGGAATACTGAACACATAGGTTTGTGATGTGGGACACCACTTGTAAAACGCCTTTCCCTGGCAGATTTATTTTGTGCTAGCTGCAAGGATTTTTGTTAGCAAAACCCATGAACTATTATACAGTTCTTAGCCAAGATTTGGAACAAAGCTTTGCTGTGAAGTGTAACTGGTTTAAAAACTCTATATTATATAAAATGATTTTGTCTGTCTAGAGATGTGGAGAATATTGACACCAGAGATGAGAAATACAATACATGAAGATGAAGCAAATCTGTTTGTTGTTAAAATTTGTTATTCCTCTTTTGAACAGAGCAACATTACTAACTTCCAAATATCTGTACCTTTTCTTAACTCAGTAAATTATTGATTTAGATGGGTATGTTGTAATGATGTGACTAAATGCTCTCAGGAATATAAAATAAAGTGGAATCATTGGTAAAAGAGGAATTTGATAGAGGGGGATCACCAAGATATCATGGTCGATTAAGTAAATGAATTAAATTTATTGAGATAAATACAGTCCTGCTGATATGTTTAATGGTTCCTTCCTGGTGAATGTGGGAAATCTGACAGAAATTAGCAATTGATTTCTATTCATCACTTTTTTCCTTAGACCAGCTTTCAAAAAGAAATGTTATTGCTCTGTGATTTAGACTACATTTGTGGGTTGACTTTAATTTCAAATTGTGCTGTTAATATCTGTGAAAACTCAAAGCTACCATGAAGCACTATGTATCATTTGCCAAAATTCAAATTTGTGAGCCGTGAATGGTTTTGACTAATTTTTGGAAGCAGAAGTCATCTATCTAGCACAAAGGATGATATGAACTTCATCATTCACTCACTATGCAGGAATGTAAAGAATTTCACATATGCAAATCTACCATTTCACAGAAAGCATAAAGAAAATGTTTTATGTGTGAAAAAGATCCTTCATAAGAATTGTCTCTCCTTTGTTGAGGTTGATATTATTTAAGAGGACTGCAAAATGGGAACGAGCTGACAAACTTCCTTTTCACTGTTTGGCACAGCTGAGCCAGAAGGTCTCAGAAGCCACAGTCCAGGAAGGTTTCCTGGCAGTTTGACCATCTTTCTTCTTTTCAGACAGTCTACCAGACTGCTTTTGGCTTCTAGAGCCTTTGCCCAGTAATATTTCTGACAACCAGGATATGCCACATGGTAGATATTTAGGTTTTATTTGTATTTAAAATTTTTGAAATATGAAAGTCCTATTTTGCTGTTTGTCCTGTTCTAATTTCAGTTGCTTTTTAAATATTAAAATTCTTAAATAAAATAGTAGTAGGGATTAATTACTCACTTCTATGGTGAACTACCTTGCTCATGTCAATGATTATAGCATTTCTTCCAAGAAAAAAACATGTGTCTATCTCAGCTATTGTGCTGCAGGAAGTAAAATTCTTGGAATAGAAGGGTAACATGATATTTTACACATGCAGTTTGTGGCAAAGTTTACACAGGATGAAAATGCTTTCTTGATATAGAATTCCTGTTTCACTGGAATATTGTCCTTCACTAAGTAACATTTTTAAGCTAAAATCTTTCTTTTTGAAAAAGCACCAAAAATCTTCCATGTTTAATTCGAAAAAATCATAGAAGCTTAATTTCAGGTGATACAAATAGTGACCTTAATTGTTTTTTATTTTACTTTTAATTCTCTTTGAATGCTTGCCAGGGAAGCTAGGCACTGGAGCTGGCAAGATAAGGAATGTTTTTTTCTCCCCTAAAAAACTTGCACCTCAAAATGCAACAAGCCAGGAGAAACAAGGGGTCATAAATGGAAAAAAAGAAGACAGGACCATGTTGACAGGAGCACGTGGTTATTTATTAAAGTATGGCCATATCTGAGTTTGTTTTATTTTACTTTGGTAGTTTGAGGAGTTAGAAAGCATGAACTTTATATGAACTATGGTTTTCTGGGTGCCTGATGGCTGAGCTGCAAGGCTCTCAAGCTGCACGTAATTGAAAAGACAACATATATTGGTGTGTCAGGAAACATCACTTACATCTTTTTATGCTGCATTTAGATCTTATGGGAGCTTAACATCAGACACTCCCTCGGGTCTAGAATAGCCATTATGAATGGACTCCCACAAACAAGTGAACAAATACTGACTTTTTAAAAAATTGTCCTCTGGAAAACAAATTTTGGTAAAGTCACTGGAAAAGTAGAACATTAAGGATTTATTATGTTTAGCACAGCATGTTTTCAATAACAACTAGTCCTTGACTTTGTGTTCAATACTTGAGGTGAAGGGTGAAGACTGGGGTAAATGACTCTCCTTTTCTTCAGTTGCTCTTTAATTACCATAGCTACATGAATGGAGAAGAACAACATGCTTGAATTTCTAAGTGTGTGAATTTTGACCTGCAAAACATTTCCTAACAGATAGTGCTTAACAGGATTCACAAAACTGCAGAGCTGTTTTTCTAAGGTCCAAAGGGTGAAAGAGTAAGTTCTGCCTCCATGTTTTTTTAAATACGGCAGATCTTTAGCTCTTTGTGTTTCAGAATTAAACACATGTGAAGCAGGTTCTTCAGTAGATTTCACAACGGTTTAAGAAAGCACAGGTCTATGAGTGGTCTGAAAATTGCAGGATTAAAAGTATGTTAGAGACTAACTCTCTTTTACTGAGGTTGATGAATCTGGAATACTTAGAGTCTTTCTCAAGGCTGTCTTAAACATTTTTACAGTCAGAAGATAAGTGATATTGAGGCTATTTTCTTACTGACAGTTCCTCAGTAAAATAATTTTAAAAAAGAAAAAAGAGACAAGCTTCTGCAGCAACAGAACAAAGAGCTGAACACTATTTTTCTTGGGAAGGTGCAGCTCAGTTTCTCACAAGAACAAAATTGATTTTACCTTAATCTAGTTGGCTGATTTTTCTGGACCGGTTTCTGGAGTGTAAGACAGGGTCTTAAACATCCTAGGGTTGATTGGTTTGTGCAGAAAGAAGTTTGCAATTAAATACTTTGTCCTTTCATCTTTTACAAAGGATCTTCCAGGAAATGGCAAAATGGCAAAACAGTATCCTATTAGTGATTGCTCTCTTATGGACAGTCATTAATTAAAAAAAACCAACCAACCAACCAAACAAACAAACAAAAAAAAAACCACCCAAAAAACAAAAAGCTATCTCAGAATGATTTAGCAGTCTATTTTGAATTAAAGAGATGTTGCAACTTCATAAATTAAAATCCTCTAACAATTAATTGAAGCTGAAGTTCCTACTGAGGCAGCATGCATTGTCCTGGTACCTCAACGATACTTGTAGAGAGCCATCTGGAGCACATTAACAGGAATTAGAAATATTGTGAAGAAGGAATGCTAAAGAAATATCTGCCACTAAACAACTTATGAGCAGCAGATGATACCATAAAAATATTACCTCTCTGCCTTGCCTGGCGCTTTCATTGCTGGACTGAGCAACAATCAAAAAGAAGTGACTGTAAAAAGGATATATCTGATGAATGTTTTCAGAATTACATCAGTATCTTACCTGAAAGTGACTTCTTTCTGGTTGATTCATACTCTCTAACTTTTTCAAATAAAGCACTAAAGCCCTAAATCTTCAGTGTTTCTCCCTCCCTATTTTTTTTTATTTTTTTTTTTTGCATGCACAGAAGTATTTGATAACTTGCATAGTCTTAACTTGTCTTTGTATTTTTGTTACTTATTTGTTCTCCTAAACTATGGTATATGCAATAGAGGATTTGTTCAAACTTTTCAAACTCCAAGAAAGCCTACAGTTGAATAGTGGGGAATATTTCTTTTATCTTTGTGGAAAGAAGTGGTTTAGAAATAGCTTCATCAGCTGTACCCATTTCATGTAGAGCTACAGGAGCTGGTTGTCAGCAAGGAATAAAACCAGACCATACCAGTTTTTGGTTTCCTTAACTTATAAGTACTGCAGGAAGTCAGATCTTGTGGTGTTATTTGAGGTCTATATGGAATCAACAAGAAAATGGTTGCCATAAAGCAAAAAAAATAAGAAGAAAAACAGAACTCTTTGTAAGTAAGCAGTAATTAACTCTGGAAACCTATTTAGCTGCATAAGTAACAATCTGCTTTATAAGTAATTTTTTTTCATTTTGATTGTCAATAATAAATGAGTGATAAACTTCATATATGACATTTTTTTCTTAATACTCTACAATACTAAGACTTTTTTTTTTGCTTATTAAATTTTGAGAAAGTAACACTGGAATTCAGAATGTCTTCAAAAGAGCAGTGGAGGAGATCTCAAGAGTCTATTTATGAGCTTGAAACAGCAGCATTTCCAGGTAAAATAAACTCAGAATTTTTTATTTTGTGAAATGCCAGATGCTTTTCTAAAGCTGTAGAAATAGGATCCACATTGTGGTTTTCCAGAATGTCTAGAACTATCTGGGGATTTATTTAATTTTTAGCTTTGCAATGAAACTTAACACTGATAGGCTTTATTGTAATACTGGGATGCTAATATTGCTACAGAGGATGCAATGACCTTAAATTTAGGAAAATTTTGATGGTGAAGAGAAAATAAGATCCAACTTTGGTACAGGTTTATTGAGTGTAGGTCATGCCAACATAAGTGGTAGGGGGAGTAGGAAATAAAGCAAGTATTCTAATCAACTGGTGTGAGTAACAGTTCATGAGATGTCATAAAAATGGAAAAGAAATAGAAAAGGTCACCGACACTTCTTTTGAAGGAAGAAGTTAATTGGTGTGAAGTTGCTGGCAGATTTTCAATGTTCCCTCATATTCACTTTGTTATTTACTTTGTACTTTATGAAATTTGTTAGTGTATAATGTGTCTCAGGTGAACTCCAGGACTGTAAGAGAAGTTCAGTGGTGCTTAGTGGTACAAAAGACACAGACATGAATGCAAAAACTAATTCTGAAATTTCTGCTCTCTGGAATTTACACTCTGAAGTTAAAGAATACAGACCTGAGTGTGATAGGTGAACCCAAAATAAAAATGTGATGCTGCCACTAAGGAAATTAAAGTATCGGAGAGGGTAGAGGTGCTACTGCCAATATTCCACCAGAGTCATGAAACCCTCTTGTGTGTGGTGTGGCCATCTGAGCTGTAGTAAGTGCCGTGATGACTGTGGGCTGAAATCAGGAGATTGAAGGGGCTCATCTCATAATAAAAACAGAGTGGCATGGTCAGCTCAAGCTTTCTTTTCTCTATAGGAAAATAAGTCTTCTGTGGAAAAGCAATCCTCAGGAAATTGTAATAAATGGGAGAGGAGGAGGGAGGGGCAGGAAGAGTTATTAGTGATCAATGCAATACTTTGTGAAAACAGCATTTTATAATTTCTGAACATATGTGGGACTTCTGTAATAACAGTTTTTCAATGTGTCACATATATTTGGGGAATTTAAGGAACCTAGTGGCGAGGGACAGTTTTCAAATATTTCTTGATAGTTCAGTAACCCATTGTTTGACTATAAAACATATAATAGAAATAGACATTTAACATTAGAAAGGAAAATGCTTATACTTTTTGCCCCTTATCTATCAAGATAGATATGTAGCTAAAAAATTTAGTAATATAAGTAAAAGAACATCTTGACACATGAGTCGTACAGAAAAGAAAAGTAACTGATCTGTAAAATACTTTTTTAAAAAATGTAGTTATTTTATTTACCTAACCAAGCCATGAAATGAGGAAAGAAAGGTGTTGATGTATCCCACAGCAAGCCAGCCACAAGTTAGTTTCTAGTAATCTTCGAGAAGTAGTCAAGAATGCTGTGAAAACTTCTCAGAGCAAAATTATGGCACTGAAGCAATGAGTTACTTCTCTGGTCTTTTAACATATAGCTACAGTTGAAAATCTTACTAATTTCCCAGATAAATATTAGAGAACACTTAATAAATTAATTGGCAAAAAAAGTAGCTTAGAATCTAATTCTTGAGTTAAAATTGTCATTATGCAATTTATCTACATGTTAGGAAATAACTAATCTGTATGTGTTGTGAAATATTTGTTGGGATATTTTTTCCCCTATTAATTCTAATATTAATGAAGGCTTTGAGTGCTGGGTCGGAGATGGCTTTTTTTTACTGTTTGTATAAACTGTGGTATTTTCTGACATTTGCAGAAACTGCATACTGGTAAACTGTCTGAGAAAGATGACTTTTAATCTTGTCATTTCCAAAGTTCATGCTCAAGTTTATATGGTCAGGGTCTCAGAGTCATTCAGGGGAGTAACATCTGAGTTCTAACTGCATACAATATGAATTGTCCATGATGGATACTGAAATTGTTCCTGGAATATGCTTTAACTTGTTGTGTATAATGAAAAAAAGCATATTTTGAAAGAATGGACTTTCCTGAAAGGAAGGGAAAGGAAGGCAGGAAAGAATGAGAAAGAAACAATACAATAAATAAAGATGATCACGGTGCATTTTCCTTTTCCGTAATGATCCTCCAAATAGCCCTAAACAACAGTCTAACTAACACCCCATGAAAAAAAAACCAAAACCCAGAAAACCCCCAAAACCCTCCAAAACAGATAAAATCTTGACTTTCACTCTTTATATTGGTTATATTTCACAATTCATCTAGTAAAGAGTTTTGATTATAAACCTGAGTTTAACTGAAGGTTTTTCAAACAGCTTTTTCACAGAAAAGTTTTTACTCTCAATAATAATAACAGTAATTTAAGAAAAAAATCTACCCCATCCAGCTAAAAAAAAAAAAGACTATGAGTGGTTATGCTGTTACACTCTGAGGTATAAACTTTTAATGAAATAAGGAGCTATTTTAGCAGTAGCATCCAGCTAGAAGACAGGTGTATTTCTACTTCTTTATGAATTGATATAATACTATACACTCTTTTCTTAGTTTTGGCTAGAACATTTGTTTGTTTTGGAGATTTGCCTTCATATGAGAAATTCAGTGTCAGATAATCTTCATAGAAGATAATTTCCATTTCAGAATGCAAATGTTAACTCTAAAGCAGGATTCATTTAAAGCTTTGTTAAGTGGACCATAGTGATACCAAATATAAAGAGCTCGTTACTTGCCAACAGACTAAGAAAGTTGAAGTAGACTTTGAAACTGCTCAACTGACTTAATAATCTCTTATAAAGTTATATTACTTCAAAACTAACAACAATATAATTGTTCTTTTTTATTCTAATCTCATTTGACTATGAAAAAATTTTGCTATTTAACCTGGAATTATTATTCATTCTTGAAATGCTGGCAAATTAGCCTAAACTCTGACTGGTTTGTGTGTTTCAGCTCTAATCTCTAAAGAATAGTACTATAATTTGCATAGAAGGGTCAGAATAAATTATTATATGAAAAACAACTTTTACTAAGGGTCCTAACTACCTCTGCAGTAAAAATAAAACTTAACTAGCATATTAATGCATCTCCATATTGAGGAGAATAAGCATTTGTGTCTATTAAATTAAAAATTGTAATAATTAATAAAATATGGATTTTTATAACACAGCAAGATTAATGTGTCTTGCAACCATTGTTGTTTTAATATCGGGAGAACACGAAAAATGTACTCATTTTTCTGAAAAGTGCTCCAAGTTCAGACAGTGATGAACTTGCTGGTTCATTTGATGTTGAAATAAAAATTCTGTATGGGACACTGTCTAAACTAATATATCCACTGAAGACTTGCTGTATTAACACTACTTCCAATGTCTTTGCTAGCACAGCAGAAAAGAAGACAGTGTCTTCAGTGCCTGTCATACTCTGAGAAACTTTGAATCAATTTACTTCAAAATAACAACAAAAACAACAACATCAAATCTAAAAATCTATTAATTTTCAAATAATAGAACACCATTGTTATAGTGCATCTCCACATCATGGCTGATGTTTCCATTTTAGGAAAAGAGTTTCAGTTTCACCCGTAACTTTCAAGGAAGAGAAATCAGAAACTTCTGTGCTTCCCTCATCATAATTGGCCCAGTGCCAGGACAAAGGAACCTGCTGGATCTTTCAAAGGTACCTCAAGACATGTAGATGTATCTATTGGGCAGTTTGCAAAAAAAAAAAAACCCTTCTTAATTGTTGTATACTTAAGACAGAGCACAATATCTCTCAGCAATTTTTGGTGTGTCTTAGCAGGTGCAAGGGACTCTCCTGCACTGTGCACAGCTTTTATTCTTTTGTTCTGTACAGTTCGTTATTTTCTCTTTAATTAAAACCTTTTGCTTTTTCAAAACACACTCAATCAGCCGTCTCACTAATTGTTCTTAAGCCACTTCTGGGAGGTTGCTGGTAATCCTCAGAGTTCGTTACACCTTCGTGGGGCTCATAACACACTGGCCTCATGCAGAATTGTATCACACCATGAATTGTTTTTGTCCACAGAGGACTAAGAAGTACAAGTGTCCTGTTTCAGACAGTACAGGATTAATTTTTGCAGTAGCCAGGGAGGGCATGGCCAGGACCCAGCGATTATTCTGTATCACCTCACAGTCATTTCTCAGGGATGGGGGAAAGGCTCCCTTCCTGGTCACAGAGCATGGCAGCACAGTCAGGTTTGATCAGGGGTTTCTCTGTGGTGAGTGTTATTGATTGAATCCTTCATCTCTTGTGCATTTTGGTATTAATATTGTCACTGCTACTGTTTGTTTTCCTAGCTCATTGCTGTTTACAGTAAATTGTTCTTTTCTCAACCTCTGATCTTTGCCTTTTGTACCTCTAATTCTCCTCTCTAGCCCTCCATAGGGAAAAAGGAATGGGGAGGGAGAAGTGAGTGTGTGAGCAGTGCATGGTTTGGAGTGTTTCAATGGAAATACTACATTGGGAAAGACCATTCCTAAACCACAGCATCAAGTTGCCTATACATTTGGATACTGCTTTTAGTGAGGTTCTTTTTGTTGGTTTCCAAATGTATGTTTGAGGCTTTTTTAATTTTTGTTTAGTTAGTTTGTTGGTTCAGGTTATTTTGCTTGGGGTTTTGTTGTAGTTTTTTGTTTGGAGTTTTCCTTGGTTGGTGTGGGTTTTTTTTTTTTTTCCTTTTTTTTTTTGAGGGTTTTTTTTGGTTTTTTTTTTTTGCTTTTTTTTTTTTTTTTTTTGCATTTTTAGCTAGAAGAAATGATGATGTAGTTCGATTTGCATGAAATTTGCCATCCATAGTGTATTCCTAGGACATTTAAATTAGGTTCAGATAAATTCTCAAAGCTTTGGCCTAAATAAACCTCTTTCAGTTGTGCTATAACAAACCTCAGCAAAAGAGAAGGACTGACTATAGAACTTCCAGCCTGATTTCTAGTGATTGCCAGATGAAGGGAAAAGTCAAAGAGAATGGCAAGATTGCTTTATTCCTTCAGAAAGGCCTGCCATATAGATATTAAAGAGAATTGCAGCTCCTGAAACCTTTGTGGAAGAAGAAATGTCTTTAAGATCCAGAAATCTCAGCTCTCACTGACATTAAATTTTGGACGATCATGTTTTACAGAATCACTGAAAATCAATTAGGGTTGGAAAAGACCTCTGATATCATAGAATCCAACCTTTTAAATCATTCAATGAAGTTCAGAATGTGGTAAAAAGACAGACATAACACTTTTCTGTTCAGAAATGAAACTGTCCACAATTACTGTGTTTTCAGTATTTATTTTTCTTGAAATAGAATAAATCCTAAAATATTGCCCCCCCCAACTCTTGCTAATTAACAGAGGGGTTTGTGGTTATCAGGCAGCTGCTGTTGAGAACTTAACAAAGAATTGCTTAAACTGCAATTTTTCTTCAAAAGAAAATCTTCTGGGTTCTTTATGTTTTACAATGAGACCGAGAAATTCAGTGGTCTGGGAGGCATCAGTCTCAATGAGTAATTTTCCTTTGCTTGAGTTGTAGCACCCTGCACCTGCTCAGAACTTGTTATACAGGGTTCAAAGGAAATCACATAACTGAAGGCAGATTACTGGCTGCATTAGATTTATTTGGAATACAATTTCCCTACGGAACATTATGAAGATAAAAATTCTAGGCTTCTCTTCCTCATCATCCAGGGGAAAGATTTAACTATCATTTATCAAAAGTATTATTTTAACTGCTTGATACATACAGACCACTTGATTGCTATAACTATTCTGTTGTACTTCAAGGGATTCTACCTGCACTTTCACCTTCACTTTTTACTTAAACAGAACTTTTATTTAATTCATTTACATTGTTCCATGGGAAATTAGGGAAGGGAAACTGCCTATACTGATGAATAAAAGCATTTATGTGCTATAAAATGTAGGCAGAAAAGAGGTCTGTCCTGCGAAGAATAATGTGCTAGGTTTTGGAACAATCAATCTTTTGTTGCAAGGTTTGGGACATAGTTTGCTTGTTGTTTAACCTTCTGATGTTGCCAGAATGAGAATATGCAGCTGTTTAAATCAAAAGTAACTATGCCTTCGATAGTCCTTGGTGATATTTTCACCAAAAGTTTCAGTCAAGTCAGAAGTTTAAGGTCATATTATTTGACAGGTGAGGGTTTTCTGCAGCATCTCTCTACTCTCTACAGCAGAGGTGTGTGTAACTGTGTCATGGTGAGCCAGTACAACACTAAAGTCAAAATTCATGCTGTGATTTCATTTCCCTGTGTAATACTGAACACAGAGTATGATTTACAACATATTTATTCCCAAAATCTCACTGTTCAACTGCATTAAAGTGAATGGGCATCCACCAGGTATGCTAAACGATCTTCATGTGTGTTTGTTTTTAGAAAGTACTTTCTGTCATATTTTCACTTTTTCTTCAGACAGTGGTGGATCACTAAATGATTATAACACTCCTGAGTCAACAATTTCATAGAATTCAGAATATTTATTTGGCACTTTTATCTCCAGTGCCACCTAATTCTAATAATAGATTTGTCATCTAAATAACATAACTAAAAATACAAGAATAACTGTAACCTCCAAAAGTATCCCTAATAGCAGAATAATGATGTTAACTGCATGTATTTGAAATTACTTCAGTATTTTGTACTTTGTCTTGCATGACATAATATCAAGTAGAAAGAGAGTATTTTTGACTTTTTTTGCCAAAAATTTCAGGAGCAGTTGAAGAGTATAACAAAGGAGCTATTTTTTCCCCTAAATGTCTAGATGATTATGATTTAGATGAACCTCCTGTAGAGACAGTTTTCTGAAGAAAACAATATTGAGTAGACAATACTGGAATAATATAAATGTTTGTCTAATTCTGCACTATAATAAGAAAGGACATAAACTTTAAATGATTTCCCAAAGTTCTAGTACCTCTCAGGATCTCCCAGTTCTACATTTACAATGTATAGGTTTTCTCAAAAAGAGTCAGTATTTCTTGGCCACAAGCAAGTACTTTTTTCCCTGAAAGTAAATGAATTTTGATACCAACAATGATGAGTTAAGGGGAGTAGTGAAAGTTTCAATTTCCTGGTCTTTCTACTACTTTTAAGAATGCGTTGAAATCTTTTGAAACCTAATCTCTCAGATTGGAATTTAGGTGTCATAAAATCTGCTTGAGAAAAGTGTCTCAAAATGGCTTTGGTGGTCTTGACAAATACTTGTAAGTGTCAAACAGGTCTTCTGATAGGCTTTCATTTTCCACATGAATTAGGACTGTGTATTAGTGTTGTTGAACATATCTTGTTCTCTTTAGTTTTCAATATAACAATGAAAAGATAAATGTTAATAATTGTTAAATAAATCAAATAAAAAAATAAATGTTAGATAATTCAATTGACAGGTAAGTAATGGAGAACTGCTGTACTTCTTAGTAGCCTGTATAATGTGTTTTCTGTTAACTTGTGGACAGGAATAGGGGGTGGTTTTTTGTAAAGGGAAAAAGTTCACACAATCTCTTCCTGCTCTAGATACAATCCGTTGTGTCATACAGTTGATTTTACTGTGGTTCTGTTGAAAGCGGAGAATGTTAATGTCTGCTGGCATAGACCTTCAGTGAGATAAAATATATCTGCTATATAGAACATTAATGCTGTAATAGCTTTTTTAAAAAGAGGCATAAAACTCTTTAAATGGCTTTTTTAGCAAGACTACCAACAAATGTTTACAAAATATGGGTATTAAAACCAAACAAAACTCCCACAATCCCCTCCAGTGTTTTGGCAAGTATTTTAAATTTTCATGAGGCCAGAAGCTGTTGGAGAGGGGAAGGACAGAATATTTCAAAACAAGATTGAGGGCTTTTTGTTGCAATGAATTTTCAAGTGCTATGTCTTCAAACTAATTTTTACATCTCTTCTTGCTTTTGTGGCTCGATTAGTGGAAGTATCTTCTGTTCATATACTGAGATTAAATCTTTCTTGAGTACTCTCTTTTTCATAGTATGATTCATTCAGTCAAACGTGAAAGACTGGCTATGATTTAAAGTCATGTATTTTGCCATGGGAGCCTGAGACTTTGGAGTAACATTTCTATTATTAGTTATGGATACCGCCAAAGATACCTCTTCTGTCTAGAAAATTTGCATAAAGACAAACTATCTCAGTTGCAATTTTGCCATAAAGAGAAATGCTGAGTTCAATCTACTGCTTCAAACAAAATTTTCAGGCTATTGGAGTAGCACATTTATTTCCTGTTTCACAGGATTCAATTGTGAATTCAAAGTGGATTCAGTTGTATCTTTTAGATTTTTCTGCTTTCTGATTTTAAGATTTGAGAGGGGAGGGAGGCTGCTATTCAGATGTGATGAAATTAATGATAAGTACAAGATATTTGATCCAATGTTTTGAGAAACAGTCATGCTGACAATAAAGGCATAATTTTATTATTAATGACTTTATAATTGTTCTAGTGATAATTTTTAAAGTCATTAGTCAGTTGATTAATAAAGCATTGTGAAAATATGAATATTTTATTTGCTAAAGAAAAGGATAAACAAGAGTCTGTTCAACACTTCAAAAAAAAAGAAAAAACCTAAACACTGAAACTCATTCCAAAGCCAAATAATTGTTTTTGTATTTTATCACTTTAAAAATCAAAGACAGAAACATATTGCAATGATTTGAAGGCTGAAAATACAGTGCCTTTTTCTTAAAATGCCTATTTGTTCCTGATTGGGTTGGTGAAAGCTTGTTATTTGCTTACTTAAAATTCTGTTAGTCTTACTACATGAAAATCTGCTGACCTGAAGCTGCGTGTTTTGATTTCTAGCCCAGATCAGTGTTTTGTTAAAAATAAAACATTTTTTTGAGGACACACTGAAATGAATTGCTTAATATCTATCTCACATTTAGAAAATTGAGCATTAAAAATGTTTTGAAGAAACAAGAGCAAGTTAGAAGGCTTTAGACTCTTGTCATAAATCTTGGCCTTGAGACCTTTCTCCATCTTGTCTGTCCTCCCCTGTACACATTGTAGTAGTTTGATGTCCTTCCTGTATAGATGGTCTCAAAATTACAGACATCCTGCATAGATTTGCATGGTTTAAAAGGATATAATAAAAAAAAATTAAATAGACTGAGAAGCCACCAATGCATGTCTCAGAAATAGGTCATTCAACAGGGAAAAGTGATGTTTGTTCAGAAATGTAGTAGAGAAGAAAAAAAAATATTTGTTAGGGGGGGTGGGCTGAGGACTATCTTGTGGGAGAGTACTTCAAATGAGATTGGTGGAAGCAAATCTTGTGGGGGTGATGTGCTTGTTTCAATAGGAACAGTGTTAATGAATAATGCAAGAATCTGAAAAGTCTAAATTTGGGACAAAAAAGGTGTCTCAAGGATAAGAATATAATTAAATTAACTTAAAGACTGGAAGAAAAGACATTCGTAGCTGACAGTGTTGCATTAATCAATTCCTCCAGGAAAATATTATAATTGATCAATAATATTTAAAATTGATTCATAAAATAGTGATGCAGAGAACTAATATATAAAGCTTTTAAAGAAGATTATAAATTAATTGAACAAGTTAAGCTCATAAACAGATTATGTAATAAATTAATTAGGGGGAATTAAAAATGCTGACAATTAATAATGGAATAATAAATGCAAACAAAGGGTTAAGTGACAAATTCCAGCAAGATATTACATAATGCTTGGCTTATTTTTTATGGTCTCAGGATGTGGCATTGATACCATTAGAAAAATGAGCAAGTTCTTCATGTGAATGCAATGGTATAATTGTTAAACATGAGAAATTATTCCAAATCTGCGTATGAGTTTGGGTTGGTTTTAAGATCTGAAGGGCTGAATGCAAAAAATTTTGTCCTTATTTTGACCAATAATATTACTCCATTTAGTATAATTTTAATCTTCCCTGTAAGTCTTACCTATATTCAGTATTTCTGGCAAAGAAAGTGTGAATATGCTTCTGAATGCCGGAAGTGTACCTTTCAGCTTTATAACTAATAATTTCTTCTCTATTCAGATAATCTGGAAATTATGTGACAAGCATCCTACCTGTAAATATCTTGACTGTATTTGCAGATGATTTACATAAATGTCTACATAAGTGTTGACACATTTCTGCTCTTCACCTTCATTTTCCCTTCCATTTTTCCTGTGGGTGTTCTTCATACTAATCAAAATTTCATTGTAGGCAGGTATCTTCTGGAGTTGAAGGGAAATCGCATTGGAAAACTAAAGATATAGGAAGTTTACTTAGTATGAAAGCAATGTTAGAATAAGAAATTAATGAATTTTCTAAAACAGAAGACACTTCTCATAAGTCTTGCCCTTCAGACCTTTCTTCACCTTGTCAGTCTTCCCCTAGACACACTCTAATAGTTTGATGTCCTGCTTATATTGATGTATCAAAAACTGTAGACATCCTGCATGGATTTACATTTGGGAGTGGGTTTAAGGTATGGCTGCAATTCCTTGGATCACAAACAGATCTGGCTGAATGGTGAAGAAGATTCCTAGTCTTCCATCCCCATCCTAACCCCAGAATTACAGTTGCTATAGGGGTTTCTTGCATGTTGCTGAAATCAATCTCTTCAGAAAAATGCATTTTTGCTTTTTTGATGTACTACATCAATTGTCTTCCACATCAACTTTGGATAGAAGCCCAGAGACAGAACCTGCTTATCAGCTAGGAAATACAGATTAGTTTTCTAAATAAAAGATTTTCTAGCATTAGTCAGACTCTCCAGAGGCACTCAATATACTTCAGTTTTCAATATTTCCCTTATGAGTTCAAAATAATGTGCAATATAAGCCAAGTGGTTTTCAAAACAGAAAGCAGTGAGCAGTATGTGAAACCTGTGGCTGTCACTTGATTAATTTTTTATTCACGTGGCTTTCCAGTGCACTTCAATTGACTTCAGCCACTCACACCATGGTTTCACAGAATTACTGACTGTTGAATGATTATAAATACTGAGCACTTAAAACTCTCAACAAATTTGAAATGGTCTTCTCACATTTTGGAGGTGAGGCCATGGAAAATTAGAACTTTTTGTTTCTTTATTTCTCTCTTACAGATGTATTATCATTTCCAAACTAAATCAACGACCAAGTGTAATACAAAGAGGATCTTCTTGACCTATTTTGGGAAGAACTACTTATATGGGAATACAAACTATGTGCAAGAATTTCATTTTGCAATTCAGAACGAAATTATTGTACTTGGAATAAATTAGACTTTGAAGACAAACAGGGGGACTGTTAGTGCTACTCAATTTTTGTGTAATCAAAGCACAGCATTCCGTATTTGAAGCTGTAGGTAATCAGAATCTTTCTTTCAAAATCTCTAATACTGCACCTCTCAGGAGGCAGATGAGTCCTTAGGCTACTATCTAAACAAAAAGCAGCGAGCTTGAAACAAATTAGGCACAGAGGACTGGGGGGAAAGCATACTTTCTAGTCTAGTGGTTCTCAGAAATTCCTGCTGTGACCTTTTCTACAGTATCAAGCATGTTCAAAGTAAACTACCATTTAAGAATTGTCCATTTTACCTTGCAAGGAGAAATAAGGTCTCCCAGGTAATACAGTAGAGAAGGAAGCAGTGACAAGTGTGTTAGTGTGGTACAATCTTTAAGTCATAGTCCTGTCGAGCTTTCTCTAAAATCCTCCAACTTTGATTTTCACAGAGTCACAGAAGAGTTTGGGTTGGAGGTGACCTTAAAGATCATCTAGTTCTGACCCTTGCTATGGGCAGGGACACCTTTCGTTAAATCAGGTTACTCAGAGCCCCATCCAACCTGATCTTGAACACTCCAAGGCATGAGGAGTTCACAGCTTCTCCAGGCAACCTGTTCCAGTTCACCCTCACAGTAAAAAAATTTTCATAATGTCAAATCTAAACCTATCCTCATTCAGCTTTAGACCATTCCCTCTTTTTTTGTCACTATATGTCCTTTCTAAAAGTTCCTCTTCTTCTTTCTTGTAGGCCCCCTTTAGGCACTGGAAGGTGTTCTAAGGTCTCTCTGGAGCCTTCTCTTCTCCAGGCTGAACAGCCCCAACTGTCTCAGCCTGTCTTCATAGGAGAGGTGCTCCAGCCCTCTGATCAGCTCAATGCCCCTTTTTTGGACTTGGTCTAACATGTCTTTCTTCTATTGGATACCCCAGAGCTCGATGCAGCACTCCAAATGAGGGCTCAAGAGAGCAGAGTAGAGAGAGTGAATCACCTCCCTCAATGTGCTGATGCAGGCAGGGCACAGCTGGCTTTCTGGGCTGTGAGGGCGTAGCCAAGTCTTGTTGAGCTTCTCACCCATGAATACCTTCATGTCTTTCTTCCCAGAGCTAGTCTCAATCTATTTCCCACCCAGCCTTGTACTTGGCCTTGCTGAACATCATGAGGTTGGCATTGGCTCACCTCTTAAATTTGTCAATGTCCCTCTGGATTTTATGAAGATAGCTCAACATAATAATAGTGGCATGCTACTCTAGTATTGAAATTGAGAGGATTTTAAGCTCAGTCAAATAAATTAAAAAGTTGCCAGATTTCAGTGGAGTAAACCTAGTCTTAAAATGAGGAAATTCACATCAACATTAGTTGGTATATAGACTAGGTAGGAAAAGTGTAGGCACACATCTCATCAGAGTGAAAAAAGAATTTTTTTCCCAGTATTGGTGATGGGATGTTTATGCTGGTTGTTTAAAAAATAAAGCAAAGAAAGCAACCCAACAAAACCCCAAACCAACCAACTAATCAACCAAACAACAAAAACCAAACACAAACAAACCAAAAAAATCAAACAAACCACCAAAGTGCCAAACCCCCTAATAATAATAAAAAACCTTAACCAAACAAAAAACCCACAAACCCAAGAAAAAACAACCCCAAAAGCCACTTGACTCCATGGATGGTACTTCTTGCCAACAGCCTTGAATGGTAGATCCTTTCCTTATCTCTTGGGGAGAGCTTTTATTTCATTATGGGGCCCAGTAACAATCTGCCACTTATTAGAGCGTGGAGGCCCATAGTAGGATAACACACTGAATATGCACAAGGACTGAAGTACTCATACCTGGTACCAGACACTAGGAATTGCATGGAATCTGGTCTATGCTGTTTCTTCAAAACCTTCATCAAAAATTGTTCACTCTCTAACCTGGACAGGAATTCTGCTCCTGGAAGGTGTTTTGCTGTTGTCCTTGTGATTTCAGAGTGGGATTTGCTGGGAACACACATACGGTAGATAAGGTATGTTTGCTATGCCAAGAGTTAAAATAATCAAAAACACTTGGAATATAGCTTTTTGTATTATATGAGTATGAGCAAAGCCAGGCCCCCTTGAAGGCCTTATGTATGTATTTCTTTTCCTTTTTTCCACACCCACTTTGTAGGTAACCCTGTCAGAAACAATACCTCTAATCTCTGGTGACCTGTTTCCTCCTGCACAGGTCCCTACCTCACTTCTTTCTTAAAGTATTTCTTTCAGAATTCTGTTGTTTGAAACACAGAAATCTATCTGTTGAGAATAAAAAAGAATATGTTTCTTTTCATACCCAATATATTTTTCTGAAGTTATTTGCTGTTTCTAAAAGTGATTGGGACAAACAATTTAAATCTATGTTTACTTTTATACACCTTCCATGTCTTATATACAAATGAGGAATTGCCTACTCCATGACCACCTGCTGTTTATTCTATCCTAGCACCTACTCTTACATTGTTTGTTATCTGAATTTAGGTTGTGACTGCCATTTGGACCTCATTTAAAGATGAAATGTGGAAATACCAAGCTTACTATCTCTCAGTATTAAATTTTAAAAGTGATGCTTTAACTCTAGTCTGTTAAAATTTTAGGCAGTAACCTGTTTTGGCAAGCAGAGAAGATAAAGATACATACTTGTATCAAATTGTTCATGTTTTAAGTCCATTTTTGCCCTTCTCCTTTCTTTTTATCTATAGGTATGATCACATTTTTTACTCTCCAGATGTTTAGAAAAATTCTTTGCTTAAAAGTTGCATATTTTAAATGCCAGCTTATTTTTTCCTATATGGAATTTTTATTTGCAATCTCTTCTTTGCTAATTCTTCTAATATAAAAAGCCTATATGTAGGCAACATTCTGAGCCTTCTTTTCCCAGTGGTGAATAAGCAGTCTTTGAATATAGGCATTGTATACTCTCCCATCTCCTGATCTGATTGGGAATATTGAAAGAGATATGCCCTGAAGGTTTCATAGTGTCAGCTTGGCAGCGAAGCCACCCTGACGTTAGGACTGGGGTTGACTTGAGCTAGCCCAAAAACACTTACATGTCTGAAATTTTACGGGAAAGGAAAGAAATGATAGGTCTACTTGGTACATAAAAGGGGCACAGAGTTGCTCTGATTTTCAGCTGGGGAAATTGAATTGGAGAGAGACCTAGAAGGGGAACAAAGGTGGCCGGTAGTGTCTGGTAGAGGACTAAACCATCTGGCCTGACCTGGCGAGGTCCCCTACTGCAGCAGCATCAAAACAGTTGGAATACACCATTTTTAGTGTAGAAATAAAATATGCACTCAAGGGTGGAATCTTAGCTAGTTATATCTATTTGTGTATGGATGATGTAGCTGAAACTGTTGACAGCCTCACCAGTGTGGCAATTGGGAACAAAAACTAAAAATAGCAAAATAGATTTGAAATGTGCAGGACTCTATTGCAAAGCACTCCTCTCTGATGATTCCACTGCACAATATTCTGTGAGAAGCTGACTTCTTTTGAATCAATTGAAACATTGTAGCAAGTACAATTTTTTGTGTCCTATTGTGATGATGAGGTAACAGACTAAAATGTAGTTTATATTGCCTAAATGTGCTACAGTTAATATTTACTTACACAAATCAGTGGAACATAGAGTACTATATGTATTTTATTATAGAAATAGATGCATATAAAATTTAAAGTTCTGTTTACAGGCTTCTGATGTTTTATTAGTCCTATAAATATTCATAGTAAGCATAACATCAAAGCAAATTACAAAATATCTGAGAAAATGTAGAAAAAATCCTGCACATTCACCTTTTAGTAAGGTAAATCTTCTAAATCCTCTTAATGACCTACAGTAATTCAGGCACTTTTTAATGCAAGAAGCATGCAATAACAGCGGGACCTTGTTATTTTCTTATTGAAAATAATTCCAGATTTCATAGAAGATGAGATTATCTATCACACTGTTTAATTGTATCTCAAAAACCTTCAGCTATGGGAGCTCTACCATATCTCTAGGGAGGTTGTTTCTGTAGATTATTATTCTTTCTGTAAAAACTTCTTTCTTATGTTAAGATGAAACCTTTTCTGGTTTGTACCTGTAGTTCCTTGTTTTCTTCATGTGGCTCCCTGCAAGGAGAAGGTCTCTATCTTCTTTGTAGCTGCCCTTTAAATACCCAAATACCATGAAAAAAACCCCCAAGCCTTTTCTTCTTCAAGGAGATAAGACCTAACTCCTTCAGTCTTTCCTCACAGTGGTGTTCTCTAGCTCATTATTCATTTTTGTGACCCTCCTCTGGACCACCTGTAGTCTCTCCATGTCATTCTTTAAAAGTGGGGACTAGAACTGGACACAATACTCCAGGTGCAGCCCAAAAAGCACTGAGTAGATTGAGATGACTACATGTCTGTCAATGCCAACAATGCCCCTGAGAATGCAGCCCGGGATCCAATTAGCCTTTGTTGCTTCAGCGGAACTATGCTGACCTATGTTCAATTTTTTGTCTACCAAGACCCTTACAGCAAGACTTTTCCCCAGCCACACGAGCACCAACCTGCACGGGACTCTTTGGTTAGTCTGCCCTAGCTGCAGAACTTGATAGTCACCTCTTCTAGTCATCAAGGACGTCCCCTGGGCTTCAACACTTCAGATATTACAGTGGGTCTCCAGTAGTGTCAGCCTACTTCTCCTACTCACTGGGGTACATTTCCTCTGGACCCATACATTTAGGTGGGCTTAAACCTTGCAAGAAGCTGAAGACCAGCCCTTCTTCCACCACAGGTGGGTTGACATGTGCTGTCTTACTTACTTGATCTTGTGGACTCAACCTATGCTACTAAAGGCATCAGAAAATACTCGAAACCTCTGCCTTGTCACATTATTAATAACTAGGTTCTCTGCCTTGTTTAGTAATGGGTCTATATCTTCCCTGTGCTTCTGCTTACTGCTCCTATTTTCCTTGAACTTAACAACTTTTACAAGTTTTAGTTCAACTTCAGGTTTATAAGCCACTTTTAAGAGCTAATGTGCAGGGGGTTTTGTGTGTTAAGCAATGGATAGTATTTACATCCCTAGATAATCAGTGACTTACTACAGAGTTGAATTATTGAATGTTGAACCATTCTCGGAATATATTAAGCATCAAACTGAATCTTTTTATGCTAAATTGGAATCAAAATCACAACTGTTTGAAATATTTTTCAAAAACTGTCAAACGTTCTGATGTTTAAAATGTCACAGCAAATGAAACAGAATTTCAGAAGAACACTCTTTATGGAATGCAAAATAAAGTTTTCTTTTGGGATATAAGATGTTTCAGATTTAATATTTTTTCAACTGACCTGAACTGGTCTTTATTTTAATATTTTACTTAGCAGTCTCAGTTCCCACTAAAGGGGAAAATACGTAAAAGGAGAACCTCTTTTATCTAGCTCAACCTGTGAAATGAAGTCCTTGGAGAAGTAATCACAGATGTACTACACTTCTGGAAAAAAAATAGGTGAATGTCTACTCATTATTAATGCCAAGAAATGAAAAAACAAACTATCTGCACTCTTTCAAACCTTGAGGAATGTTATCTGTAAGACAAACATAAAATAAATTTCCCTCATGACTCCTATTTTCCCTTGTGTCTATTAAAGATCCTCAGTGGGTGAGACTGGCTGTGGCACTGTCAGACAATGCTCTTGGCTGCAGTGCAGTTCCTTCAGCTCACAGTGACACACCTCCCAAGCCTTCCAACTTGTTTCCTTGGTTGCCTGTCTCTTCTTCGTAGAGAGGGCCTCGGAAATTTCTGTATAAAACATAGTCCTTCAGACTTATTTGTTTTGGATGTTAGTGAAGTCAACTATATATATTACTCATATTTCAGTTTCCCAGTCTTCCTTTCTGTTCCTTTTTCCTCCTGAAATTGGATTTCTTTTGGAATGTATGTGGGGAAAATTTGTCTCCCACTGATCTGATTTGTACTCTATTCCCCGCTTTATGTTTGTACTATCTGTTGTCATAATGTGGAAAGTGTAAGAGAAAAATGCTTTAAAGAAATTCAGTCTTGATGTTTACATGAAGTTTTACACCAGTTTTCCAGGCGGTAATTCAGACCACAGAAGTAAGATAATTGGCTACGCTTTAGAATTTCGTAACACTCATAAGACCAAAATATGCAACACTACTTCTATTTATAGCCAAAAGAGGACCAAATATTTTTTAAATAGGTGAAACTAACTTTCATATGTTCTACTGAGAGGAAATGTGTGAGGAAAGGTTGTAATTTTTAAGTCAAAGCCAGTTGACACACAAAAACTCCTGCTGAGTAGTTTAACATAAAGTCACTTCATACTTCAAACAGCAGGACAGAGTAGTATATTCCAGTGAGATATCTGAAAGTGTATTGAAACCTGATCTTGACTCAGTGATTCCTGCCTACAATTGAATGTACAGCAGCTGGGGTTCAAGGTAGCAAAAGAAAAGAAAAAAGCATTTAAAAGTAGTATAACAGTTTGTTTACCCTTATTTTAATTGAATATGTTCCAAATCTTCAAGACTGTTGTCATGTTTTACCTCTCAGAATGGTGTTATTGTATTATTCAGAACGGGAATTCCACATACACATTCCTGCTGGAGTTTCAAAATTCTTCTGTTAAAAGAATTTTGGTTATCTATCATCAATAGAAACTACCTGAAATACTTTTCCGTAAACATTTTCAAAGCTATTACATTCTTTCATTTTATTTGCATATTTAATATTGTTCCTTGGAATGATTTCCCGATATAATTTTTTTTTTTTTTTGGTGAAGGCTGTACTAGACAAGTCTCTGCTGTTATTTCAGTTTAAAGGTCAATAAACTCTCAACAATTGATCAAAAGGAAGGATCAGTGTTGAGTTCTTCAGCAAAACCAATGCATCACTCACAACATGGAAAAGGTAAAGAGGGAAAAGCCTGCCAAGCCCAGCAGGCCTACTTTGATTGTAAATTGCAGATCCATTTGCTTAGATCACCTTCTGTATAAGACTATTTCAAGACAGTCCAGGTGTCTCATGATTTTTTTCATTATTCAAAATATGGTTTCCATTATTTAAAGAGACAGATGATAAAATATTACTTCTGCAGGCCTGACACATAGCATGGGGGCAGAAAAGAGAGAAAGAGGGAGCCTTTTGTTATCAGTACAAACAACATGTATTATCATATAAAGTGATGTGGTTCAAACACTGATTAAAACTCTTGATGTATTTGAATATAAGCATCTACAATACTTTTTGAAACCTTCAATATTATTTAGAATATGAACTATCAGTATCTACTTCACCTTCCTTGCCTCCTCCCAAATTGTGTGTACAACTTTACTCTTTTTTGATGTATTTGAGGGTTGAAAACATATTAGAATTATTCTGAGTTAGAATATTAGATCATATTAGAATATTCTGAGTTGGAAGGGGTCCACAAGGATCATCAAAGTCCAACTCCTGGCCCTTTCACAACACAGTCCAAGTATCCCACCATGTCCCTGGGAGTGTTGTTCAAATGCTTCTTGAGATCTGTCATGCTTGATGCCGTGACCACTTCCCTCAGGAGTTGCTCCAGTGCCCAACCACCCTCTGGGTGAAGAACCTTTTCCTAATATCCAACCTAAACCTCCCCTGACACAACTCAGGCCGTTCCCTCGGGTCCTGTCACTGGTCACCAAAGAGAAGAGATCAATGTCTGCCCTTTCACTGCCTCTCATGAGGAAGTTGTAACTGCAATGAGGTTTCCCCTCAGCTTCCTCCAGGCTGAAAAGACCAAGTGACCTCAGCTGCTCTTCATACGGCTTCCCCTCTAGACCCTCCGACATCTTCATTGTTCTGCTTTGGATACTCTCTAATAATTATATATTTTTTATGGTTTTAAATCTTTCTTGCATTGTGGCACTCAAAAGCACTCACAGCACTCAAAGCCAGGCCATCCCAGCTCAGAGCAGAGCAGGACAATCCCCTCCCTTGCTCTGCTGGCCAGGCTGTGCCTGATGTCCCCCAGGACAGGGTTGTCCCTCCTGGCTGCCAGGGCACTGCTGACTCATCTTCAGCTTGCCATCAACCAGGATCCCCAGGTCCCTTTCCATGACATTGCTTTCCAGAGTCATTAGTCAGGCTCTATGTAGATATTACTAGTAGATAGCTAGTACTGTTGGCCATCCAAAGCTAACGGTATGTGGGAGAAGTAGAAAATAAACTGAGTAGTTAATTTTGGTTTGGTTTATTTTTAATCACGATTGCCTATTATTTTTATGTGGTTTGTATTCAGGTTTGGAAGCCAACAACATCTTTTTTATGTTTTTAGGTAATTCAAATTGCCAAGATGACTTTGCAAGGAAAAAGGTACTTTGTAAATCTTAAGTGTTCAGTAATGGTTTGCCAAAAGATAAGGAATTCTTTCAGTCTAAACCAAGCAATTAACTTCAGTATTTGAAATGTAATTTTTGAAAAGTTATTTTTATCAAAACCATATTTTTCAACACTTTTCTATCTGATTACATGATTTTGCAAACTTACCTAGCTTTGAAAATATGGGCTGCTCAGATCTACAGTCTGATTCTAATGTAAGTAAATCGTTGTTCTATCTCTTTATGAAAACTTGCTTTGAGGTGGACTTTGTTTACATTTCAGAATTAAAATTCTTGCTCAGACAAACTGAAGAGTTAGAAGTTTCGTGTGTTCCTCATTCTGGGCTTTTAATTTTGTAGAACTTAAAAAAATGACCAGGAAACTCAGTTAAAAAGTTTAGACACATCAGGAGAAAACTGAAAATTGCAGAATAAGGCCTGTTTGCCATTTTCCGAAAATATTTCTCTTATGTTCACTATAGCAGCAAGAACGTCCTTGTATAACAATTATTTTTAAGGAAAATCAAATCCAATTTTAATTACTGAATCAAATGAGAATTAAAAGATTTTTAAGTATTTCCTTTTCTTAGTTACCTTCTTAAAATAGAGGAAATCCCCCTTTGAAGCTCTACCACTAGCTATTCAAGGGCTTTCTGGTTTAGAAATTGTTTTGGACTTAGTGCTTTGCTAGCTGATAATGTGCTGGAGAGGCTTTCTATATGTACAGGAAATACTTTGAAATGTGAATATGGGATTTCTATTTTGTTGACATTTGCAGTTATATAAATCAATTATAAGTGGAAAAATAGTATGTAGATTTTATGTAGTTATATAAATGCTGCAACTTAGAGGATTTTCTTTTGCCTGAGTAGCTGAACTTTCTTGGCTTATTCTGCAGGATAACCTTTCAGTGAAAAGCCAAAGGTAGCTCTGACCTGTTTAAAAGGGCATACAGCAACTAAGTTCCTGATGCTTAATAGGAAAAAAAACATTTTCAAAAGTAAATGTGAAATAATGGTTTGTTGAAGCAGATATAGTTGAATCTGGATAGTTTTAACCAATCATATTTTTAAATAACTAATTACAGAAGACAAGGTAGAGCACCTATTTACTGATGGTGTTGGTGTGTGCATTGACAGAGTTGTTTTGTCTTGCAAAAGAGCTGAAAATACATAGGGCAGAATGCAAAGTGGCACAGAAATTTGTTTGGATTTGCTGGATAGCAGGAAATAGAACAGAGTTGTCATCTGATATCTCACTATTATCAACTTCAAACAAAGCTTTTCTTAGCCACCCATGTGTTGATCTTGTGGCTCAACCAAGGTAAGTTAACTCCTGAAGTATGAAATTGAGGATAGCAGCAGCACTGGTCTGCTGTAAGGGCAGGCTCACTCTGCTTTGTTTTGTCTCCATATGTGGCTTTATTAATACTGTATAATAAGTTAGAAGGAAAGGAGTTGGTCAATAAAAATCATTGTTATACCTCATGGATGTTTTTTTCACAGTCATAACACTATATATATAAATTTCAATATCGGGGAAGAATTGATGAGTTATTCCTCATTTCATTTGCTTAGAGATGAAAGAAAATGCAAGCATATGTACAAATACACGTCAACATTTCAGAAGCAGTTATATGAGAATTACTCTGCTCACTATATATATATAAAGCAAACAGAGTAATTCGGAACACAACTGTATCTTCTTATTTGAAAATAACTTTTAAAAGTTGAAAAATTTGACACCAAATATAGCTTAGGCTAAGCAAGCTAACTGATCTTTCCTATTACTTTAAAACTCACACCTGAATGTTCTATTTCTTGAACCTCACAGGGCTCAACTTCTTCCTTTTAGTGAATGATTAAATGTAAATATTTCAAATAGGGCATTGAAACTAAGACTGGTAACAAGTTTAAATGTTTAATTTGGTTTAACTTAGTCTATTAGATAATGCTTATATAGTTCACAGTCCACTCTATTGCTACTAGCCATCAGGCATGTGTTTCTGATAAACATTTTACATATGAAACTGCTCCACTAGCAGGAGAGATTATACTTCATAGTATTTGCTACAAAATGTTACTAATAGAAGTAAAGAACAACTACATGTTGATCCTCAATAATTTGTTTAAAAAAACTAATGTTGCCTCTTCGTTGTAAATCTATATACCTTAGGTCCTCTTTGTGTGTATGGGTAAAGCTGTTTAGATGAAGCATTCATTACCTAATATTGAGCATTAGTTTGCATAATCTTTGTTTCAGAAGATTTAGCATGCCTTTCTACATCCTGAATTCCTAGTCTTGATTCAGTCACAGTGGAAAATAGTAGAGATATCCTTGCAGGCTGTAATTATACATCTCCCATCCTACCTTCCACATTCCTTGCCCACCCCTTCTTTTCTACACATAAAGTGTAGACTAAAGACAAAGGACACCACCTTCCCTCCTCTCTGAGTGTGAATGATGTTTCAATAATTGTAAAGCATAGTTAGTACCTCTCAGCAGAAAATAAAATTGTTCCTTCAGACCTAAGATCTTTGAAAAAGAGTGAAAAAGCTGGAAGCATCTCTTTCAGCTTTTATACTATGCACTGTAGTTTGTTCTAAGAATGATGGTACTGTTCCAGAAATTCTAGAATCTCAACTAAAAGCAAAGTTTCGGTTCTTGTTACAACTTGCTACTTGGAAAGATGGATATCACCAAATTAGTAGATTGGGTAGTGGAAAGGAATAGAAAAGTGGTTTTCTTCAGGAGAAAATCCTAACCTAGATCTGAACAAGTGAAAAGGAGATAACTAGGTGTATGACAGAAAAGGTCATCTTTCTTCTTTCCAAAATATTGTGGAAGATGAGAGAAGAAAGTGTGAACAGGAAAAACTCCTGGACTCCCAAATTCCAGAGGAATGAAGGACAGTGCAAAGAAATAAAAGCAAATATCTCATGATTTAATCAAAATGTCTGTTCAGTTTATGTTAGGCAAGCTAAAGAATAGATATGGGACCCTCTGAGAAAGCCATTATTCTATAATGGCTTTGAAAAACAGATAAGATTAATCATAAAAATATTCAAGTAGTGTTCAGAGACATTTAGTAAGGTGTTTCATTTAAGTATGTTATAACAGTGGTAATTTTCACATTGCCTGTGAAATGGGCACAATGGGCAATTTTACTCTCTGAAAGCCATCATCAAGATTTTTTGTTGAAACCAACAAAATATCATGTATCAATTTATTGAAGTATTTTAAAATTTACATTAAAGTTTGAGTCCAACTTCTTATTTGCTGCACTCTCTCTTGAGATAAAGATTGAATTTAATAATTACACCAATATATACAATCTCTATATTAACTCCCTAATATGACATGACAGCACACCGGTAACATTCCTTGGAGAGAAACGCTAGAGAGTATTAGAGGATTTTAAAAATAAAATGATTGACTCAAGTTAACAGACTAGTTATTTTTAAAACAGCTTCAGATAAATTTTAAAATGCAACTGATGCCCTTGCTGCCAAAATCTGTCCTGTGTTAGTTATTTCAGGAATACAAGTTGTTTGGTTTCTTTTCTTTACCAAGGCATTTTATTCTTAAATTTTCCATTTTGTTTAATACAACTGAGCTTGGTGTATTTCTGACTGCACTTGAGTCAGTATCTTCAAGGGATAAACTAGACT
Source organism: Sterrhoptilus dennistouni (assembly GCA_013397095.1). Lineage (NCBI taxonomy): Eukaryota > Metazoa > Chordata > Aves > Passeriformes > Zosteropidae > Sterrhoptilus > Sterrhoptilus dennistouni. Next base: position 415,047 of record VWZU01016438.1, on the reverse strand, counting down.
TAAGAATTATGTAACTTTTGTCAAGGTTCAAATTTACAGACAGATTTCTATATGGCTGATTGAACTTTTTGTTTGTTTGTTTGTTTGGTTGGTTGGTTGGTTGGTTTTTTGTCTGTGTTTTGTTTTGTTGGTTTTGATGCCTTGGACTGGCTACCTAGAATGCCTAGAATGGAGGCTAGACAGAGTTGGAGAATAAAGTCAGTATTTATTAAAGGTCTTTAACATACAGAGAGTTTGGGCAGTGCAGGAGCCTCACAGAGGCTGCACCCAATGGTGGTCACGAGTTTTTCAGACAGATATAAGTTTTGTCTATTTGCATATCAGGGGTTAATTTTGCAATTACAGCTTCAGATAATGAAGTCATATATCCCTAGTTTGTGCCTCCCCAGTTTATTTCTGTTTATACTTTTCTGGGCTAGGCTGTGATGGCGTCCTTGGTTCTCAGGCCTGGAAGGATTGGTTTGGCTGACAAAACTGTGAAGAGAGCTTACTAACACTCAATAGAAAGTTCAGAGTTATACAGTAAACCAGTACAGATCTGAAAAATATAAAAGCTAAAACATAAGACATCAATTTTATTAGTGTGGTGGTTTTTTGATGTTGTTGGTTTGTTGTGGTTTTTTCCCCCAGAAACCCAAGAGACTGAATGAATGAAAAAATCCTGCTTATCAAAAAAATTATGAAATAAAGTGGCTGTTGTGGTTGCTCAGATGATTTCATTAAAAAATGTGGCTAATTTGATTGGCCAATGTATGAAGATATAAAAGTTAATTTGTTGGTGATATTATTTATGACAAATAATTTGCCTACATTTTAATGATGCTATTTAATGATTAGTTATACCCTGCCTTAAAATAGACAATTTTTGCCTCTGGAGTTTTGTCCTTTCCCTTTATCATTTAACATTTTCCTGCAATTGTAAATGGCCCAATGTGTTCCCAGAACTGTCAGAAACTGTTTTTGTATTTTTGTATTGTACACTGTAAGATGAAGTCCTTGTTCATGTTTGTTTTCTCTTCTTACTGCAGAAAGCAGGGAAAAAAAGAAGGTGCTTCAGATAGCTGTCTTTCAAAAAAAAATGACAGTTCAGTAACTGGACACTTTTAGTTGTCTTAAATGCAAAATTCTTTTCTTATTCTGCAAATTCTATTCTTATTTTTCTATGTGAAATATTACTATTAAATATCTAACATGACTGTGGAAGAGAAATGTGTCCAAGAAAAAAAAAATTAAAGGCAATCTGTTTCTATACATCTGTATTATGAACTCCTAGTAATGTCTTGGGCACCTTTTTCCTGCTACAATTTTTTTAAGCTTCTGCTTTTACTAAGTCTTTTGTTTGCATTTTTTGTTGTGATACTGTCATCATTCAACCACAGGTGAACTCAGAGGGAATGGAGAGTAAGAAGCTCTCCTTTTTCCAAACTACATGTGGCATTTTGGTTGCCTGCAGACATCAAAGGAACAAGGAATGACACTGATGGCTTTAGCAGGCAGCTGGGTACATCTCTCCTGGCTTTGTCCTTCTGATCAAGGACTCTGCTAGGCTGCTGCTGCTCTGAAAAGGTTTCTGCTTCTGCTGCTCCACTTCTTTTCTCACTAAGTACCTTTGCCAGCACTGTGAGTATCCTTCCCTTCACGATTTTTAGCTAAGAAGTTTGCAGGGGCAATGTTGTTACATGAAGGCTTCACAGCAGCATAGGCTGTTTGGAAATTTTGCTAGTTTTTCCTGGCACCATATAATAGCTCCAGGGTATTTGAAGCAAACCTAAATGGAAGCCTAGTTTTCCTTCCCTTTTGTAGTTCAGACTTTCACTTTTCAGTAATTTAGAGTAAGATCTGCCCCATTGCATAATTATCAAAGTGTTCAAATGTACAAATATTAACTAATGGTCTCTATTTATGCCATGAGTCTGACTCATAGTAAAATACACGCGTGCTTATGCATTGCTGCAAATCAGGGTAACTGACTGAATAAACATGAAGGCCTGAATGTGACCTCAAAAACCTCCATTTTCTTCTCTTTGTGTCATGCTATAGCTTTCACTGTATTTGTGCTGGCTTAAAGAGGGAAGATGCATCTCAGTGTTTTGTGAAGGTGGACTCGGCTGAACAAGCAGATATGGAGTACACAGTCTACACCATCACACCAATACTCTGCATGGCTGTGTAATGAAAATGGAAAATCAAAGGTAGCTTCTATCAGTGTTGTTATAGTTACTTGCAGTTTGCCATGCTATATGTAGGTCAGAAAAAAAAAAAAATTACCCTAGCATTTAAAATGGCTTACACGATGATGAGTGTTCTTAAGTTACTGAAAACACCTCGGTATCAAAGCAATGCTCATATCTTTGCTCTAGAAAACAGAAAACTCAGTGTCTAATGTTCCTGCAGCTCGCAGCATTGCAGACTAAGGTGCCCATGTTTGCCTTTGTTTGGTGGTTGTTTCAGGGGGTTTTGGGGTTTTTTTCCCAGGAAGGTACAAAATATCTTGCTAGTATAAAGATAGCAGATGTTCCTCTACTCATTTTGGCATAGCAGACAGGACAGTAAAGCTCTGTGTTCCAGCAGTATCCTTTTTTATAACAATCTATTCTGGCTTACTTTTGGACAATGGTTCAGAGCAATCTTGGAGGTCTTATTTCAGTGTGACTGGATTTTTAGGTCACGTATGGAAAAAGTAGTGTTCTTCTGTCTCCCAGTAGAGAGAGATTTTATTTAATTATTTTATTCTGCATAAAGAGAAGAAACAGAGTCTAAGTAATGTATCAATTGGCATCCTAAACTGCTGCCTGCCACTTTCCATTATCTTTGCAAAGACCCTAGATTCCTCTTGCCTCTGACATACACTTTTTGGACCTCATAGCCACCAAAGCTGGTATATCAGGTCCTTTGGCAGGTACTGCTTTCTCTTACCCCTGTCTTTCTCACACACCAAACTAGATCTTCAAAGATATTGAAAAAACTAGTGACACATCTTTTTATAGTAGAGCTGTATTTTTTTTTCACGCTAAAAATCTTTCTTTAGAAGTAACATATTTATGATTCATTTCTTCCCTTAACTGAAATCCCTGTGAAACCTTTCTTAAATCCTACTGAGCTCGAGTTATCATTGTAGCTCTCAGTGTTTTGGGATTTTTAATATGATAGTCTTGGATTTAAAAAAAGTGTGAAATGGGAAGGAAAATTTTGGATTCTAATTTTGGAACTTTCTTTTTGTCTGCCATTCTGAAGGATGATCTGCTTCCAGCTTTAGTTGCTAAAATTGAAAATTGCTGTGGAGATAATAAAAATTTGCTTTTTTTTTTTNTATTTTCCCATGGAAAAATTTGGTTTTTTTTTTTTTTTTTTTCTCAATATTTAATGTTCATCAATTAGGGAATCTGTTATTTTAACAAAAAGTTTTTTTCCTGGGGACTCTTCTTGGAGGTCAGTCTGCTCATGTGTCAGACCTCATGTGTCTAGAAAACACTGAATCAGCATGGAAATCTATCATTCTACTGAAAAATAATACAGGAACTGAAGAACTCTTTGAAACAGTGCTATTGTTCACCAAAGTAAGATTTTTTTTTTTTGCCAGTACTGTCTTACCTTTCCTATAATGATTTCTTCTCATCATTATGGGAACAACCATTATTATTTGCTTGTTTTTATCTCACTTCTTAACTGCCCTAATCTTGATGGGAATATAGTCATATGCTTGTCTGACCCATCTTCCTTTTCCAGTTTGAAAAAGCTATATCTAATTTATGACTCACTGAATATGTTAAATATTGTGTTTTTAAAACTGTGTTCATGATTACTGCATTGGACACATGTCTGGATACAAACATTTCACTTTTAATAGAAACAGCACCATCTCATGAACCAAATTGTTTGAGAACACTCAATTAGAAACTTTTAAATATGGAATGTGTCCAATTTTAATAAAAATAATAAACTGTGGTGGGGAAGGAGAAATAGTATGCACAGCAACTATTAGCCATTATGGGTGTTTTTAGTACCTTATCAATCTAGAACTTGAACACTGAAAACACTAGAACTGATAACTGTTCCATGTTTGACTTTTGAAGCTGACTTTACTGACTTACGATGTGTTGTTCCACCAAATAGAAAACTACTGAAGAGTTCTATATGTTTACACTGCTCTCTCCTAAGTTATGAATCCAGGTAATTTGTTACTGGCTTGTGCTCAAACCATGCACTGTGAGAGCTGCTGCGTCTGTTCCCACCTCCATGAAACTCCAATGAAACAATGACTGTGGAGAGATATGAGTGACAAGGGATTATAAATGTTAGAGACTTAATTAAATCAGAAAAGCTTCAGCAAGGTTCAGGCTGGTAAACTTATATCTTCCTTTGCTGAACTAAGATAGGAAAAATTATTTTGGTTGCCTAGCAACTACATTGCACAAATTAACCCAGTGGAGAATCCATGGGTTTGATAAGCAAATTAAAAATGGACATTTTGTGTGAAGAGAATAAAAATTCTTCAGAACTTTTAGTCAACTGAAAGATTAATTGCATGGTATTATAAATTAAAATGGCAATGTATCTGGGAATATTTTGTGGAACGTTGTAAATAGTCAATATTGTTTAATGTCTTGGTAGAAATGGTGAATTGGCTTGCAGTAACAGAGTACTAAGTGCATTCAAAGCACACGGTGTTTGTCTATGGAGGGAAGGCAAAGACTGAGAATCTTGGTGAGAAAAAAGTATTTTGGAAGATCTTGCTTACATCTTCTAGTGTATAAGTGCATTTTGTACACTCATGGCATATTAGTTTAGCTCTTTTTTTGAAATTTATTCTTAAATAGAGAAGGAAGAGGAAAATGCATTTTCAAATATTAGCTTCAGAGAACTATACTGCAGCAGCCCAATTCTGTTAATTGCTGAGCACAGACTTGCAGCGAACTTGCTGCTTGCCTGAGTTTCAGAGTGGTTCCCTATGTCCTTGAGAAAGAAGGACAAAGTGTCCCAAAGATGCAAGGTGCTCTTTGCATCAAGCTGTGAGGTAAAGAATATTACATTAATGTAATGCTTAGAAGTGATATTGAATGTACCAGACGTGTCTCTCTTCCAGTTCTTTTCATTCAGAAAACAGAACTTTTTTACCATAAAAATACTTTTACCAACCAGGGTGAGTAAGGAATATTTACTAATTAGGGCACCTGCAGCATCCAATAACAAGGGTTGCAGGGCTTCTGTGGTGTGTCTGTCTCTATGATGGTAACAAGTGGCCAGTGAGCCTGAGCACATGGAACCTGTTTTCTGCCTTCCAAATTCAAACTGCTTCTGGGGATAAACTGAAACACTCCTTTGAGAGCCATTATGCCACAACTCTTCTAGAACTTCTAGTGAAGATTAATTTTTTCAAAGTTGCTGTACATATACCACTGTTCAATAAATAAATGAATATAAATACAATATATATATATATATACACACTGCTACTGAGTTTTTAGATATTTTTTCACTTCAAAAAAGTTTGACTTGTGGCTTGTAAGCAGGTAAGGCTGAACTTACCCAGTGATGTGGGCAAAAAGCTCATTGTGCTAGTCCTGTCTGGAATAACGAAACTATTTCATGCAATCCTAACACAATAAGAAGATAGCATAGTTCTCTGCATGACAACATCTTCTCTATGATATATTGCAGCCTATTGCTCCTACAACCATTTCAGAAGTTACAGTTGCTTGTGCAGGACCTATTAGGGCTGAATCCTAGTGTCAGTGTTTGTAGAGGCATGCAGAAATACATGTATTTATAGAGTGAAGTTCAGAATCAGGCATGTAGGGTTAAGATTATGGTAGGACAAAAGATGACTCCTAGCCATATGAAAATTTTAGTGTAGAGTTTATTTCTGGAAATTTGCTGCAGTCTTTTCTATCTGTGTTTGTTTTGCAATTTAAGATTTAGGTAAAAAATAAAAGAATTTTAGAGTTGGATTTTAGAGATCATGTGGTCTGACAACTGTCAACACAAAGCAGCTCAGCCAGAGCTATTATTGCAAGGCTGTGTCTATATAACATTTTATTTTTAAATTGAGAAATATTCTTCTTTATTACCTGCTATGATGTCTGGAGAAGCTACAGTGTATTCATAATGACTTTCATGTTTCAGACAGTGGATGTCAGTAATATTAATAGCTAGCTGGATCACGTAATTAAGAGAGTTCCTAAAATACTTCAGAGACCTTTGGTGAAAGTACTTGAAGCCTTGCAGTTTATCTTCCATGAGGACTCCTAGTCAGAAATAAAACACAAATATTTTTACTTTGCAACATTTGTTTGTTTTCAAAGCATGAGAGACTGCTATTCTTTATCTTAAACTAAATTTCAATTTAAAGTGGCAATCCCTCAAAAACCCCCAAGTATTTTAAAAAGATGTGCAGTTCAAAAGCTGATAAAAAAAGCAAACTTGAAGTAGGCTGCTCTTAGTCTTGATCAGTTAATTTTTCTTTTCTTTTTTTGAAATCTCCATGGATGAAGATGCCACAGGCTTTCTGAGCACTTCTTTCAGTATTTAACTTCTCTCCTTGCAAAGAATAAGCACATTTCAGCTTTTAGTAATTTACTACAACATAATCATTTGGATAGACAGGCTGAGTTCAAGTAGAATATTCTTATTTTTCAAGGCAGATATGCAGTGGATCTATCAATAATTGCTTTAGATTACATATAACAAATTAGATGCTTTGTGCTGTCTATCCGACTGTATTTTAAAATCTCAATTTTCCACTTTTTCAGAGAATATAATCTTTGGATGGAAATTTGTTCTTAAACTGGCTTTCTACTCTTAACAAAATCAAACATTCCACATTTTAAGACTCTGAGTTCCCTGTCTCTTCCTTCTATTCCTCACCCAGCACTTCCATCTCCAAATGCAGCAGGTGCAGGCCCAGTGCCTTTTCAGACTTATTGCAGAACTAGTTTGAAAACCTTTAATTACAAGAATGGGTATACATAAATTAGGAGAACTATATCTTGGAACTAGACCTTTGTCTTTTCAGTATAAGCATCTGAAAACTGAAGTTCACTAAAGCTGGAAAATATATTTGCAATTCTTTCAATGAGGAAGGTGATTATTGAAGTGGAAACTTACATCAAATTACAAATGATCTGAAAATTTATCCATCAATATTCAAGGAAAGTGGATAATTAGTGGTGGCCTGCAGGAACATTTAGACAGCTACAGAAAAAAGCCAGAACAGTCATGTGGAAAAAAATGTACTAAACTTAAAGAAGACCAGATCAAGAGGACCTGAATTTTTATATACTGCTTGTTGAGATTTGTCCTACTGCAGAAGTTAATTGTGACTTACTCTTTGAAACATGTGACCCACCAGGAGCTAAGATTATTTAGCCTGGAGTGTAAAAGGGGAAGTGGCCTGCAAAGGAAATAATAGAAACCTTCCAGTCTTTATGGAGGGTTATAAGAAGATGCAGTCAGGCTCTTTAGATATGTGCATGACAGGACCACATGGGATATTAGACATAAATTGAAAGAGACAGAAGATCCAGTTTAAGGGCTGGGAGGAGTGTGCATGACAAGAAGACAGACAAGTGTTGGAATAGGCTTCCCTGAGATGATGCAGAATATCTATACTGGAGGTTTTCAAGACCAGACTTTATAAAGCCTTCAGCAACCTGGTCTGACCTCAGAGCTTTAGTTGGATTAGAGAGCTCCCGAGGCTTCTCCAGCCTGAATGACTCTGCAATTCATTATTGATTCTATCTTTAGTCTTGCCTGCTAAAAAATAATTGATTTTTTTTTTTTTTAGAAATGCAAATGCTTAGTATGAGTTCTGGTTTTTTTTTCATATGGGATTTAGTTTTGTGGTTGACTTACTTACAGGGCTGAGGAACTGCACAAATGTACAGCTCTCACCAATAAGTACTACAGTATAATTTTGCTGACCTAGGCATTCAGATATAGAGTCATGCCATTGAGATGCAGCCAAAGACAACCAGCATCTTGTACTGTGCTCTTATTCTATAATCTCCTTTTCATCAAGGTTCTGAGAATGACTGACAGTTGCAGAGTCAGTTCTCAAACAGAAAGTTCAGACTTCTAGTAATGAAAGTAATCTTGCTTGCTGAAATGAAAATCTAAGAGGAATCATCCTGTAGAGAAGACTGACTTCAGGTTGATGGCAGATTGCATTCAGTCTGAAAAAAATGGTTTATCTCTGTGTGCTTCTAGGCTGACAAGTGGGGTGATGGATAGATTTACAGGAAATGTTGGTGAAGGAAGTTTGGGCTGGATATATGGCATAGAGAAGAGTCACACAGTGGAAGAGGCTGCCCATGCAGACTGTGTAGTCTTCATACTTGTAGATTTTCAAGGTCTGACTAACTAAGGCACTGAGAAACTTAGTCTTATAGCTGACCAAATGGAAAGTTGGAGTGGAGACCTCAAGGTTGGGAATAAAATCAGTCTTTCCCACTGCAATATAAATGGTCAGTGCAAGTGAAAAAACATTAGGTGCATTTTATACAGTACTCTGGGCTCTGATGGTTTTGTTCACACCTGATGACACTGATGTATTTCATTAAAGAAATCATTTGGAGCAAGAATGTGAATCATGGGATTTTAGTTGCCAGGTAATTGTGCTGTGAGCTAGAATAAACACTAAGCTGACTTAATTTGCTTTACTTTTAAAGAAGAATAGGAAAACCAAGAATGAGAGCATGGTATATTGACTACCTAATAGTGGCACATTTGGGATACACTTAAAATGTCAAGTTTTAGACTGGTGATTTAAATTTCTTCTTGAAAGTCTTTTTTAGACCAGATGGTACTTACGTCAACTTACACCTGGACCTTTTCTTTTCAGCAACTTGGTTTTACAAAGGGCCATTCCTGATAAACAAGATCTTATATTTCTTGTGATTCCAGAGGAGTTTTGTTTACCAAACATAAAAAGGCCATATTTGTTCCAGCCTTGATGTTTTAGTTATAATACCAAGAATTCTGAGGACTTAATATAGAGAGAAATGTCAAACCAAAACAAAAACACCGCCACTCATGTTGAAAGATTGGTAACAGTGAAACACTGTAGAAATACCCAAAGCAAAATAAAATTAAGCAAAAATGTAATTGTAGGGAATCCATGGAATACACAGCTGTAAGGGCAGGGCAAATTAGTCTACATAAGGTTTAATAGAAGTCATGCATATGGAAGAAGGAAATAATCAGAGGATTGTGCCCAGGGTCCATGTAAAGGGGTGGCAGTGGTGGAATCACCAGGTTCAGCTGATGCCCTACAAGTGTGACCCTGTGATACAAGTTACAGAATCTGCAGTTCATTACCTCAGTAATAGAGGAGTACAAGGAATTTTGCTTGTTTATATTCATTGTTATTTGTTCAAGAATTACACATTTTGATAAAATAGTCTGCTACAAAAATTATTTAATCATTGTACTTATTTAGTAATGAAATTTTTGGAAAACAGTAAAAATGCGAGTATACTGTGAGAATAAACATTTTAGTAGAGAACTTGCAGGAAAAAAAATAACCTAATCAGAAGGTTTTGCTTGAAGAATTCTCTCATCCAGATTTTGACTGGAGAGTCTAATCTTAATATCAACATTATTACTGTTTTAGGAATTTCAAAAAGAAGTTCAAGCAAATATTTGTTGACCAGAATTTCATTTCATGTTGCCAGTATTGTAGGTCAGAAGGGCCATTATACTTCAATTGTTTATTGTATAATTGTGCTTTTGACCTAATTTGAATGCACTATTATTTTCAGTGAAAACTCTTTTATGGTACTTGCTTAGCCTGACTTGAAGGAGAACACTGCAAGAACCACAAATTGTTGAATTAATAAACTGCATTCATCCAGCTTGCTGCAAATGCTGTAAAGACTGAATTTCTACATTAGCCATGAATAACTTAATACCAAGAAAAAATATAAAATTCACAAGAACAGTTACTCCTGCACTCAATCTTGGAAAATAAATGCAAGCATAGTATATATAGTCTTCTTCATTCTTCTTTATGGTCTAATCTGATTTGATGGCATTATAAAAGTAGTGAATGACAGAGAATATTAGTTAAGAAACACTGAAGGAATCAGATGAAGCTTAAATTAGCTTTATAATACATCATGCAGTATCTGTAATGGGGAACAGAAGGTTTTTTTGGTGAGTGCAGAGCTTAATCACACAAACTTTTTTTTAATAGTGAAGTATTGTGTGAATGATTCTTAGCAGGATAATGAAATCCAACCCCAAACATCCATCACTAGACATTCAAATGAGAACAGGGAGCTTTTTCCCCATATTACCCATTAGTCACTATCAAGTGGGTGAGCAGTCCCACATTCCATCTCTGCTTCAAACAATTTTGGTGTGTCAGATGAAACACTTGAGAAAGAAATTTGTGTTGACATTGAAACCAGACAGTCATGCTGAAGGTTCAATGGACATCAGCTGTCTGACTATTTTGCCCAGAGCTGCATGCTCCATTTTTTATTTTTGATATTAATTTGTCATGTAACGTCAGTCCTTATTCGATTTTAGTCATGATTTGTCAAGTTTAGTAGCTTTTGGGGTTTTGTGTCTAACTTTGCTAAGTAAGTAGAATTGGAAATTTTGAATGTGACAGAATACAATTTTTATTCTACCCTATCCTGCATATCAACAGCACTCTCTTCAAACCTACAACTTACACAAAATGGAGTGAAGCAGCAGATAACACTATTCATAATTGTGATTCCCAATCACAATTTTACAGTACAACAAAATAATGAGAAAACAGGGATTAGATAGACAGGAATTGGTTGGTTGTGACTCAATGGTCATTTTCTGGTTGTCTTTTACATTTCTTATTTAGCAAGATTTCCACTTAAGAAAGTAACTATCTTAATATATGTTCCAGTAAAACTTGACTTTTGCAATTGAAAACCTTTTCTCTTTTTAATGCCTATAGAGAGGACTAGTTACAAAAAGACCAACACAGATCTACTACAAAGACTTTTATTAATTTGATTTTTCATGCTTCTGCAACATAGGGCAGTGTAATTAATTTAAAAATTTTCTATGGTTCTCTTTTAGTGTGGAATGTTTGATAAAATGTGCTGAGATGTATAGGCATTTTTCTATGTTGTGCCTCTAAGAAAGGAAACTGGTATTAAACACCTTATTTATACATCAATTATATTGGCCTGTTGTACTTTTATCTTAATCTTCTGTGTGTAAAAGAACATTGGAAAATGGAAGAGTAGAGCAAGTATAATTTTTTCATGTTACACATAGAAATAAAGACACAAGCCTCTCTTCTCCATACTCTTTTATTTAGTTTGCATAGACTTTGCTGCAAGTGCAGTTAAAGAACTTAAGTAACTTCAGTGCAACTACTCTTAGTAGTACATTTAATTACATATATTTATCACTTGAGTTGTCGCATTTTCTGAATCTTTATTTGTTTTGACCTTCGATTTCACAGAAGATATCTATTAGGATGATGAAGAAAAAAGTGTAAAATCTTCCTTCTTTAAGCAAACTCATTTTTCAAGACAAGTCCTAGCAAAATTATTTTATTTATACATTTTTCATTGAGGTATTAACATTTTGAAATATGTGGGGAATATGATATTTGATAGATGTAAATTCAAAACCAGTATTTTTTAAAAAAATATGTGTGTGCTTTAAAGATCATATGGACTTCTTCTGAATGAACACCTTGAGAAGTTTTAATATTTGTTTTCCTTTCTCTTGGAAATTTTTATTTTGCTCTGCCTACAAAAAGTTTTTATTTTCACTCCTAATTAAAAGACTTCTCTTTATTTAAATAATTAAATTTTAATCAGAATAGAATAAAGTTAATTCATTGTAGAGAGCACTGTCTCTCTACAGTTTATGTAGACTGTGCTACTGTCTATGCACAGTACCTGCACCTACATCTTGCAATTACAAATGTTTGTCATGCTGCAGAGCTGCAAGAGAGGCATATGGAAATAGGTGTCCTAAAGACCTACTATTCTCTTGAATTCTTTTAGCACAAATCTTAAAGCTAATGAGTCCCCCTGCAACAGGGCTGCTGGAACTGTCTATGTCCAGTCACTACCACACTGCAGTTCCCTGCTGTTAACACCTGGCCATGTAGACCCAACCAGTCCTACATCCGACACAGGTCTGGTCCATGTAGCCATAATTATCATCCTCTCTGCCACATTACTGAGAAATATTTCAGGAAAGTCCATCTCTTTCATATCCAGACTGCTCACCTTACAGACAGCACATGGCTACTCTGCATATTGTAGCTAAGAGACATATACAACTCTAAGTGTACGCATGTATTTCTACTTGAGTGGGTGTATATAGATAACTTTTTTCTGATGAAAAAATACTTCTGAGACATAGCAGGGTTTGGGGCAGTATCATGGCAGTTCACAATCCATACTTGTGTTCAGTGCTGAAAGTTTAACACTTGATTGAGGCTATGAAGAAATGCTACTCGGTGCCTCTCTAGTATGCAAACCTTGGGGTTTCAGTGTTCTAAAATTTGCTCTGAACAAACACCATTTTTCCCCCTTCCCCCTTCCAACATTCTCACCCCAACCCCAACATTAAAAAAAAAAATGGTTTGGCAGGAAGTATTCAGAGATGCTTTTAAAAGTCCAAAGGGAAAGCTAATAGTTGTGACAGAAGTCCTGTCCTTACATACAAGCATCTGAGACAGAAATCCTCATTAACAACAACATGCTCCACTGGACATTAAGATACCTGTTATCAAGTTGATAATTTCATAATTTCCTTGCATTGTACCTAATTATGTTTGTTTCCCTTTTTTTTTTGTTTGTTTTTAAATTTAATTTTTTCTTCCAGAGTAATTCACAGGAATTTAACTACTCTGCTACTTAGAGTGTTCTCAGTGTTTTAGTTCAGTTGAGGGTGTTTTTTCTTGGTTTTTTATTTGGTTGGTTGGGTGGTTGTTTTTTTGCTTGTTATCTTAAGGTCACCTCATTAACACAGACATTAAGATTATTCTAACATTTGCTGGAAACACTGGAATAAAAATAGGCAGAGTCTGATTTTTGAATTGACACCCCAGTTGGAGGTGAAACAGAAGATATATCCTTTGCTATATTCATGTTAATTTTATCATGTTCTAGCTCAGCCCCTGTTTAAATAGGGATTTCAATTGATACTATGTATGGAAAACAAATATGGATAGCTTAGCTCATTTTCATGGAGTGAGTTCTGTGAGGTGAATCAATTCCTGTTTCTACAATGAAGCTGCAGATCATCCATGTGAAGAACAGCAGAAGAATTAAGAGTTTAATATACAGCTGATTATAACAGAATACGGGCACTTAATTCTCCTGCACACATCTGAAGATTTTAGCCTTAATCCCTTGCCAGCATTGCCTACTGAAATATTGATAGAAATTTGTCTTAGTTAAAGTTTCTATCATTGTTACTGTGACATTCAATATGCAAATGCTTTCTAAATATAGCTTTTTTTAACATTATTTTTTCAGGACATGAATTTCTCTTTATCAAAGGAAGATTCCATATTAGCTATTTACACAGTATTTTATGCCAATGATGTTTCACTCTGATATAGAGGTAAAATAATATAGTTATTTCTTTATAAATATTGAATTAGAAAACAGAGCTCTCATCGTCACTTTCTGAGTATGTCACAAGACTTTTGGGAATCAAGTCTGATTGTTTTAAAAAATTTTGCTGAATTCAAATGCTATGCAATAGAATTAGGGTGGGTTTTTTCCAGCTTCAAGTAAATATATCATTTTTAGAAGAAAAAACATCAACAACTCCTTTCATTTCATATTCCAGCCTTTATTTTCTATTTGATCCAAGATTTTTATAATTTGAATTCAAGACATAGCAACAAAACAGAGTCTAAGTCCCCACATAAAGAATCTGCAATATTGGACTTTAACTCTGTGTCAGCTATCTAATGTGCATCACAAAGAACAAGTGTTATCATTTTATGAGTTGGCCAACTTTTGTCAAATAATTTGAACCCGGGTGCAGCAGGCTTCCAGCCAGTAAGATCAGTATAAGGACTTCTATGTGTCACCAAGGGATTTTAGGAGCAGATCCTCTCTTTTTCTGCTGATATTTAAGCAGACATGACAAGAAAAAGTCATCTTCAGCACTGCTTCAGAATTATGCTTCATTTCCCTCTGAACCTGAATATCCAGCATGTGATGCAGTCTGGATATTTTTGCGCATTATTCTCAAGTACATAAAACTGTTTAATATGTTTATATTTATGCTTTTAATGCTGAACAGATTGAGGGAAATATAATTAAAAAATCTATTATTTTGTAAGTGTGCATTCTTAATCTCTTTGATACACTTATTACACATAGGAAAAAATATGCAACAGATGTTTTAATGAAAATAATTACCTTTCAATCTGAACTGAATTTGGTAAAAATTTGGTAATTAACAAGAACGCAAGAACTCATAGATGGATCAGAATTCTTCCGTTTCAGAAACTCAGATGCCATTTTTATCTATGATGGTTAAAACAGTACCAGGAAAATTAACTAAATAAAATTTCAAAGATTTTGTAAATCCCAGATTGATTTTACAAATCAGTCAGCTTTTTTGTTTGTGCAGTGGATGCCACAGCCTTGAAAGGATTTTAGCTTTCCTTTTTTAATAGTAAAATTTAGTGTTCTGATATAAGACTCCCAGATTTATTCTGATTTTAAAATTATCCTAAGGTCTGCTGAAATAATTTCCATTACAGCCTTCTTAAACCTTATAGGGTTGTATGCCAGATCAAACATGAATCCAACATTCTTCCAATTTTCCTTCCTCATAACTTTCACTAGTTATGACCTATATAATTTATTTTCATTCAAGTAAACAATTTCAAACAGGAACTTAAAACAAAACATGAGGGTTTTTTTAAAGTAGTGTTCCTTTGCCTCTTTAGCTATTTGTATTGAATACGAAAGAAGCCAAAACAGTTTTAATGAGGCAGAAGAGACACCTCTTTATAGCATAAATCTGCAGGATTTATGGCTATTACGAGGTGGCCACAATATTATTGACTCAATACTTGATTCAAATTATGGTCATAAAAATTAATTGTTGTCTTAAAATACTTTATAACTTATAAGCATAAAGTTAGAAGCTTCCTCAGTCTCTTCAGTAGAAGCAGAAGTCTAATGACATTAAATTATCTTAATTAACTTTCTTTAAAGAATTAATTTTCTTTAAACTTCAAACTAAATGTTTGGATGCTAAGTCCTGGAAGTTTTCTTTATTTTTCTTCAGTAAAAAATATTCCTATGTTTTAAGGAGATGTTCTAAGCAGAGGTTATGTCTTGCACAAGGCTGTCTACGGATTCCCTCTAACTTCAGGGCTAGAGCTCAGATTAGATCTTCAATTGCTTGTCTCACCAAATAGATTTTCCCTCTGGAATTTATGCCTCCCTACCCTCTCTGCATCACATCAGCCAGACTTTCTGCTGTGGGCTTAGCATAATGGTGAAGTTTGGATAAGAGGTAAAGTGAAAGTATTACTTCAAAATGACAGTGGTCCCTCTTATGCCCATGTGAGTACTGCATGCAGCTTTTGCCATTATCTTGTTCTGTGGAAAATCAATTATTTTTTTTCCTGGGGCTATCAACCCAATCTTTAACATATTAAATATGTTTAGTTGAGATCTTGAATCCATTTCTATAAGCTGCTGGATTGCCCACCAGTTACTCTAACTTAGATATAGATTCTGAGATATCCATTTTAAGTAAAAGTTGTTCCAGACTCTACCACAGGTTAAATCTAACAATAGTTTCTCTTTTTTTAATCACACATGTAATCTGGGGTTCATTTATGATAGTCATGTCTAGAATGAAAGGGAGGGTATATGTATTCTGGTGATGCAGACTTAGTTTTCAAAAATCTGTAATCAAAAGTATTCCTTTCAGAAACTGTGTGCTAAGCAGCACATTTTAAAAGGATTTTTAGAGTACTGTGGAACTAATTTCTTAAAACAGCAAGGGATCTGTGCATATGAAGGCTGAAATATGAAACATGGAAAACTGAAAGCCAGGGTAGCATGGAGGATTCAGGCTTTGTTTGGCGACAACAAGTTGTCAGAGAACTCATCAGGCTAAACTTAGCAGAAAGTATGTGAGGATGATGAGCATACTTTCAGTTTTGCATTCATGAAAATTTATTTAGTGGCTTTCAGAAGATATGCAGGAGATTTTAAAAAAAAGAAAGGAATCAAGTTCACGGTTTCAGCCAATGTCAGTGGCAATGTTTAGATGTTCAATTTCACTTGAACTTAGATTTTTATTTCGAATTTTATTCCTTATTATTGATTTAATGTAAAATTTCTCTCAGTCTGTGGGCTTGATATTTTGAAACATTTATAAAGGCTTTACTTTGCCTGTAATAGTAATGCAAAATATTCTAATAACTATTGTTTATGTTATTTAAACATGTTACTTGATTTCCATCCCAAGATAAACATTCTCACAAAACTAAAAGTCATGCTGAGGAAGTTAAGAATTTTTAAGAAATTCTCAGTTTTACTAGGGGTCAAGATGTTGAGGAAAAGTGTTGGGGAAAAGGAAAGCAAAAAAAAAAATTAAATATGAGACTAATGTTTTAGTTTCTTGTAGCTTTTCCAGTATAGCTAAGAAGGAATTTCTAGAAGACTCATTCTCTCTCTTCAAGGAAGAAAAAGAGGTATTCCTTTTCACATCTAGATCTGATGGAGAAGTTTTGCCAGTTGCTAAGTAGTTTAAAAGCTATTAAGCTTCTGCCAAGTTAAGTGTGGGCACTTTCTGAAGAGGAGGTTCAGAAGACTGTGGTCTCAAGATCAAGCAGCCCCTTGAAGAAAGTAGCTGTCATTCCTCTTCACGGTAGTCACACTGTCATTAGCACCTTTCTCACAGTTTTTAACTTGTTTTAGATTGGACTATTAGGCTAAGGCTGGTTAATGGATAAAACTGATCTTAAAACAAGAAGACAAGAAGCCAGCTCTAAAATTGAGTAAAAACTTATCATTGTAGTGATAAATATCTTTATTATCTATTACATATAAGGAAATACTACAGAACAGAAAGTAAAAATTATATGTTTCTAAGCATGGCCTGCACTAGTTCTTTCCATATTTTAATTGGTTTTCCCACCTGTTAAGCTATGCAACAGTTGTTCTTCACTCTAAGCACTTTAAGTGGGGGAATATAAGACTGACTGAAAGCTGTTCTTATCTTAGACACAGTTGTACAAAACATTGCTTCACACTTGGCCACATGTGGGACCTTAGCTGTTGATGCTGCATGTTTGCACCACACTTGTAGCCCAGAGGGCCAGACTCTGCTGTTCTGGGGAGGTGTCAGAACAGGTCGTGCATGAGCCACTGGATTGCCTTGGGGAGAAAATTCCCTGCCAGTTAGAACTGGCATAGGCATAGGCAGTGCTTTGCATGACCAATGCCAGCTACACACCATCAGTTTTTGGAGGATGTTTGCTGCTGTTTGAAGCTATACTTCTGAAATATTGTAACAAGAATTTCTAAAAATATTTTTGAGACCTTGAGCTGTCCTCATAGTAACATTTAGCTAGAGTCAAGACTATACTTCATCATCATGATGCTTTAGAGTGGTTTGAAATCAGACTGAACTTCTTCTCTGAGAGTGAGTTGTTGTTGGCATTTTTCATTTCAGAAAGCGTGGTTTTGTTTTTCTATATCATTCAGCCCTCCTGTGGGAAAATGCCCAAGATTTTTCCTCAGCATCATGTTTAAGGCTGCTACAGCACTGCACCCGCCACAACTTTTGCTGAGAATACCTTCATTTTGTTTCAGAAAGCCTATCCTTGGTCCTCACCCTGGCCATTTCACTGGTAAACCCTGGAGATGTTTGTGATAGAGATCTTAAAAATAACATCTGCTCTATAAAGCATAATAATGAATTTACATCCCAATTTACATCTCTAGAAAATATATAATCTACATGAAACAATGAATTCAGAAGGCTAGCTTGAACAGCTATCAGTATATCCTTAATAGCAGGAAATTCTATTTTATCAATATGCTTTTCACCTTTTTGATGTACTTTGAAGCAGTTTTTCAGACTTGATAGGTTAGATTTTGAGGTTTGTGACCATTTGTATACTGTATCTTCCTAAAGCGTCTCTCATAGAGTGGCAGTTTCTTCTTACATTTTAAACTGTTTCTCCTCTTCAAAGGATTTTCTTAACATTGAAGAGCATAAGCTGTTTTTTCTTTCTTGCTAAATTAAATTTTCATTTGGAAAGTTCAGTTCTGCTGAAGAAACACATTTTCTTATGTGAATTATTTCTTAGAAAAAACTGTCAGTGCACTCCATTGGTTCTTCAGCACTTCAATGACTCTTTTGCAGCTCTAGAAGAATAAATAAAACCCTTCCCTGCACATTTTTCTCCACTGGATCTGTGTGCTGAACCCTCACATTTTTTTTATACTGTGGAAGTCCATGGTTACACAGTTCCTCCTCTCATTATGGCACCACAGCACCTCAGTCTCTGAGCATCCCTAGTTCTGAAGGCAGCCTAGTGGCAGGGCTCTGACTTTGCACCACATCTAAGGAGATCTTGCTCTCAAAACATGAAAGAATCTCAAGTGCAGTGCCTGGTATAGAAACCATCTTGATTTTGGAGACTCACTCAACATTTAACTCACTCACAAAGAGCATGGAACAAACAGTGTAAAATATAGTTAAATGTATTTAGCAATTTTTCTGTTCTAGGCTCAGTGCAAGACCTGATTTTGAACTTGATCTAAATCAGAAGGACATTAATTTTGCTCACCTGCTAAATGATCCTTTCCTGAGGTCATCAGGTCATGTTCATTAGCTTCCATTCATCAGATTTCTCTGTGTGATGTTGGTTGCACTGTACAAACACCTGCAAAAGAAGTGTCTGCCATCTTCAAGAATTGCTGAGCAAATTTATTTCCAAATTAATGAGCACCCTGGCTTTTTAAAAATTTCTAAAAGCCACTTTTGAGTTCAGGCCTCATGGCATGCAACAGCCTATTTGCCAAACAGAAATGATCTTTTGTGTATTTTTCAGGGAGAAGCAGATCTTCAGTCATTTCTCCTGAAAAGGCTCTTAGCTATTAAGCAATATTTTTTAATCCACTCTATTAGTAGTTTCCCTAAAAAATAAGTTAAAAAAACTCTAGTATGTATTTTGTTTGCGTGATTACATTCTTTTGAGATGTCATCCTGAAATTATGAGAGCTGTCACAGCTGAGTAACAACTCTTCTGATTTCAGAAAAATTGGAATACAACGACGATTAATTGTTTTATCATTTTCATGGTTTTAAATCTAAACATCATTAAAATAAAATCTGTCATTCAATGTACAGCTGAATTTAGCTCACTTATTTTGAAAACCAGACAAAAAAATGAAAACTTAAAAAAATACACAAATAACATCATGTGCAATTTTAGAAAAAGTCTGATTATGAATACAGATACTTTTGAAGATAAATTAATTATCATTACACATCTTAGTTATTTTGACAGAATTAGAACAGGTTAGTTGAAGTTCATCACTTTTTCTGCTTGTCATTTCCTCCCTCACTAAAAAGTGATTGACTTCTGAGCCATTTAGTTCAAACCAAAATGAATATTTGTTCTTTTTTGATTTTATTAATTTTGCTTGATGTTACTTTTTCAACAGAGAAGTAAACATAAAAGAGTTTAGTTTAGCTTATTAATACTCCTGAAATTATGATGGCTGTGGTGCTGGGTACGTCTCTGGTTCCATATCTCAACAAACTTCCAATTTTGTGCTCTAAATTCCTTTGGCAGCTTCTTCCTATGCACCAAAACCAACATTTTAACACAGTAGGTAAGATGATGCTGTTTCAACATAGGCACTAATTCAGTTAAGCTCAGCTTGATATTCAAAATTTCACTTGGAAACTGTATGCAAAGTTGTACTTGCTTTCCAACAAAGAGTGAAATTAGTCACAACACTAGTTCTGTTCTTTGAGATATGTATGCATATCTTGTCAAGAAACATGATGAATTTCTGGCATTTCATCATCTTTTAAATATCATTCTGTTGTTTTGAAAGTCCTCAAGGAAACAAGTTATTTTCAATTGTGAAATGTACCTGCTAACTTCAGTGTTCTGAGCAATTTATTTGATTTTTTTTTTAAATATTAGGGTTAACTATGCCTACTACTATTAGCATATTTCACCTGTGCTAATACGTCTGGCTGTTTTTAGAGGACATTAAAACTACATACCAGAAAAAACATCTGCTTATGGACTTCCTCATTTTATAGTTATTTACACAGATGCATGGGTATCACTACTGTGGATCATCAGAGCTAGAGTGCAACAATGCAGTAGGTAATGCACAGATTTCCATAAAATCTGGAAGATAGAATGACTGCAATAAACATCTGACTTTTTAAATATGTTTTGTACCATAATCAAACATAAATAGAAAATATTATGTAATATATTTTTATATTGGCTGATAAACATATAATATATGAATACAAAATATTTGTGCCATGAATTTGAGTGTCTGGTCAGCACTCAAAGCACTTTTAAGATAAAAGGATTTCTTAGGGCTGATACTGAATTCACCTATATTCTTAAACAAAACCTACATAAATGTATATTGAAAACACATAATATATGACTGATGTACTTTAACAGTTCAATCTCACCAATAAGTATTTGTATAACTTTTGTTTTACTTTGGAAAACAGCTCAAAAATGAGAATTTTCTTTCTATTTCAGCCTGGATCATCAATATTTTGCTTACTTATTTTTATAAGCAAAATGTATCCTGCAAGACTAGGTGCACAGAAAACATCTTTCATCATGCCCACTAAAATTGGAGGAGTTTGGGCCAAAATCCAGAGGCTAGGGGAGAGATGCATTTCTACCTAAGGCTGCAAAGAAGTGGTTGTGCCCCTCACCAAACATAGAACTGTCTTGGCTCAGTTATCTTCCTGCAAATTAGTCACATCCCTTTGGTCAGAAAACACCTCTATTGCAGGGCTGAATGCTATTTTTGATGCAAAGAAATGTTAAGAAAAAATTTGTTTGAAATTCATTAGATATAAAAAAAGACTTTCTTGTGAGCTTTAAGAACTCAGTTCTGAGTATAATTAATCAGATTTTAAATCAGTAAAAACAGAAACCTGTGCTGAAGTGACAAAAATCTCTTAAGTACTGTATCACTGAAGTTCAGTTACAGAATAAGAAGATTTTAAAGAGAGTAGTGATCTGTTCACTTTTTAAATATTTTACTTTTAAGCTAGTAGTTTAAATTTCTTTGTATTTGTATTTGAAGTATATAGTCCTACATAAATGGGAATTATGTAGATCTTTCATTTCTCCTCCTGAGGAAGTGAAAATGAAGCTTTTATCAAATACTAACTGGGGAAGAATTTCAAGGAAGCCATCCTTTAAATTCAAGTAACAATATATTACAATAAGTAGCATTTATGACTTCAAAAGGATTTTAGGAAAATAGTTTCATCGTGCACACTTCTTTGAGACATGAACTTGCACTTCAGAATATTGCATCTATTTAGTTATTTCTATGATCAACACTGAAATTTTAATTTTCGTTTTGTTTTAAAATTACGAAGTGCTAAGATAATGCATCAGTACTTGCAAAACTTGGATGAAGTATTGGGAGTTTTAGTATCTTAATTTGATTTTAAAATCATATTTGGAACTTCTAAATAATATAAGTAGAGTAACCTACATTATGAAATTGCTACGTATCACCTGATATTTTCATTGTTGCATTGCTTATATTTAAAGATCTAAGATTAGTGACGAGTGTTCTGGATTTTATATATTTATAAATGGCTATCTTATGCCAGGACTTTCTCCATTGATTGTTGATAGCTGAATAGTATTTCTTGGAAAAATGCAAATGTTGACTAATAAAATAGTGTTGTGTTGTCAGCAGAGATAATATTACATTATTAATAATATGTAAGTGTAGGTTCTGCCTCCAACGCTATATTCAGAGTATTTGCTTTCTCTCATCTTGGTTATTTATATTGTCATGGAAATAGAAAATATCACAAAATCACAGAAATTGCTGAGTTGGAAGGAATATATCTGGATCATCAAGTCCAGCTCTGGCCCTGCACAGGACACCCCCAGATGCCTGAAAGCATTGTCCAAACACTTCTTGAACTCTGTCAGACTTGGTTCTGTGACCTCTTCCCTGGGGACCCTGTTCCAGTGCTAGAAGTAAAAGCAGAACTGGTGCTTTAAGGGGATAAGAGTAGTTGAGTATTGCTCTAGTTTTACACATAAAATTTTAATGTAAGCCCATGACACATTTGCTTATCCTATTAATACGAGCCTTATATCTAGAGGTTAGAGCCCAAATTACTAAAGAGTACTTGACCCCCTAATGTGCTTCTTCCTTCCTGCAATCAGTGTATCTGGTGCAGGCAGGTGTGGGCTCACTCTGCCTGTACCATAAGCTCATTGTGGAGTGACCGTGTTAGCATAGCAGACAGCCTAAGTTGATATATTCTGCTTATTCAGCTGTTGTTTCAGTTCAGAGCTGATTCACATTTAGTTAAACATAGGCAAAGGGAGCCTGCACCTTTCTCAAAGATAATGCTGATGAATCCTCTAGCAAACACTTAACAACCTCTAAGAAGTGGCTCCTAAAACGACAGTGTGTGAACCATTAGCACCGAGGTTACTTCAAAGCAGTCAGTGCATATTTTATGAGCAATAGAAACCCTCCTGCTATAATGCCTAGCCCAGAGCTAGCTGGAAT
Organism: Sterrhoptilus dennistouni; assembly: GCA_013397095.1. Taxonomy (NCBI): domain Eukaryota; kingdom Metazoa; phylum Chordata; class Aves; order Passeriformes; family Zosteropidae; genus Sterrhoptilus; species Sterrhoptilus dennistouni. Next base: position 392,263 of record VWZU01016438.1, on the reverse strand, counting down.
TGCTCCTGTTGCTGCTTGTATGGGAATCCTTACCTCAGAGTGTGGGAGTCTTCTCAGCAGTCATTTTGAGCTGCATGCGATACCTTTCTTCTGAAGACACACCATGTGTTCAAGCACAGTGATGCTCCTTATTGTAACTTAAGGTGTTGAAATAAACATCTAAGCTTTTATGTCAGTTCAGTCAGTGAGATATTTTGTGATTTGTTTTCCTTTTGCAGTGGATGCTCAGAAGAGAACAAATACGATGATACAAAACCGATATATAATTCTACATTATGTTACCTTAAGTTGCATTATTGAAATTTAGAGCTGATAAATGCTTTATTTGACATAGAACTGGGTTAATCACAGTAGAAGGTACATAAAATAAAATTAAAAGAAACAGTTCAAAAGACCCCCCCCCTCCAAGTTTTTGCTTTTTTTTTTCTCCTAACAATTATTGTAGTAATTTTAAAACCAAGAAAAGCAGAATGCTTACTCATAGGACAAGAGGTTATGGTATTAAACATGAAAGAAGGTACATGAAGATTGTCTGTAAGGAAGAAATTCTTCATTGTTATGGTTTGAGGCACTGGAAGAAGTTGCCTGCAGAAGTTGTGAATATCTAGTCACGGAATGTTCAAGGCCAGGTTGGATGGAGTTCTGAACCACATGGACTAATGGAAGGCAGCCCTTCCTATGGCAGATGGTTTGGAAGGAACTAGATGTATTTTAAAGTCCCTTCTAACACAAACCATTCCAAGATTCTATGATAAATTGAACTTACACTAATTTGCATACCATGACATAGTATGAATGTAAAAAAAAGTCTCAATAATTAGTTTTGTGATTTGGCTTAAACATAAATTGCTTTCATACAAATTAAACATGCTTCTGCTCTCTTTCTCACACTATCATGACAGTTCAAGTGATATGTTACTGAAAACTTAATGCAGGGCAAAAAATTGCATAGTTAAGTTGTATCTGATAAACCAGGTTACTGAGAACTGGGATTAGAGAAAAAGTCTGTTTTGTGTGGCTTGGTGTGGTGCTTAACTTCACTGTTAATTTATGTGCTTTTGGTTTGTTCATGTCCATTTATTTTTGGACTCTATATGCAACTTATTTCTTTCCAGTTACTAACTCAACACTTGAGCAATTATGTATTTTACCTGTATTACACAAACTGGCCATGAATCCCAAATTGCTTAATCTGCACTTACCAGCCTAAGACTGGGGAAGGGACTGTCTCCCTGTCCTCAGCACTGTTGAGGCCATGCTCTCAATCCTGTGTTCACTTCTGGGTCCCTCACTACAGTAAAGACTGAGGAGCATGTCCAAAGAAGGGCAGCAGGGGGAGGGTTTGGAGCACAAGGCTTATGAGGAGCAGCTGAGGGAACTGGGGCTTCTCCTGGAGAAAAGGAGACTCAGAGGGAAACTTATTGCTCTTTCCATCTACCTAGCCATGTGGGGGGCAATGTTTGCTCCCAAGTAGGAAGTGATAGGAGAAGAGGAAATGGTCTCAAGTTGTGCCAGAAGAAGTTCAGGCTGGATATTAGGAAAGATTTATTCAGGAAAAGCATTGAACAAGCAGGTCAGAGAAGTAATTGTATCATCACCCCTGGAGATACTTAAAAGATGCAGAGATGTGGCACCTGGGGACATTGTTTAGTGGTGGACTTGGCAGTGCTGGCTTAATGGTTGGATTCAGTCTTAAAATTGGATGGTTGGATTCAGTCTAAATGATTCCATTATCCTAATAGTCTTCTAACATGTTTCTGCTCCTTTATCTCCCCTGAAGGGTCACCTGTAAAACAGGCAAAATGGAAAAAAATACTCTCAGCATATATAAAAGTTGATTCAGGTATTAATTTTATACATGGAGAATGCTATATGTATGCACTGATATAAGTGGCATAATACCTTACAGTTGCTATGGTAACTACAGAGCAGCTGAGGTTTGCTATTTCTATATTTAGAAAAAATATCTAAAATGTCTCAACTGATTAAAACCCAATATTGCTAAGAAAATTTTACCTAGAAGGGACCTATGAATTATGCAATAAATGCCTTTAATTGATCATTGTGAGGCACATCTATATGGGGGCACATCTGAATACTCCTCCAAATGTAAGCTGTGTAGCCCATGACAGGGCACGTGTATTCAGGCGTAGTTGCAGGCTAGCCTGGGTTTCTAGATTACAGTCAGCTTGGCAAGTCTGTCCAAGGCACAGACTGAGTATACTTATTTGTGACTCCGCCTGCCCAGACAAAATGCTTCAGTTTCAGCTGGACTTCTATATTGTGATACTCTTGGTCCCCTAGGTTGTTAGGATTGCAGGTGTCCCAAATGCAGCCTTTATTCAGCACCATTTGCTGCAGACACTGACACAGAGCACACTGGAGAGTTTACAGGTCTGTGAAGCTGTGGGAATGAGAGAAACCCCTAAAAATGGTGAAAAATCATGGACAGACAGTTTGATGTCTTATTAATGCTACTTGATCTGGAGCTTAGCAGGGAAAGGCTGAATGTTAGGTGCATTTTACTCCTCACAACTAAAAGGCAGAAAATATCCATATTAATGAGAATTCTGATTTTAAATCAGGTGTGAAATGGAAATCAGTTTGTGTGAGGCTGAAAGGCAGCACCAGTTGAAAAGCTTTCCTAAACTTTCTAGTAATCTGATTGCCTACTTTTTCAAAGGCTACTTTATTGAAAATATTTATAAGTATTTTGGGTACTGGGGTACTGACAGACACCTCTTGACTGAGCACTGATCATGCAACATCTCTTAATTGTGTATAAGCACTTTCCTAAAACTAAAAATCTTGTAGGAACTTCCTTTAGAAATTATATCACTGAGTGGTTACATCAGATACTTAGTTTGTGCATTTGGTTAAACTTATCAGTGCATAAAGGCCAAGCTGAGTAAAATCAGGCTTCTCCCTTAGATTCTACTGCAGATCTCCAGCTGAAGGTCTGCATAGCAGAAGGTGCAGCTGTAGCTGCATATTTGTGCTTATTTGTGCTTATTGCCAAGTAGTGTTGAAAAAGTGATGGGTAGAGGTTGAAAAGAAACAACAGGAAGTAGGCAAAGTGACTATTTAAATTGTAATTATAGTTAATGCTGATACTCTTAAAATTCTCTGAAAAGTTGGCATCTAAAATATAATGATCAAATTTATCAACTTGTCGGTTGATAAATTGTGTTGACCCAGTTAAGTTCTGTGAGCAGTGCTGTGGGGAAATACACAGATCTCTATCTTTTTGTCCTTTTTATATTTCAGACCCATGCATGCTTTGTAAATGACAAAAAAGGTAGAGGGGATGCATATGAATTTGAAAATAATCATACCATGCTCTTCTGTTTTTTCCTTGATTTATAAGCTCTCTTCATGCAGAGCATTTTACATCTGTGTCTCCATGCTTTCAATATAGACAGATACTGAGTGGATGGTGTGAATATAGAGGGCAAAAAATTTCATTTTGAGAAAGGGGAAGGTGACTGGTTTTGCTTTATATGAATTTCATGTATATTTTAAATGCAGTTTTATTCCAGTGCAATCTGCCTTTTTTTTTCCTAGAAGAACAGATAAGAAGAATATTCTATTATCTATTTATCTATTGTCTTATTCCTATGGTTATGTTAATATGTGTCATCTACTGACTGTTATCTGAAAGGAATTCCTCATTAAAGTGCATGAAACTGACAGTATGATGTTCATGTTTCTTACTATGAGTGTTCATGCTTATATTCAGTATAATTGATCAATAAAAATACTAAGTTTCAACTATAAAAAACAGTGTATGAATTAAAAAAAAAAAGGTGCAATACTCTAGTATCTTATAAAATCATTCCAAGCCATTGTGTGAAAGTGGCAGTGTCATCTACAACTCATTGTGTGCATGAGGAAAAAAACCCTGAAATTTCTGAATCCTATCAAAGCTGACATTTCTTAACTTATTTTATGGAAGGCTAGCTTAAAATTATATCTGCTTTTTTTTCTTCCTCCAGTCTCTACTAACATTCTCAGTTTCGTAGGGTTACCTAGGAAACTGACTGGGATAGATTTCATGATCAGGATGGAATAGATTTGGAAAGTACAGCTGCTTTCCCTCCATAGCTGCTGAACTTGCCTTTCACCACAGATATTTTTTTAAATGGAAGCATTTCTCCACCTGCTGGCTCCAAGGAAGATATTACAGCCTTCCAAGCAGAGAATTACATACAGGCAGTGGAATACGTGCATAATAAAATCCTGTTTGGGATTGACAACGTTTCTGTGCTGATGCGCCGAAACTACTACATTTGTAGTAAGTAGTTTTGAGTAGGTTAGTCTATTCTTAGTTCATTTCCCCAAGGGAACTGGATGCAATCCAAAAGATAATCTGATCTTTCAGGACCAACTCTCAGACCTTTCCAGTGCCTTAGACATAATGTATGGACACTTAATTGTACAACATGCAGAAATATTTATAGCCAGTAGGACAATACCTATTCTCAGATAGGGAGGATTACAAGTGATGTTTTTAGGTATATTCTGAAAAGTGCAAAGCCTGCAACACTAGATCAGAGACATGAAAATTATTTGTGCATCTAGAAGCTGCAAGCAGAAGATAAACCAATGAAAGTGGCCGTCATACAGACTTTCTGAGTCCCTGTGCAGCTTTTTTGCTGTTGTTGTTGTTGTTTGGGTTTTGTTTTTTTGTTTGTTTGTTTGTTTTCCAGGGGGCTTCTGTGTTGCAGTATTTTTAATTTTCTGGCTCAATATTTTGCGATTGAACACATATTGTCTTGAAGGAGTTGGTAGGTATTCACTACAGCACTTGGCACTCTTCACATAATGCCAGGCAGTCTTTTGTGATGCAGTATGTTGGGATGAGGTTATTTGAGGTTCAGAAATAATATTGCATAGAAAAATGCAAGAAACATCTCAGTGAATGAGACTTCATATGGAAGTTGATGGAACTGTGTAAATTTTTTTTGGTAACACATTGATCTTGTGGCTTCTTCAGCCTGTCCTTTTGCTGATCACCGGTTTCCAACATGTGAAAAAAATACCTCCATAAAAGCCCAATATCCTGCAAAACTGCTGTACATGGATAAAAGTACAGAATGCCTGTTTGTAAACCCTGCACTGTACAGGTGATAAAAATCATCTCATTTTCCTCTTAGGACTTTATTTCTTGATTGACTTAAATTACCTTAAGCCTCCTGCTCTTGAAAATCTTAACTTTACCTGCATATTGTGGGACTGATGTTTGTGTGACAGTCAAAATTCTACTTGAGCTAAACCTGATTGATTTGATGTATTTGTTTGTTTATTCCAGAATATCATATCCTTGGTCTGGATGGCTTCATAGCTGCATGAGTGGAAGAGCTGGAGGAGGATGGAAAACACAGAGTATTCAGGGAAGAAGATAGAACCATCTCCTCTGGCAACTCATGTTAAGACTGGCTTTTGAAAAGGCATACTTCTTTGGGCAGAAATTCGTGTTTAATAGAGAGCATGTGCATGCAGGCATAATTCTTTGAAATCAGTTGTTTACTACTTAAAGAAAAAAAAAAAGAGAAAGTTTTTTAGAGGGTGCTACTTTTTATACAAGCTCACTTGCCTCACTAATTGTCTCCTTCAGGAGAAACATAGTGGGCAGTAGCCCCTCCAAATATGTGTGTATGAAAATGATGCTAGCATAAATCTTTCAGGTGAATGCCAGTGTTCATTTTCTACAGAGATACCCAGCTGTCTCGTTCTCACATCTGGAATAAAGAATCCTCATGCCTGGTAGTAATTGATCCCAGATGATCTTATTAACTAGGAGAGTCTGTGATGTTTGCTCAGAATACAGAACTCCTTTCTTCAAAAAATAGGAGAAAAAAGTAGAGGAAGTCTTTTGTTATCTGTATTGGCTCTGGAATTTTAAAGTTGTCTCTGTGCTCATATTTAATTAGTTTTTGCAAGCCTGAGGTCAAATGAGGTGCAGAGCTGGCACATGAAAAGAAACACCAGAGGTCAATTAAAATCATTAAGTCACTATCAAAGTCATCTGGAAAAATGGAAAGAATTTTCTTTTCCTTTAGCAAAGACCTTTGGGGAGCAACCATATGCTGAAGGATATACATTTTCCTGCACTAGCAAAGGCATAGTGCTCTGAGTAATGATTGTTTCATGATAAAACACATTATATGTTAGTAGAAAGATAAATGGCAAAAAGTCTTTCAAGTACCTTTTTTTCTCAGCTTAGGTTTTCTATTTTTACTTGTTCATTAAAATCTCTCTCTTCATATACCTCTTTCTTTAGGATATTAGTTAATCCTCTCTCATATTTTCTCTAAACAGCTTAATCTGTCTTTGTCCAAGTGGAAGCTTCTGGTTGTCCAAAAGCACATCTGCTCATAGCCTTCTTAAATGGATGTGAAGATGCCAATGAGCCCACTAAAGCAGTGTCTCACCTCTTTCTGGGTGTCAGATGGTGATGATGATAGCTGTTTCTGTGGTGATATCTCAGGCATACAGCAGATATCCATGTTCACGTCAAAACAGATGTTCTGTAGCATGAAATTTGAAAAAATATGGTTTTTTTTCTGATTTATCTCTATGGGTCTAACATGACTACTTCCAAATTAGTTTTTTGATTCCCTAAAAAAATGGTTTAGATTTAACAGGACTGAATTTCCTCTCCTTGTCTATATCTATGCCTTGGTCAGTGTATCTATAGTTTTTCTATATGCATAGTGTAAATTCAAAGACAATGTTAATTCATAAACCAGATTATCTTCAGGAAAATAAGTTCATGTGATCTTTTGTAGATGGGACTAATCATGGGTGAGTGGGAAGAGGGTGTGAATAAAAGCCTTGAAGAAAAAAAAAAGTGGCATCAAATTGACCCTGGCTGGATATCACATGCCTGCCAAAGTGATGGGCAGGGGAAGGAAAGGATAACAAAATGTTCTTGGTGTGAGATAAGGGCAGGTAGGGATCGCTCATTAATTACCGTCATTGGCAAACCAGAGTTGACTCGGGGAAATTAGTTTAATTTATCATCAGTCAAATCAGAGTAGGGTAATGAGAAACAGTAAGTAAATCTTCAAACACCTTGCCTCCATTGCTCCCTCCTTCATAGGGACTGATTTCTTTACCTCCTCTCATCCAAGGCTCAGGGGACATGGTAACGTGGGGCTGTGGCTAGTTCATCACATGTTGTCTCTGATGCTTCTTTCTCCTCAGGGAGAGGATTTGTCACACTCTTCCCCTGCTTCCCAGTGGGGTCATGACATATTTTTGACATGGGAAAACTAAAATCTGAATAAAATCCTGTAGTAAGTCCTTTCTGCAGCAAAATCTGTATTTTGGATTATAGTGTTTTATTAATTTATTAGTCTTGAAAATAGTTTGGCTTTTCAAAAATCCTCTCTTGCAATGCAGTTCTTCCTCAATTTTCAAAGCTACATAAGAATTTCTCATAGAATTTGTTCAGTTACTTGTTCACACAATTTCTTACTCATTTAATGTATTTTTAAGAATTAGAAATATGAACGTGGGATTGTATTTACAATACTTTAAAAAAAACATGATGAGTTGCAGTTCTTTGAAATAAATGCTTTGTTCTCAATGCTTGGTGTCTTCTAACACCTCTTCTACTGCTGAACTGAGTGTCTTTTTCCTTTGACTTGAAGACAAATGTAACTCCATCTGTTACATAATTATTTTGGTGAGCAACTGTGACTGGCAAAAAAAGCTAGTCAGACTGCTTCTCATTTTACAGGACTGAGAGAAGGGGGCAGGAGGATATAACCTAAAATGCTTACATGAATCTAAAACCTGGAAAGTTTTTAATGGTTTTAATGTGGTGAGTAAATGGTTTTGTGTGAGTACCACAGGCTTGGAGACCCTTTTAGACCCCTTTTTTGGTGTGTTTCTTACCTGAGACATTTTCCAGGTTTCAGTCTGCTCTCCTCATCTAGAAAGGCGAGCACTGAGCTGTACAAGTTATACCACAGCCTAAAACCTGCTCAACATAGGGATTAAATATTTCAGGAAAGCTATTTTATGTAGGTCACTATGTAGTCATTCTTTCTTGGATTTTGAGGAAAGCTTGCTTTTCTGGGAGGGAAAAAATCCCAATCCAACAAATAAACCAACTAACCAACAAAAAACCAAAAAAACCCAAACAAGCAAACAAAAAAAACCCCAAACAAACAAAAAACAAACAAACAAAAAACCCCACCCAAAAATAAAACAAAAAACAAACAAACAAACAAAAATAAAACAAAACAACCCCCCAAAAACCAAAACAAACCCACAAACTGAACCAAACTAAACCCAAAAAACCAAAGAAAAAAGTCACACAACCACCCCCAAAAAATCAAGAAATATTAATCTGTATTTTTCTTTACAATATCTTGCAATAGTCAATGCTATATTTCTTCTAACAAATATCATAAGAGCAGTGGTTAGACCTGTTTTGCTATTTTGGATCCTAATATTGATTTAATTTTTGTCTGTAAAAATACCACTGCAGGCAATGTGATCAATATGGCCATGTATATAGTGCTAAAAATTTAGTCCACAGAGCCTTTATGACTTCTGTAATTGTAAGGTTTAATTTCAGGAAGATAACTAATTTCTGACCTTACAGAGAAGATATATGAATATATGCATAACTATTTCCAAAATTTTGTCTTTACTTAGACTTTTTTATGTCTGGCTTTGGAAGAAAGTTCAAAAAAATGGAGTTTAATTTGAATCTTGGTTTGGATTAGACAATACGACCCCATTTTACACTAGGCTACAAAATTAGTATGTATCCAACAAAATTTTGTATAATCAGCAGAGTAGCTGAAGTAGGTTTTTAAAAATAGTCCTTGGTAGAAAGGTTTGTAGGAAAATATATTAATTTTTTATTATTCATTTACACAGTTTGATTTGGAGCCCTTTGAAGTTAGGCATGCTAATTGTAATCCAATATCAGGATGGAAGAGATAATTTGAAAATACTTAATTTTAAAAATAGTATATATTAATTTATTGTTATTTTGACATACAGCAAGTATCTCATTAATTTCAATCAGAGGACAAAATTAAAATTAGGTGTGTTTTACATACTGGGAAAAGCCCTCAAAGAGTTCTTTCAACATGATCATCTGAAATGAAAGCTTTAAACTAAGAAGAATTCACTGTTGATAAGTTAAATAATTGGAATTAGGTCCTAGAACTGTATTAGGCTTCTTCGTAGGCTGGAATATGATAGTCACATAGATGTAGCTTGCTACTCAGGAACTTGAAAAGGAACTCTCAGAAGAAATAAAGCTATTCTACTGAACAGAAAAAATTCTGTGTGTTCAAATACTTTAGGACTTACTTGGGAAAAAAAATAGTAGTTTTGATACTTTGATACTGTCTATAAAGAAAGATGGAACCTTTCTTCCCATAATGGACAGACCTACTATTTTAATTTATCAGATTGATTGCAAAAAGAGGCAATAAAGATTTCTTTTTCTTCAACATAAAACTGCAGATACCTGATAACCCTATAGAGGGAACAAGAGGTTTTCTGAAATCAGATTTACATGTTCACACATGAAAATGTAGGATTGAATGTATGATTCTCAATAATTCAATGATCTGCTGAGATCATGAGTCTGAAGAGTCATGTTAAGAGGTACAGAAATAAGATTTGCGAAAAAATGAGGCAGAAAATTTTGGAAAGATTCAGAGAAACTGGCAGAATATCTTAACAGTTTAGCCTTTCCCAGCACTATTAGATTTAGAAGATACTTTGAGACTTAACCCACAGATGAAAATACAGGCCCTCGTAGGCACAAATTGTCAATGCCATCTAGATCGGGTTAAAGCAGGCAAAGAAGACTCACATGTTTCTGTAAGCTTATATTATATGATTAGTCTGTAGGTTACATGTATTTACTTGTTGCCAAGAGCAGTCCAAATGAGAAAATCCAAAATTCCTGTTATCTGTTTAGTGATAAAAAAGACTTGAAATGATGCTATGAAAGTCTGCTTAGTTGAAGATGAGCGTGTCAGACTTTATTGAAGCAGTTAATTTTTCTAGGAATACTTCAGCTTAATTTTTCAAAAAGATCTTAACATCAGCATTTTCCTTTATTAATTGGCCATATAAAATACAGAAAATGTGCATAATTCATATGCAATAGAAAAAATACATAAATAGGAAAAAATCCCTACTAGTGACAGGGTATTTTTTTAATTGGAGCTACAGTTGCTTTGTGTAGATTTCTTTTTAGCATGATAGTTTTTTGTAGTCATACATCTATAGCCGCACTTGCATTGAATAGATATCACAGAATCACAGCATTAACTAGGTTGGAACATATGCATTTGTTTTGTTTGGATGTCTGTCTAGGTTTTGAAACATCTGTATAGAATTCCTAATACTAATCTTATTCTAAAATTTCTTAAATGGCAATCCTTAACCACTTTAGCTTCCTTTGAAAAAATCAGGAGTTAGATATAATGTACTGAATAGATTTATGAACAAAAATCCATTCTGAAAGCGATTAGCCAATCACTTTCTGGGTTTCAGCCTGTGTTCCTGTTCAGTTGAGGGAGTATTTATGAAGGCAGCAGATAATTTCATAACCCACAAAACAGAAAGTCACAAAAGCAAACAAATTTATATCATCTCTCCAATGTCTCCATCAGTGTTCGCAATGCTAGGAAACCTGTCTAAACATTTTGGATGGTGTCCTTCATTTTAGGGTGACCAGTTTGAAATTCTAATGACACAATTGTCAGTGGTTTAATGCTCAGAGTTGCAATATAAGAATCTATTCAAACTGGGTTTGGAATGTATGACCTGTAAACAGCAATCTCTTTCAAAATGGGTACACAGAATCATTAAAAGCTCTTAGAGTGCTATCTTCAAACTCAGATTAGAGTGCTTCCTCACTTAGAAGGTGTTGTAAAGATATACATCAACTGGCAAAGCCTTCAAATGCTATAATGATGGGACAGTGAAAACCCCCAGGGAAATCAACAATTCAGTAGGTCTTTCTTCAAAGTAGAATCAAACAGTGCATGATAAATAAGACTTAGGAATGACACTGAAAAAGAGAATAAACGATATAAAAGCTGCCCATTTAATGAGAAGTGTCCCTCTTGGGAACAAGAGGAAGTGGTAATCCTCTCGAAGATACGTGCAAAATGTCATTAGAGTGAGTTGTGCACAAAAAAAGAAATCACCAATGTTTTTAATGCACTATTGTATATGGTAACAAGGCATTTTGAGGCAAGCAGCCTGGACCATGGAGACGCTGCCAATTCTAGCTGACAGCACCTTGTCTGGAAGAAAATAGCATCCGTGAGTGGATGTTATCTGTTTTGCCAGATGTTATGAAACTTGCTGATAGCATTCACTGCAAGCTGAGCCTTCATTTTTTTATATATACCTGAGGCTTTCTCCCTGCCTATCTCCTTCCTATGTTACCTTCTTTGTCACTATTCCATTGTTCTCATTTTACAAAGACTGTTTTCCTCTTAGGCTGCTCTTTCTAGTCCCTGTATGCAGAAAAACCTGTTTCCATTTAATGATGCCCCCTTTTCTCTGCCAGCCTTTCCCCCAGCCTTCAACTTCTCCTAGCCTGACTCTGCTCTATTTACTTGCTTCTGCTTGGTATGTAACACTCATTTGGACCTAGGCCAAATTTCCCCTAGGAGTTCTTGATGCCTTCCCCTCTATCTTTTTCTTTCTGCTTTATTGTTCTTATAAATCCCTCATGTCTCTTTACATCAGTTCACAGTATTGTTCAATAATCTATTTACTTTCCAAAAACAATACTGGGTTTTGTTATCTTCTCAATTCTCCTCAACATATCCATTGCCTCTACTATGCAATGCCTGCTATCCTGGGATCTGGGTAATGTCTTTACTCACCCTGTAAAGAAGCCAGGATGTCTCTTCAGAGCCAAGATCTGGGCCACCTGAAAAGATGCAATCACTGGAAAAAATTTTGCAAGCATAAGTGAAAATTATCAGTAAACATATTCCTTTAAATAAAGCTGGGGAGAGGGGAGAGCTCATAGGAGTTAATTTTTCAAAATGTTATAATTTTGTTATGCTTGGACCAGTTTCTGTTCATCACGAGACTCTACCTGTTACATGTCTTTCAGGTTCACCTTTCAATCCCTACTGAACAGTGTGGGACCATCTGAACTTTCCAGTGAGACACTGAGGTTTTAATAGTGTTTTAATAAAGCAGAAAGTAAAGGCTTTCTCCCTTATGTACATTCCCACAGGTCTGAAATATTTCACTTGTATTAAAAAAGGAAACTTGGAGTGAGAGGAATGAACTTGCAGAGTTGCAAGTATAGTAACAAATGAAAGGAAACATTCCAGTAAACTAAGATGCTATGAAAAAAGGATTTTAATATGCTTTTTTCCCCCTATATTGCTCATTATGTTGAGGAACCTTGATATGTATATTAATATATTTATTCTTTGTTCAGAAGCTCAGGTGTCTCTCTGAAGTTCTAGTTGCACTGTAATATTGAATTACCTGATCAATTTCTATGATGAAAAGACTGGCTTGGTAGACAAAGGAAAAGCAGGGACTATTGTCTACCTGAACCTCACTTGACATTGTCTCTTCATAAGTTTTGTATAATTCTTGTTTCTGGAACATTTTCAGTTCAGAGGAAACACCTCTTAAAAGAGTTTAATGAACATCAATTTAAGATCTGGGCATAAAGAAAAGTCTTGGTTTGATCATAGATACATGCAATTCAATGTTCTCATATAACTACTATTTGTTTACAAATAAGTTGTTGTATTGATTTAATTAAGTTCAAATTATATTATACATAAGGCTATTCTTAAGAGTAAAGCAACAGATGATGATTTTATGATTTATGATTTTTCAAGTTATGATTTTATAGTTACTCCTTCCTAGGGAGAAAATTTTTGATGAGAAGCTGAACGATTTTCTTTGATGAAGGATTTAATAGCATAGAAACATGCTGATAAACTTGAAATTTACTTAAACAAAGGCAAGTGCCATGAAGCAACTGAATAAGGTACTGCTGTAAGAAGGTTATTGCTATTTTCACTTTGGTTATATTCCTTCTCTCTTCTTGCTTCTGGCTGGGTATTCCAGCCCACTCCTGTTAGCTGTAATGGATATTTGGAAATACAATAAAGTAGATCCAGGATCTCACCCAGAAAGAAAATTAGGACAAATTAACTAATTTTGAACCATCTGGCTGCATAGGTCCTAGTACTGGCATAAAGAAGATGGGACAGGAAGCACCTCTGCCTTAGATTAAACAGTTATGGAACTATAAGTTTAAGAAAATTATAATAATGTGCTAACTTCTAAGAATAGCAGTGTTAAATAATATTAGGAAAGTAAGTGCTATTTTATTGTTCAAAATATTTTTCCTACAAATACAGATAGATACAAGTACAGATATCTGAAACATTTGGCAAATTTTCTTTATTTTTGTTATCACCTTCGAAACAGCACTTCCTTTTGAAGTTTTTATGTCAAAATTAAGAAGGAGGTATTTTATAAATTCCATTCCCCACAGAAGTTTAGTGGTTTGGGTTTTCTCTGGTTGTTTCCTTGTTTTGTTTGGTTGGTTTTTGTTTGGCTTTTTTTTTTTTTTTCTTTTTCTGATAGTGCCAAGAAATTCTTTGCACAGTTGCATCTTACATGTCTGCTAAATACCAATTAGAAGACTTATCTAAGAGGGTTACATTGCATCTGTCAAAAATTGTTTTTTGTGTTGTTTTATCATCTGAAAGTTTGAGAATAGTCTCTGTTTAGGACAGGATATTTGACTTAACAGTGTGGTGACTGTCATCTGAAAATTGAAGCAAAAGTTCATATACAAACAATCCAGGTATAATAGCATTAGTTGAGGTGTATATTTGAAATGTACAACATTTCCTTAAGACACTTTTACCAGAATTTTTAAAGGTTACTATAGAAACTAGATGCGTAATTCTTTTCACTTTGAAATAGTCCACTGTGGTAGGTTTTATTGGTGAGCTGATGTTGTGCTTTTCATTCACCCTGAGATTTATACCAAGCTTTGTACACACTGATGCAAAATAACCAAAAGTATCTCACCTATTTTGCAAATTTTTTATTTGAATTAGTCTTGTATTATCATACTTTTGGTGATATTTATACTTTAAATGCTGAAAATAGAGGATCTGTAGTCTGCATCTATAGCTGTAAATAAAATAGTGACCAGAGCATCCTGTATCATGAAGCTGTTAGAACAATAGCTTGAGTACCTCTGGCCCGTCCCTCAGGTCATTTCATGGGTATAGTCTGCAAGCTAGACTTACTGTTTCCAGGAATCATTCCCAACTGGAAATTAGTAGGTAAAACTGTTTCAGGGGTTAAATAAATTTAATATTGGGTATCCAGGCTGTTCAGTGGCAGCTGGCCTCAGCACTGGAGAATGAATTCAGGTGTAATTAGTTTCCTAACTAGAGCACAGTCAATGTGGCACACCTTGCTAAAAGTAAATTAGTATTTGATATATAATTTCCTACATCTGAATTTGACATACGTATTATTTAATGATCTGATTTTTGTGCATTCTCAAGTACATATATATTCTAAATTTCTCCAGTGATCAAGTTGAGTAATTTTGAGTAATCATTCTTCAGGAGCTCTTTGCATATTTCCACTCGGGTCACATTACACCATTGGAGATACACAATATCTGAGACTATCCATTTCCTAGGATGAAGAAAAGGGGGTGAGTCTAGCCACATCTTATTTCCTGTTTGGCTGGACAAAGTGTAAAAGATCAGATTGCAAGTGATGTATTCAATATTTTCACATTTATCCCATTGAAATTTCTTTTATCTGGAAAGAAATTCCGTATTTTTTTAAACTGCTGCCTTTTTCAGTAGTATTATACAGTCACCATTTCTGAAAGATGGCTAAAGTAGAAATCCAAGCTGACTTAGGTTGACACTGCAGAGTGTACATATAGTTGAAGCAGTGGCATATAAGTGCTTTTGCTCATGTGTAGTCTTAATAGTCGTATACCCTGAACACAACATATTTTCCAGCAGAGGTTTGCTGCTTGTTGGCCAGAGCACTTGGCTGCTACAGCAGCTGCGTGTTCACTGCTGCCACCTGAGATAATGGGCAGCCCCAGCTGGAAGAACCCTACTCCCACAGTGAGGAGTGATCGATCGTTCCTCCAGCCAGAGTGCTCCCACTCACATTGCACTGGTTACTCATCCTGAGATCTGAAGGCTTTGGGTTTTAATCTTTTGTTTGATGTAAAAGGTCATGTCTTCCTTCAAACACCAAGGAGCCCTCAAATATTTTGTGAGCCTGAATATTTGGGGAATTAAAATGGCCCTGGGAAATTGATTTGGAATTGCACATTTTCTGTTACAGCCGGGATTGAATTCCTCAAATCTATTTTCTATTTGTGTTGTGACTCTGCACAAATACTGTGAGCATATAGTAGTTAAAGCATTCTTGGGTTATTCGCTTTATTTGAACTGCTCAGTGTTGTGCTGCATTAATATAACACTCTTACTTTTCTTAAATTAGACATAAATGAAAATAAATTCTATTTTTATTCTACATGGGGAAAAAATATAGAGGGAGGCTTATATGTTCAAACATGTAAAGTTACATATCTAAATAGTCTTTTGACCAAGTTAACACTTATTATATTTGGGTTTTGAAACTATTTTTTAATCCTTAAATATGATATTATTAAGGTTTTTGAAGTGTTCCTACACAATGCTGTGGGTTATGTTTCAGACTCTTTAAACTAATTATATTGTTTCTGTCATTTTACAATAGCACAAAGACCTGCAGGCGGTTTTCCCTTTTGAGGCTTTGTCATCAAAACTGTCACGTTGCATACCTGAGAAAAGCACAGAGCTCTAAGTAATTTGTTTCCTTACACAGTTGTCTTGAGGAGGGCCACAAGAACCTAACACAACTGAGAATATGAGGTGTTGGCAGACAGTGAAACAGAGAAAGGGATAGAGAATGGGATTGAGAAAGGGCTGTTGTCACTGGTTCCCAAAATGTCTCACTGAAACAAGTAGAAGAGCAAACAGATAAATTCAAATATGTAGTTTTAAGACCCCAGAGTATGACTATGTAAACTAATTTAAAATTCTGGGTGGCCATATAATAATTTATTAATCAGTCACTCAATATTCCCACAATAGAAATGACAGCTCTTATATTAAAACATTTCTCCTTACCAGAATATATTTTTTTATTTTCTTGTTCAGAAATTTCTCACAAAAGCTGATAAGATGCTTTCATACAGAATTCATATTCTGCCTTCAACTAACCTGTGTCCTAAAATATTAACTTGCTGTATTTATATGATGGGATGGGACAAACGACTTGTTCTATTTCACAGGTATCTTAAGATTCGATAATTTTGGATTTGCCCCATGTTAATACCAGAGATAACTTTGGGGAGTGAAATAAGAAAATAGAGAAAAATTCCAGGAAACATAGATGTGATGACTCTATACTCATGGAATGACAACTTCGAAGGGACTGGAATTTCAGAAGAATCTGAGCCTGTGAGCTTTGGCAAGCAAGCAGGTTAATTTTCTATCCTCAAAAGTCTCCTTTTGATTCAGATGGCCTTAATAAGTGTGTTAAAAGGTCAAATAGTATGAATGAAGTGATCAAAACAGAATTATGCAGGTAATTTTCAAGATTGTCTTGGTTTAACACCAGCTGGCAACAAAGCCCCATAGAGCTGCTTGCTCACTGTTCTGGGTGGAATGGAGGAAAGAACTGGACAAGTAAGAGTGAGAAAACTCACGGCTTGAGAAAGAAAAGCTGCACATGCAAGCAACAGGTCTAATTTTAAATATTTTGTAAAAGGAAAATTATGTTGCATAATCTTGTCCTATGAAACATCTGAGATGACTTAGACAAGCCCCAAATTTGAAATAAGATAAGCTCATGTTAAGATATGCTTCTAAGACACATGGCTTGCCTTACTCCTGAAACTCAGATGGAATGTATATAGGAAACACTCCGTGAACTTCCCATGTGATCCATATTTCATGCTATTAAGTTCTGCAAGCTTTAGAATTTTACTAGATTTTTGGGAAAAAAACAAACCAAAACAAAAGCTAGATGTTTAATTAGGCTTCTTGCAGGGATACTGTTACAATTTAATGAAGAAATATGTAAACTTTCAGTGTAAAAATAACACCATAACTGGTTTGTTTATAGTTTTAAAATGTAAAAAATACTTTTTAGCTGGCTTATACAGATTTGCGCTTTTTTAAAAAAAAAATTAATTTTTATTTATTTTTATTTATTTTATTTAATGTGAATACCATGCCTTGTTTTTTTGGATTTAGTTCAACTCCATAATTTTTTTCCTTTGCACACCTGTTAACATTTTATATAAATTTCTTATTGGCATCACTTGTTCTAAAATATTACAAACAGTCCCCACTGTTGACATCCAAGCCCTTCTTTTTGGCAATAAGAAATATAAATATGAAAACTCTTTCACACAAAAGACTTTAGCATTTGAAAGGAGATGTCTACCAGTTCTCTCTTAGCATTTGGTTATAGGTACATCTCTCTTCTTTTCAGAACGTAGCACCTTTCCATGATTTTGTTCATGAATTCCCTCCTCAGGTTTTTAAAGTATTGCTTATGATATCTGCTGGTTTTTTGTAGAATTATTATTTCTGAGGAATTAGGAGGTATCTATCTATCTATCTATCTATCTATCTATCTATCTATGTATTTCTGTGTATTTATAACTCTTTTCATGGTTTCCTTGCTTTTGTTTCAACACAAAGACCAAACCTCAATTGCAATTTTCCCATTCTTTAACCAAACCTTTGTCTTTCCTTCAATAAATTGTCCTCTCAAATTACCTTCTTTTAAGAAGGGTCTCCATGTGTTTTGAGCAAAACAGCTGGAGACACAACATGCACTCTCTTTTTCACATAGATGAATTTCATATAGCCACTTCAACCAAATGTTCAGAGCAGTATATGTTGAAATTCCTGAGTTGGCTATTGGCACACAGGAAATGTGTGCTGAAAACCACACATTGCTTCTGAAGGAGCAATGGAGAATCTGGAGAAACTAAAACTCTTCAAAACTCTTCAAAACTTTCTTCAAAAAGCTGATTTTTGTTTGTGTTGGTATTGGTGTTTTTTTGGGGTTTTGTTTTTGTTTTTGTTTTTGTGGGAGCTTGGGAGGGTGTATCTACATGACTGCATAAGGGTGATCCAAACTTCACTGCTCTGGAAGTTGGTCAGTGTGGTGCTTTGTCTCACCTAACAAGACCATACTCACCTGTAGTTTGGACACTTACATTTATTTATTTGGTTTGGTGTGGTTTTTTAAACATAGTGTGTTTATTATAAATATAGTATACTATACCATACTCCACTCAAGGAAGTGCCATCATGGCATTCATTCCATCCTGGCCCAAAATCTGAATGAAATTTTTAAAATACTTATGGTCATTGATCATCTAGGTGGGTTACCTTGCCACAAAAGGACACCAGGTTTGATAAGCAGTAAATACTATTACTGTCCACTTATGGGAAGAATATAGGTAATACTTACAATTATTATTATGGGATATTTTTTATTTGAAATATGGAGGTCAGTTTTTAAAGCCATTCTACTTTGACAAGCTGTTAAATTCAAGACCCATAAAAGCTGAGAAATTCAATCAGTGTTTATAATATGTCTCAGAATACCTGAGCAATGTCCAAGATCCTAGGAAAGAGAGGTGTTTATGTGCTTACACTTAAATTATTACTGCTTTTAACAGCTAAACTAATAACCAATAACCAATAACAGCTAATAACCAATAAAGTTGGTATTAATTCTAGCCAAAAGTTCTGATGAATTGGATGAGGAAAATCTCCTGTTGATCTTCATATGTCAAAGGATTATCCAGCTATTGGGAATCTCATTTTCAAGAACTCTTCAAGTTCTGCCTCCAAATAAGATCTGAAGGCCTGGCAGTCATCTGAGCCATCTCCCAGTTTGCAAAGATAAATTAGGACAGGTGTAACATTGGATTAGTTCGTCCCTATCTAGGAAATGCAACCAAAGCAAACTCACTGAGATATATCTCTGTGTAGATGCCTTGAAGTTGTATAATCATTCTTTGAAATTCATAGCCTGAGTATGCCATTTTCTCACCAGGAAGAATTATGCGATCATATATTTCAAAATATGAGTTATTTAACCATAAGAAGCTCAGAAAATGTTAAGGAAAGTATTCATGAATTCCAACAGAAACATTTCCTTTTCCATGTTGAGTTTGTAACAATTCTGGTGATTTTTTTCTATTGCAAGAAATACTGCTGTTGTGAGGCCCTAACAGAAATCCTCCTTGGAAAGTATGGCCAAAGAATGACAAAAAATAATCATGTTTATCCTTTTCTGAGCATGCATTCCTGTTTTACAGAAATTAAACAAAATCTATCAAGAGAAGAAATGGAAGTTAAGAAAGATGATTTAAATTAGTAGAAAGAAAGTGACTAAATTTTAAAGACACAATATTCTGTGAAGTCATTAAAGTTACTAAGAATAGAACTATTCTATCTAGGATTTAGTCATGCAGCTAAAAAATGCTGTTATTTACAATACAAATAGCTAAGAAAAAACAGTAGCGTAGCCACTAAAAGTCTGTGCAACAGTCTGTGTAAAGCAAACTAAATCCAAAGGAAAAAAAAGCCAGGCTTACTTCTATAAAACTTCTTGTCATTTTCTTAAATGTTGTGGACGTCTAGCCACATTTTGAGATTTTGTTCTCATATATAGGAGAGAGCCAAACACAGCCAAATGTGTGAATTAGCTGTTCTACCACATGTCAAGAAAAAACCCCAAACCATAAAAGAGACCTTTAGTCATCAAATGTTTTATGAGTTCATCAGTTAAAGGCTCAATTAAATTATCTGAACATGGTTTTGAAGGGACACAGTACTGCCTGTTGCTATGGGAAAGGTAATTAGAGACCCAGGAATGCCTTGGTGAGACTTCTTGAAGAATAGGGTTTGGCTTGCCCTGTGATCTGTTTCCAGGTAAGGTCTGCACCATCACAAAACAGGTGCCCTCTTTACAAAAAAGCTAACTGAGGATGACATGAGGAAAGAAAATTTTTAAAAAGTGAAACATGAATAAAAGCTTGAATAAGTATGGTTATTTTTTATTTATAGCTCTTATTTCCTGCACATCTGTTATGATTTGATCCCCAGATGCTCAGACTCTAGGTGCTACTTACTGGTCTGTTGTGGTGAACTTGGTCTGTATGGACAGAGAGCAATTGAGCATCCACACCTGTATAACAGATTTAAAAAGGAATTATTTTCTCAGGGAAAAGAGAAAAAAGAAAGAAATGAAAGTTTGATGTTTTCTTTGAATTTCCCAGAGGTTGGATAGAGAAGGAAATCATGTTTGGATAATGGGTTTATTGATTATACCTCTGTAAAACTGAGTAAATATTGTTTATTAGTTTTTAGCACTAGATTGCAAGCTGCAAAAAAAAGTTACATAAAATTTTTCTTATACTTTCCGAGGGATGCAAAATACATAAATGAATAACAAATATTTTCTTCTGTAATTTTAAATGGTAGTACTAAATATAAAACTTGTAAAAGGGACATGACTAACAATCCAATTCTATATACAGGTGGGGTAGGGTGTAAGAAATACTTTTACTGATTTTCTTTAGTTGCTACAGTATTACAGTTCACAACCAGACAAAATAGTTACATAACCTGTCTAACCAGGACTACTCAAACCCACTGGTTTCTCTTTCCTATGATAATTTCCTCTCAAAATTTAGGAATGCAAATTATGGTTTTTTTCTCTGATGGAACCTAGGATCATGTTAGTGAAGGTATTTTAGTCTTTTATCCATATTTATCATTATATCTTTAGCTTAAGAACAGTTAGATATTACACTTTTTTTTAGAAGATTTTATGTTCTGAAGAAAGCTTTCCATGGTGAATGTAAGTGGAAAATTTATTTTGTGGGCAATGCTGACATACTTGTACCTCTGAGATAATCAGGTTTTTTTCCTGATTTTTTCAGAATTCGATGTGATATAAGTGATGCCACAGTTGAAGACTACTCCCTAGAAGGGACCAAAGTCACAGTAGTGTTTGCTAAAAATGCTGTAACTCCACATGTTTTATACTATATTTTTGAGGAAATTTCTACATACTGGTCATTCCATAAGCTTTTGGGTGTTGATCATTTGATCAGAAATTAGCCAGCAATATCTATTCAGTATTCAGCCTTGCACTAGAGAAGACATTTATGCTATAATAAAACAGTAATTCCAGAAATCATTCTACTGTGATATGAATATATGGGTGAACCTTATTTAATTTCATATAGAGAAGTATCATGATGACTGAGACATATTTAGTTGCCAAAATCCACGGAATTTCTGAATCATCTCAGTAAAAGAAGGAGACATTACAGTGTGTTTTAAAAAATTAATAAAGGGAAGGATGCATGAACTAGTGAAGATTTTTTTGTATAATTTCTTCATACATGAGCCATGATCCCTAATCATGTCAATTCATAGACTGAAGACTGGTATTCACAGATAATGGACATACAACTGACATTTTTTTTTGCTAAACAGAACCAATTATATAATGAGGAGTCTAGAAGACAAAGAAAATGAAGATAGCAAAGCACCAGTTTTGAAAAAGACACAAGAAAATAAGTATAAAATTGTACATTCACACAAACATTTAAATTGAAAAGATCTTTATGAATCCAACCATTAATCCAGCACTGCCAAGACTACCACTGAACAATGTCCGTAAGTGCCACAGCTACACAACTTTTAAATACCTCCAGGGATGGTGACTCCACCACTTCCCTGGGCAGCCTCTTCCAGTGCCTGACAACCCTTCCAGTGAATTTTTTTTTTCCTAGTATGAAATATAAACTTCCCCTGGTGCAACTTGAGCCTGTTTCCTCAATCTCATTGTTGGACATCTGGAAGGAAGGACCAATACCCACCTGGCTACAGCCTCCTTTCAGGTAATCGTACAGAGCAATAAAGTCTTCCCTTAGCCTTCTTTTCTTCAGGCTAAACAACCTCAATTCCCTCATCCACTTTTCATAAGACTTGTGTTCTAAACTCCAGGTCCTTTTCCACTGGGCCATTTTCCAGACACTTTTTCACAAGTGTGTAAGTTCTGCCTGGCGTTGTTGTGACCCAAGTACAGGACCCAGCAGTTTGCCTTGTTGAACCTCATACAACTGGCCTTGGTCCGTCAATCCAGCCTATCCAGAGGCTTCCTACATTCCAGCAGCCCTGCTTGGTGTCATCTGCAAACTGACTGAAGGAGCACTTTATCCACTTGTCCCAATCATTGATAAAGATTACTTAAGAGGGCTGGCCCCAGCACTGAGCCCTGGGGAACACCACGAGTGACTGGCCACTAACTGGATGTAACTCATTCCCCGCCCCTCACAGGGCTCCATCATCCAGGCAGTTTTTTACCTAGCCAAGAGTAAGAAATGCAGAATTCTGTGGGAAAAAGTGTCAAAGTCTTTACCTGACATCCAAGGTAGACGTCCAAGGTCACTGAACTCCTTATTTGTCAGAGAGTCTAAATCTGTCATTTGTTTATCGTTGATGAAAAATGTTTACATGTTAAGAAATAGTCATGCAGTGGCTATGTGAATAAACTGCAAGGGCCAAGAGACTCGTGCAAGAGAGGATTGTTCTAGTAGGAAAGATTTTCCTGATGCTATCAAAGTATACTTGAAGAGTGGGAATCTCAGCTAAGACCAAACTCTTGGCTCTCTGAGCTGGTAATAACAGAGGTGGTCACTGTTCTACTTGAAGCTGAGGGAGAGCAGGCTTTGGAATATATATTTTCTAACTTTGTTTTAATAAATTAATGATGAACAGCTTCAGTTATCAAAATGTTTGGACTCACAACATAAAGTGGGCTGGTTTAGCGGACTTCTCACAAGCCTATGAAACAGACAAAACAGCTCTGTTTCATAATGTATTGATGTGCCTCTTCTGCTTTCTAATATTTGTATAGCTATTTAATTCAGAACTTCTGGAGAAAGATTAGGTCCACTTTTCTGTCAGTCAGATAAAACCACTCTGAAAAGTCTGTCTGTTAAATCAAAAGCCATCTAAAAGGGAAGACATAGGGGCAGAGGATGGGAGGATGAACTTATCACCAATGAGAAGGTGGTTATTTTAGGGAGCAGAGCTACAGGGTCAGCTTCACATTTTCAATCAATGAGTAACAATCATTAGCTTCACATTTGTTCTGAGGAACCAATGTTGAACTGATTGAAGGTGCATATGACTGAAGTCTAGAATGATTTTTAGCTTTTTTTAGCAAGGTATTAAGGCTTTTCAAAAGAAAACTTTGTTTAAACGGAAGCCTAAAAGAGAAAATATTTTTTTTTCCCAGAATTATTTTTCTGCCAATGGTCAGTAACTTAAAGGGACAACATTGTGGGAAAAAAAAAAAGATCATTCAACTAGGGTAATTATTTTGCTTTTTTTCTAAATTGGGATGGCAATCTCTAATGCACAGGGTTCAAGGCCCTATCATCTTAAAACTATTTTTTTTAATTAAACTGGTCATCTGTTATCACAGCTCCCAGTTCGCCCTCTGGCTAGCTGGGCTCTGTCGTGATAAGGTGAAGTTTTAGGCTGGTCCGGACCTGGGCAGAAGCGTGCTTACTTCGTAGAAAGGAGAGACTCACAGTTGGTGGTAAGAAATGTTTATTCAGGGCAGATGCTCAGGTGTTCCAGGCTTGAGTGTGTGTGTGAGAGTGAGGACCAGAGAGAGATTTTGGGTCTCCCCTGCCCTTATGAACAGGGGTGGAACTCAATGGAAATGAAGGGGAGTGACCAAAAAAGAGGGGATGTGACATTACCATTTAGGGTTGAAAGGCGTGGGATGAGAGCTGAGGCCTCCTTTGGCCATCTGGCCTGCCCGGGCTATCAAGAACTTTGGGTGTGCACCCAGATAAGATATAATAGATTCTTAACGACAGAAGCCAGGGCTATCAGAGACATAAAATGGGCTAGCCCGGGCCTATTATGTGACTTAACGACTGTGATCCGGGGAAGCGGGGATGTGGGGGTAGGAAAGAAACCTTTTACAGAACTTAGATACAAAAATTATACAAAAATTAAAAACCCCAATTGCACACTGTTATAAATGCAAATGGCAAATATCGGATTAACAAAGCAACAATTTATTAATAAAACAATATCGATCACCAATAAAAGAGAAAACCACAAAATAGGAAAATATCAGCGCTGCGCCGGGTGGATAGGGGTCTGTACACCAAGGTACAGGTCTCCCAAATCCACCCCGAACGATTCTCAGTCCACCGTTTTATAGGATTTTTCTGCCCTGAGGCAGTCCAGGTGTCCAGGATGGGCTGAATAGTCCGAATTTCTTTTCGATGGTCTTCTCGGATCTTGTCAAGTCCCATTGTCTCATTCCGGGAAAGCTTTTTCTTATGCCAATTTCATGGGCCAGTCTTATGTTGATTTCAGTTTGCTTGTTGCTGCCAGAGAGTCGATGAGATCGGCATAGTCGTCAGGGAGGAATTTCTCCTTGCATTGGCAATGAAGTGATTCTTATCAAGGTGGGCCACTGTCTCTGTCTAGTCTGATGATTCTCGTCCTGTCTTTGCAACTGAGATTGGCAGGCTGGGGGAAACGATTAGCCTTCTACTGGATTTCACAATTTTTATTAACATTATTCCCATTACACATCAGATTATTATTTTATACACGAATTTTTACTCTAAATTTATCACACACACCATTACAATCTGTAAGTAACTAGAGGATTTCTAAATCAAATAAGTTAAGAGAGTATTTCTCTGTGTGTGTGCATTTATTTTTACATCAAATTTATGATGTGGTGTAAAACAACAAAGTGTTGGTGAAGTAATTTATTTAAAAAATCCTATTAATAATTTTTAAATTTAAAAATATACATAATTTGTCTACAGATTTAATTTGCTGCTCTTGAAGATTTCCATAGAAACTTTTAAATGCTTCTCTTACTGGAGATTCCTATGAATATGTGCAACCTTGGGGTGTATAAATAAATTGGATTCCTTTCCAAGGAAACTAAACTACAAGTTGCAGATGAGTTTCAAATGCTTTTCAAATTCTGGTGGAAATATTACTGTCCAACACAAAAGTTTGTTGCACAGGTTGTGTTGAACATTTTTGTTTATTTTCTAGGAGCAGACTATTTTTTCTACTATGGCATTTGCTATTTTTTCTTAGAAAAGACATGTGAAGTCTGATTTCCCAGGTAGAATATGATAATTATTCACACATAAAATATCTTTTCCTAAAGAGTCTATCCATAGCCTTATTTTTGTGTAAAGTTATTCCTTAATTGCTTGCTTTTGTTTATAGATTCCAAAATATTTATCTGTATCAGCTTTGAGGCATTCATTAGGAGCCAGGACAGAAATCTAACTTCCATGAATGTTTACTTGAGGGAGGAAATACACTTCCCCCCTCAAAGCACAGGTACCTTTAGGGGGCTAGTTTAGGATACAGATGTAAGAATTGACTTTGTATACTGATTGCAAACAATGTATTTTAAATTCCACCTTTCCTTGTATAAAACTCTACCACCTAGTGGTCTCAGCATGTGAAGAAGAAACTACCTACTCTATCTAGTTAGAACTAGTAAATGCTGGAATAAGTCATGGATCTGGAAAACTGGTATTAGAATTCTCTAATTAAATGCTTGATTGTATCAAGTCTTTGTAAATCTCTCCTAGATTTTTAAAATTGCTGATGCTCAGTATAGTTTTATTCCTATGGAAGCTGAAATAGTTGATTTAACAAACAATCCATCATTGTTATTTTTACCACAAGAAACAGTCAGTCCTAGGCCCAAATTACAATAATGAATTTCCTGTAAGCACAGAGCATTAGCCCACTAACGTGCAAGTGTTATTTGTTACCTGCACTAATTTTCTGAGCTTCCCAAAGTTACTACTCATATATGAACCTTCTTAATTTTCCTAAAAATATATTGCGCTTTCATGCTGAAAACTGAGCTGAGATTTAGACCCTATTTGCTTTAATTTTATGTATGAGAAGTTATTTCAGAGAAATAGGATAGGAACTGAAAATCCCTGATATCACAAAGGAGGTAACCTTATAGAGAAAAACGAGTCAGCATAAACCTTTTCAAGACAAGACTGCCATCTTGTGGCCTTTGTGTACAATGACTGGCTGAAGGCACAGATTTTGCATAAAAATAGAAATAACATTCTCTTCTGCTTCTGTTTGTTTCTAACAGTGTAAGTCTTTGTGCAGACAAAGCTTATATAACTTTTAATAGAAGTTGTTTGTAATCAGAGACTTACTTGACTTTTTGTATGGCTGCCATAACAGATGCAGAAAAATATTTAAAAGCATAACACAAATTATTTGTATGAATCAGTGCTGCTGAAGATGTCTCCTGTTAAATGAGACTAACAAGTCAACAAAACTGTGCTAGTCTGTTTGACACACATGAGGTAACTGGAGGCTGCTTCTTTTTCTGGCAACAATACTGGTTGATGCAAATAAGAGGCAAGGCAAACAGCTGATTGTTCTCATAAATGCTGAAATTTGCTTGGAATGGACTTCTATGGCTATCTAAGCTGGCTGACTTAAATTGTTTACTACTTTGTGGCACTGGATTTAGGTGCATTTAATGTGGTATTGGAATGTAACTTTCATTTAAAAAGAAACTTCTGTCTACAGTATTTCATCGGTACTCTGTTTGAGAGATCTACCTTCTTAGTATGAGATCAAAATCTCATGTGATTTACGGAAAAGGGGGCAAAACTGTCTTGATCATACCCATAAAAATGCTTAGACTTATGATTTTCAGGGAAACAGAAGGAACTACTGTTTTACTAGATGACATTCACTACAATCTTACAAATTAGATGTTTACAGTTGACATGTTTTACTATGTCATGTCTTTGCAAATTTATACTAGCAGGGCTTACTTCTAGTTAATAGCTCAGAAGAGATGTAAATTTTTTAATCTTACCAACACAGGTATTGCCCTGCTATAACAGCATCTAGTGATCTCTGAGTTGAATCTCCTTTCAAGAGAGGAAAGATTTCAGACTTCTTTGCTCACTGCCACTCTGCTACCAGATGCACCACCTGGCCCGTCCAAGAGCAGATCTTTCCAGCAACAGCTGAGGAAAAAGAAACCTTTGTGGCCCTTGGGCTTTTCCTTGTCTTTTGTCATGAGGTCACCAGGAGGCCCAGCTGTTCCTTTGTGCTCCATTTGGTTGCAGATGTCACTTGAGCGTCGTTTCTGGCTTCTAGTGACTTTAGTATGAAGCTGTGAGGAGAGCTTGGCTATGTCCTCTTGAGGATGCTGAAGGACAGCTGAACAGAGCAGGATGTAGCCTCAATTGACCTTTCTTCTCCAGAGTGACACAAGTCAGTTGTGCAGCCTTTCCTCATGTAATCTGTGCTCTGTTTGTCTGCCCACCAGCACCTCTTGGGCATTTGCTGTAGTGTGCTAATATCCTTGGTTGTGTGGTGAGTGCTGGGTTTAATCCTTCTGCCATGGTCTGGCAGAAGAATTGTCTTTGCCCATACTGGTGGCTCGAGTCTGATGAGCAGTATCGTGAGAGTGGGGAGTAATGGACACAGTGTGGGACATCTGCCTGAAATCAAGGTGCCTTGGAAATTGTGGGCACAGGCTACAAGGACCTTCCAATGGCAACTGGAGATGGTGTCAGAAGCTTTATTAAAATCCATATAATAAATTTCTACTGCTTTCAACCCACTGAATGATTAACTTCATAGTAGAAAGTTATCAAGCTGACCAGACAAGGTATAGTAAAAGCTTTTTTAACTTTCACTTTGCCATACACAAGACAATCAAACTTGGCGTAAAGCTCTTACACTTGATCCAGATTCTTGTAGGATCATCAGCTTTTGGTGTTTACCCTTTTCTTCTTATTTTCCCTATGCTGAGACAAAGTAATGGGGGAGAATGTCCTGAAAAGTTTTAACCACCAGTTTACTGTCTTTCTTATTTATGAAGAGAACTGTAATCTTTAGTATGACTGTGTATTTTTTTTTTCCCAAAGATTTTATTATTGCTTAGTCTTTGATAGGACTGATTCAAAAAGCATCTATGGATGGCCTGCTCTATATTTCAGTTTTTCACTATGACTTAAAAAGAATAAGGTAATATAAATTACCAGAAAAACATAAAGCAAGCCAAACCTACTTTTTTTTTCTGAGGCTTGAAAAATACTTTATATGTTATACAAGGGCAGGAAATATATGCTTATCAGTGTTACCGGAATATAAATTATTATTGGTAATGAAATACATAATTCCAGTGTTAATTAACATTAGTTCTCCAAGGCAAGTGATATTTGTGGGAATGAATTGTCACATTAAAAATTAACAGACTAATTATAATTGCTGCAAAACTGACATTACTTGCTCATATAGCATAATTTGAAATTTCAGATGGTTACCTCACTACAACTAGAAAAAAAATTTAAAAGTAGCTAATTTTCTCCACTGAAATGTAGAGCTGCCCTAGTCCCATATGATTTCATGTTAAATTCAGTAGTATCTATTTAATTCAGTTTCCTCTACAGAGACATAGGAAACATCTTGGGTTATCAGAAATGCATGACTGTGCATGCTTTTTTATAGGAAGATACAATTTCCAAACATTTAGCTATGTAAAGTGGATTTCAGCTTCTCTGGAGTACCTCTCATTTACCCCAGAGGCTTTGTGTCTTGCAGGAATAGTACTGAGCAATACATCAAAAATATCTTTTTTTATCTGTGCCAAACAGATCCTATTAAAATAAATCAGTTACATGTTCACACGACACTTCTGGGAGCATGAACACCAATTGGATTAAAAATAATAGTTTGAAAAGCAATTTCATGTGTCTATGTATCCAGAAAAACATCTAAATTAACATCCCTTAAAAATACACTTGCTGGAAGACACATATAGTTGGCTTGTTATTGGATTTTTTACTGTACCCTTCCTAAACCTGAGCAGTAACTAAATGTAGATGACAATTTCTGACAAAAATGCCACCCTGTCCAATAAAAGTACTTTATATTACAGAGTCATAGAGTCATGTTGAAAGGGCCCTCTGCTGTAAACAGGAGCAACCAGAGCAAGTTGTGCAGGACTGTCTCTGGTTGGGTTCTGAGTATCTCCAAGGGCAGAGACTCCACAACCTCTCCGGGCTAGTGTTTCATCACTCTCACCACTAAAATTATTTTTCTTATGTTTAAATAGAATTTTCTGCATTTCAATTTGTACCCATTGCCACCATCACCACTGGAAAAAAAAAAGAAATATTGTCTTCCATTAAGATTATTTTGCTTGATTTTAAAGATGGTGGATGTAGCAACCTACCTAGTTTGAGCTAGAGTGCATCTAAATGAGCTCTATATCTATTCTGAATTATAAGACACATACACATTTAAGGCTAAGTTGTTAAAATTACACAAAGTAGTTATCATGAATTAGTTTTCTCATCTCACCTTCACTCACACTGGCTTATCTCTGGCTTGTGTTCTGTAAGAATAAACCTGTCATGTCCAAAATATTTAAATCTTTTAAAACCATCTGTTCTCCTCTGACAACTACAGTAAGTCTATTGCAAATGTTTTATTTATTGTGGTACTTCCCCTGTTCTTCCTCCTATCTTTCCTGTCAGCTTTAAAATTAATTCTTCCTCCCCATATCCTTCTGCAAATCCTCGCACATGGACAATATCATTGGCACACAAAAGTCAGAATTTTACTTTTTTAGATATTGAAAGACTAAAAAATTGAAAGCATAAAAAAGGAAGTCAAAGGAACTTCCAAAGGAATATATATTTTTTCTTACAGAAGTCTTTTGATAGGCCACGGTAATTATTTTCTACAGCTGTTTTAACGACATGCAAAGGAATTATCAATCTTCTGTAAGTAAACCCCTGCACAGACTGTTCACAACCCCATATTAGCAAAAAATATAATTTGAGAATCATATGTCAAAGATAGTTGACCTATAATAGACTCAGATTTCCAAATTAATTATCATTGATTATTGTGCCTAAAGAGGTAATGAATTGTCTTACAACCAGCACCTCTTATCTTCTAATGACCATTCTAATGAACTTTACAGCTCTTCTCACTTTCAGCATACTAATCCATTTCATATGACTAAATTTCACTCTATTGATGAAATCTTCAGGGTTCAAATGTCATATCTATAGTTCCAGAAATTCCATCAGATCAAATTAGCCAATGATAATATTGACCTGATCAACGGAGTAGAATTATTTTGTTTACTCTCTGTATTACAGCCAATTTAAAATGGTTTCCTCTTTCAGAAATGCCTACTAACCTTTTTTTAATTTCTTGCTGTTTGCTTACTTTGATGAGTTGAAAATATGTCTATCCCATAAAACAGCTTTTAAGTAGCATAATACATTTAGAAAAAAACCACTTTGTTTTCTGGCCTTAAAATTCTTGATTCTGCTAATAATTATTGAAGCAAGCATTGTGGAGTGCACAATCACCATGTGATTATCTACAAGAATGATGCAAAGTTTTGTTGTCTTACAATAATTGCACTGAATCTTTTACATTCCTGCTCAAGCTATACTTTCTATTATTTTTTCTGTCCAAAAAGGTTATTCATCAGATTACTCTATTTCACAACTACACTTTATCGATATTCTCTTCCTGTTCCAAGATAAAAACTTCCTAGATTTGTTAGGAAATAGTAGAGTTGGGAACTTACTGGTAAAAGAATTGAATTGACAAGTGGGCTGAGGTATTTCTGTTGTTGCCTGGCCATCAGGATGCTTTGTGGTAAAACTTATTCCTTTTTCATATATTAAATTCATTGATCAGTCATCATTAGTACATTTCTGTTTCCGAGTTAAAGCTGGATGAGTGAATATAAGTTTTGCTTCTCTTATACATATCTCTGAGCTGTAGATGTCACTCTAGGGCTGGCCAAATTTTGCAGGTGTCTTTCTTACTGAAGTAATTTGTCAAGTGGAGACGGAAGGTGCTGAAAATGTTAATTGTTTACTCCTGAAATATTTACATTTTTATATGTTAGCTTGAACAGACAGGAATTGCAATAAAATTCTTGCACTGAATTATGAATTATGGATAGTGAAGAAAACAACAGTTTTTCAGTACCTTACCTGACTGATATCTAAAGTATTTTTCAGGAAATACGGTTCCAGTGAATGCTAATTTTATTGCATTCAGAAGCCAGATAAATGGCTTAAAATTTTTATTTTGTTTTAATCCCTAACCAACTCAGACATTTTAAGTTATATATGCACTTAGACATACTTTAAGATGACTCCCATGTGAGGTGTCTAAAGCTGAATGCCATAGGTAATGTTAGGCTGACTGGATCTCATTCACTTATGTTCAGCTACAGTACTGTATTTACATTAAATTTTAAATTAGAGCACCAAAGAAAATCAATTGCACTTGATAAATTCAGAACCCTGTTGAGGACAAAACTGGAACCCTGCTGGTATGGGGAGGGAGCAGTTTACAACAAGCAAATTAGCGTATAACAGTCTATAGTCCAGTTAAAATAACACTAACACATGCCAAAATATTAAAGACAGACAGATCCTGACCCCTGAGTCCTCAAGGCAGTATGGAGGCTTGTGCTCACTTCTGCCAGGGCTGGGGCTACTCCTGACTGGGTATGGAACAGGTCCTGGCTGCCAGGCCCTGCCATCACTCACCCAGGAGAGCCCCAGAAAATCCTGAGAGATATCACAGACAGATATAGGGAATACCCTATATCCCAAGGGCTGAGATGACATGGGATCTAGATCAGAGTGGGGTGATGCCCTAGGCCCAGGACAGACAGGGCCAGAAAGTGGTGCCCACAAGAGCCTGGAAAAACCACCCTGGAAACACCAGCTATTTAAATGAGATGTTAAAATTGGATGTTGTGGATACTGAACTTGTTTTTTCAGATGTTATCCTGTCATGTGTCAATTATTAAAGAAGCCATCTAGGATGCTTTTGTTTTTATTCTGTTCCTCTAAAATTTTGTGTAGGAAATAATAAAATACAGAGGTTTATATCTCTGCAGAAGACCTTGGGTGTCATGGGTACAATGTTCCCCACTCCACACTGTTCACTTGCTCATTCCAATACCTAAAATTGCTTTCTGAGATTTGCCAAAAGGGTCAGATCGGCTGTTAAATGGATTTCAAGGCATTTGAGTGGATAGGAGTTCATAGCAAGTTTTGAGCTCTAAAAAACCAAACAATTTGAAGCCTCTGCTTAAACTGAAAGAAATGACAGGACTGGAACACAGATGGCATTATATTTTCTTAACTAAAATTTTTGGACAAATAAACTCGTAAAAGTATGCAGAATATTAGAACAGCATTTTTTAAAAAAAGTACTGTATGTAGTTAAATGTTGATATTTCTAAAAAAGCCACTCCAATTTTGGATTGACATGGTAGAATTTAAGTTCATAACTTTGGTGTATCCAAATGGATGACTTTACTAGAGACAAAATAGGCCTTTGGAAAGTACAAAATAGATATGCTTAGAAAATGAGTGAAGGTACTCCCATTTGAGTACACAAATACAGTAGACATTAATCTATGGAGATTATTCATCTGAAACAATCTGTATTAATTTTTAATGAGGCAGGTAAAATAGCAGCTTGAAGAGAAAATTCATCCTACTTTATCTGGTCTGCCAATGTCCTGAATAGTGCTGGTTCAATTGCTATATGACTTCAAAAACTTTCTTTCTGCTCTAAACCAGAACACATGATAAATACAACTTAATTTCTTTCAGATTACTTCTCAAAGAAAGTCAGTGCCTTTAATTATTTGTCACATTTGACCTGCACAGTGGTATAGGCTTTCTTTTTTTCCTCCTATAGTGGTCATCCTCTTTACAGCCAGCATTAACTCATTTCTTCTCAGTCCTCCTCTAAGTGTGATCAGATTTTTCAACAATTATACAAATCCTTAATAAACTGGTTCCACAACACCATATGATTAATCATCGTCCTTACTTTTTCCAGTAGATCTTAAAAAATTCCATGCTACTTGAAAATTATTGCTTTCATATGCAGCTTTTCCAATAAGAGCTCTGCAGGAAAAGCTGTTGCCCAGCAGAAAACTACTGGTCTCAACATGAAGAGTCTGTGCTAGAAACTCTTCATTGAACACGTATTTGTCCTTCCCTGACCAGGACTCCTAAGACATTGCTAAGGATCCTTGGTTTGACTGCCTGTGATCCAGCCCAGCTCAGGGCCCTTGGGCTTGCTCCTGGAGAAGCCTGCTGCCATGAGAAGCACATGTCTGGTTAATTATTCTTAAATGATTATATGGAATAATTTCTGTGATCTTATATTTTGTCTAATCCTTGACCCTTTCAGGCCAAGAAGAGAAATCTGAAAATGAAATCTATGGTTTTGATTCAATTGCATGTGAATTTTTTTGCTAATATGTAAACACTTAATGAAAAAAGAGTCCTAAGTAATTTTTTAAACTTTGAAAAAGTCATAGTCTATGTCAAATTGTTTTACAATGTGACTTTAAATCTACCTCCAGCAGAGACCTTTACAGGCAGTGAAATCAATGTGTTAAGTAAAATATTTCGATATAAATTTTTGTAGCTTTGCAGATTGTTACGGTGTGTAATGAAATTCTACATTATGATGCTTCTTTCTGAAAGTAGGAATTCATACATATACATTGTGGACATGTCAAAGATGATGCTTAACTGTTCATTGTGGTGACCCTTGAACTGATATGACAATGTAAATCCTAGGAAGTGTTTACATAATTTTCTTCTTAAGTTATGTGTAAAGACATGATTTTTCTGAATGTAAAGAAATCAGAATGGCATTTAAAACCAATGATATTCAGAACATATATGCATCATCCTATTCTCTACAAGCACAATAAGAAGTTTAGCTTCCCTTTCCTGCCAACATTTTTTGCTTCAAGAACAATTTAAAAATAAGGAATAGTTAATTTTGTGGCCTAACAAAGATTTATAATTTTTACATCAAGTACTGGGTGATTAAACAATTAGTCATTGCCATTTTAATAAAAATAAAAATAACAATTTATAGAAGTTCAAAATCCAGATTTCTTTAGTGCAGGATTGTCTCAGCTTACTGACATCAGCTCCAAATACCATGTTTCCCTGCCCCCACAACGTGGGTCTTGAGTAGAACAAGCTTTATGACACAGCACATAGAAAGCAGAAAGACTCCAGCCATAGGATCCTCATGAAATTCAAGAAATACTCAGACAAAGCAGAGTATGATCAGGTTGGAGGTTTTTGGAAATACTTTGAAGAACTCAACTAGACTTTTCTATTACAATAGCCATGTAAGTATCGAGAAAATTGTTTTTTCTGATAGCAGACTATAACCTTTGTAACAATGGGGTACTAAGCATTCTAGAAAGCAACATTACTTTGGGGGAAAGATTTGTTGCAGTTGTAAGCTTTTTCCCTTGGAGTGACATTTAAATCACTTAAGCAGTGCTGTGTTGTTTCTTTTTAAACAAAGTTGAAGATTTATTACTGTAAATAAACAAAATGAAAGAGTAGAATGCACAAAAGTCAATAATTTAGGAGATACTGTGTCAAGACCACAGCAAGTAGAATTAACCTGTGATATTGTAGCTGTGGTAAACAAACTGCAGCAATCAATAATGAAATTAATCAACTTCAGATAAGTGAACAAAGAGATTTGCCTCCGATTTCAGGTCAAAACTCAGTCAAAGGATTCTTCCTCCAGCTGATGGAAAAGTGTGGAGGTGTTCAATCAAATCCTGAATGAGCAACTGATGTTAAATCCATGTGTACTTAAAAGATGGTAGAGTTCTTCATCATGGAAACATGCACCTCATATCTAAGTTGATCTTACTAAAAGTACAGGATCAACTGTGGATGTTGTGCTCAACATTGCTATGATCCATGGCTACGGAAGCCTCTGGTGGGGTTGCAGAGAAGGCAATACTGTATCAGTTGTGTTTCTCCCTTCCCACTTCTCCAAATATTTTGTGTGGTAGATGGGAACTGAGAAGGTGAAGAGGAATCCCAGGGCACTGTTTGTGAATGTGATTG
Source organism: Sterrhoptilus dennistouni (assembly GCA_013397095.1). Classification (NCBI taxonomy): domain Eukaryota; kingdom Metazoa; phylum Chordata; class Aves; order Passeriformes; family Zosteropidae; genus Sterrhoptilus; species Sterrhoptilus dennistouni. The sequence continues at coordinate 357,090 of VWZU01016438.1, read as the reverse complement.
TGTGCAGATGCAAAGATCAATGGAGAAGAAAAATGACTCTCACTTAATAGCTTTGAAATGGAATTCTGAAGTTCTTGGGACTACAGTTACCCTGCCTGCCTGTTGAAACCATCATGTATATGGCAAGATGCATTTTTCAGTAAGCACATTTTTGTTTCCTACCCCTCATTCTATTCCTGTACTATTAGTGAGAATGTAACTCAGAAATGCTACTGCAAGCAACTCAAAATCTCTATAGGAATCTGTACAGGGAATTAAGTAAAACTTTTTTAAAGTGCTTCATAATTAATATTGGTGGATGGTCTGTTCATATAGGCATGTCTTTATTTCTCCTAATCTTACCAAAGACTAAAAAGTATTTCTGTTTTTATCCCTGTGGTTCTGTAAAAGCCACAACCTAAAATAAGAGATTTAAGACCCTCCATCCTCAAACTAAAAAACATGTACTAATGCTATTTCAATATTTTCATTAAGTCTTATATAATTTTCAGTCTTTTTAATTGAGTTTACATCCATTTCTAAGTAGAGAAATGAGAGAAAAGTTTTCATTAGCATGGAAGAAAGTAAAAAACTGTAATCATAGAAGAACCAGAACCAAGGGGTGGAAAAACCCCCACATGGTTTCTGGTTTTGTAAGAAAAACTTTCAGAATTTTTCTGATTTGTGTTTTAGATTCTGATTGAAATACTTTATGAATAATTTAGGGTAGCCTTACCCTAGACAGCCAACCTGTCTATGTTGGCTGACCCAGTTGGTCTTACAAAACAGAAAATGTCACCTGTTGGAGAAGAAAGCATATTCCTTTCCAGTTTATCACTTGAAAGATACACTTGAAACATTTTGAAAATTGAAGGAACTGCAGCCCCTGGGTACTCAAGCTGGACTAGTCTTTTACTGAAGGACTGTAGCCCAGCCTGGAGAGGTTCATAAAGAGCTGTAGCCTGTGAGAAAGTCCTGTGCTGGAGCAGAAAAAACTTTGAGGAGGAAGGAACGGCAGAGAGGAATTCTTACATAGTGACCACAGCCCCACATTCCTCATCACCCTGCTTCGCTATGGGAAAGAATGTAGAGGAGTCAGGAGTAAAGGGGTAAAATCAAGCCTGGGAAGAAGTAGAAAGCTTTGTCTTTGCCTCTCACCACTCGACTCAGTTTCTAATTGGTGATAAATAAAAATAATTTTCCCCAAGTTGATTCTGTTTTGCTCACCACAATAATTGTTCCAAACATACCAAAGTATGTATCCTTGTGCTCAGTAGCACTCAGTGAACAAATCCTTGGAAGAAAAAAAAGAAATTGCTTTTGCAACCTTTACAAGAATTTATTGCCTGCAGTCTCCTTTGGCTGTTTTCCAGTTTACTTATCCATCATGTGAAGACTTTTGTTTGTAACTGCCATCCATTAGTTTCATTTGATATCACCTATTTCTTTTTTTGGAACTGACAGTGAAAAATGGATTTCTACGTTTTTCACTGCCCCTCATGACCATGAAGACCTCTTTCATATCTCCTTTAGTCATCTGTTCTTCCATTTCCACTGTTCAGTGCACAGAAGCCATTTCAAGTCACTCTTGTAATCCTTCCTCTGTACATCTTCAAAAATTCCTTTGAATCCTTTTTCAGAGTTAAAGGATCAGTACCCATAACTGCACACTGTAATCAGGATGCTGCTGAACCATGGATTCATAGTGTGTCATAAATCCCCTTGTTTCCTTTTTCTTTCTCAAGAGTTTCTGCCTTTAAAAATTATTATTTTTGATAGTTTCTGAATAGTGAGCCAATATTTTATATCTATTATAGTTCCAAGTTTTCAATAGAGCTGTCAGTCAAAAGACCACCTTTTTATCTGTAACATATCCAATGGACAGCATCTGATATTTATTTAAAATTAATTTAATCTGTAATTATTACAAAAAAATTGAAATTCTTCTCTTGATCCTGATTTACTTTTAGTCGCTTAGCATCAACAACAAAATTTGTCACTTTATTATTTACTCCTTTTGAAAATACGTTGAATAGCACAGATTCCATTGGCGATCTGAGATGGTACTGTTATCTCCCTTTACTGAAAAAAACCCCTTCTGTCCCGTTTTTCCAATGTTTTGATTAATTATTCATCCATTCTTCATCCTGAAACTGCCTATATAGGTCTTTATGGCATAAAAATACTGTGATCAAGTAAATATTCACACCCTGCAGAATGGAGTAAGCCATGCTACAACTCCTGACTCATCTGGGCTCTGGAACCTAACAGAGCAAAGGGATCAGCTTCTCTTTCAAAAACCAGAACTCTGTTTTGACTACGTGCCATTCAGTTCATGCAGTTTCCATGATCAAGTAACTAGTGCCATTCAGTTCATGCAGTTTCCATGATCAAGTAACTAGTAGAAGTGCTCTGTGTTTTCAGCTGCTTAGGAAAATATTTTCCATGGCAGAATAGGTAAGGAACACTTAATGCATTATTTCTGAACGAAACAAATAGAGTTAATATTTTTTGGTTAGCGAAAGATTTAGTGCTGCTCCTAAAGAAGAGAGGTCTTAGGAGGAAGAAGATTCTACAGGTCACTGCTATGTGTTGTAACTGTGTGTAATTGCATAGCAGTGGAGCTAAGAGGAAAACACAACAGGAAGAAGATAGCATTCTTTCTCAACAGTATCTGTTGTATGTGACAGAAGGCTAATGTTTCAGTCAATTTTTGGCATGAGATAATTTTTGAATAGTTTACTAAGCACAGTCACTGAGGGACAGTCATCTCTCAGTTGCCATGCAACTATGTAAATTGTAGGAGAAAAGAACAGATGTCAGTATACTTATGCAAAAAAATATAGTTAATGAAAACATGCTTCATGAGAAAAATGTTTAAAGGTATGTCATTACTAATGAAGATGTAAATAATTGCCATGGCCTTTTTGTGACTTGTATTTAACATAAAATGTTAAACAAAACATAACAATTTTACATTTCAGTACAATACGTGTTACCTAAATATGTTATCCACTTCAAGAAAAAGAAAGGCAAGAAAAATCTAAACTTGCTGTTCAGGATGCATACTGCAATACTGGTGCAACTTGATGCTATGAGATATATTCTTAAATTTGCTATGGCTCTCTAAGAATATGAAATTAAGGAGTTAAACCTGGTTGATTAACAGCTTGTGGTCATGCTGAAACAAATTGACAGGCTACAAAATTTTGTAAAATAATATAATACCATGCCTTTGTCAGCAGTTGTCATATGCTATAGCATCTTCTTCTAGTGTTGTATTTCAATCTCAACTCCATTGTTTGGGAACCAAACAAGTGAAGATATTGAATTTTTAATTTTTAATATGTACTATGCTATATATAATTTTCTAATTTTAGGTCCACAAAATTTTACCCGGATCATTCTCTTCAAGTGAGTTAACAGCTTAACAGACACTATTCTGCAATGCAAAGATGTGAAAGATGAGTTTATTTTGTCAGTTTAAGAGTCACATGCGGAACATTAGATGTAACTGTAATGTATTAAAAAAATTAAAATATGTGTGAACTATGATTATTCCACACATAGCCTCTGTTGCGAAGCAGAGAGAAGATAAATTCGGAATCCATTTCTTCCTAGTTATTAAACGAAAAACAACCTTCTGACATCATCTTCAAAGCCTACCATTCATCTCACTTAAAATTTTGACAAATATTCTAAAATTTAGTTACTAGTTATTGAAATGCCTAAGTTTTTACTTAGGTGAGAAGAAATGCTGACTTCAGGCAGAGAATTTTTCTACTTATCCTGAACATCAAATGTGTTTGACAAGTGATGTCTTTGTCTCGGCTATAAAAGGACTTTTGGAAGCTAGTTTCAAATGGATAATGAAACTTCAGATAGCTAGAAAAGGTAAAATCTATTTTGAGCTTTGCTATTTTCACAGCTCTAACTATTGTTTATGTAGATGTGTATTAGAAACCCTGTGGGATAGTTCAATATTATGTTTGAAGAGAGATAAATAAAAGTACAGTTCACGTGTTCAGGGAACAGAATATGACTCTCACTTGAGAATTCTTTATATTGCAGCAGAGTGCTCTTTGGAAAAAGTACAAGGAAATATGAGGATGTGAATGTGTATAATCTAAAATGTATTTCTTTAGGGTCTGGCTATGGTTAAAAGATATTTATCCTAAAGCACTTCTTTTTACTTGCAATTCTTTCTATCAGGTCTATTTGCATCTTTTGTTCTGCGTGCTTCACTGGTTGCACTTTGGGTAGACTCATTTATCAGTAGGGAGGTATGTATGTGCTCTTAAATGTTTTTCAGACATGGAGGTTTAATATGACTGGAAAAATTGGTCTTTAGACCCTTGGTTACTAGTCTTTTTTGCTGAAATGGTATATCTCAGATTTTTTTTCCATAGTTTAGATAAATAAATAAGTGAGCCTTACCAAGGTTTAAAAAAATTAACTTCACAGTGCGTCACAGAATCACAGAATATGCTGAGTTGGAAGAAACTCACAAGGATCATCAAATCCCCCCTGCCCCTCCACAGGATCATCCGCAAAACCCACACCATGTGCCCAAGAGCATTGTCCAAACACTTCTCAAACTCTGACAGGCTGGTGGTGTAACCACTTCCCTGGGGAGCCTGTTCCAATTCCCAACCACCCCCTGGGAGAAGAACCTTTTCCCAATACCTGACCCAAACCTCCCTGACACAACTTCAGGTCCCTTGGATCCTGTCACTTGTCACCACAGGGAAGAGATCGGTGTCTGTCTCTCCTCTTCCTCGCATGAGGAAGTTGTAAACTGCAATGAGGTCTGTCCTCAGTCTTCTCCAGGGTGAACAGACCAAGTGACCTCATATGGCTTCCCCTCAAGGAAACCATCTTCTATATTGTGGGTTCTTGTTAACTCAGAAAGATTCTGATTTTAAGGCATTCCTTTCTTTAAGAAAATGACAAGGTACCACAGCTTTTATATTAATAATTATGCATAGGGTTTCTAACAAAGAATGACATGTCAGTGCTTGTATTTAAACAGTTAATAATTTGAAAAGGGTAAATCTCATAGTTATTCAGTGCTTTAGAGTCAGGCTGTTAAATCTTAAAACTGTGACATTATTTTCAAGGTTGGTGCTGTTGCCTTTCATATTCGACATATTTTTTTGCAGTATACTTCACCTTTGATCCTCTATTTTCTTTCCAGAGGTGAATATTTGAGGTGTGTTAAAAGTTAATTCAACTAGGGAGTTTCTAGGTTATAGGAGTTCTGAAAACATTGATTATTATTTTCCTCTACTTCTTCCTGTGTCTTGCAGTTTTAGTTTTATATCTTAGGAATGCCATCACTATCTTTGACCTGTAGTCAGTGAAAGACCTTTACAATTTCTCAGCATCCATACAAGAAGTCATATGGATATACTTATTTTATTTAAGACAAGTATTTGATTAATTTAAAATCTAAAATAAAAGTACCTGTTAAAACATTTGATCCTCTTTTCTGGTAAGAAAAAAAGAGTATCTTAAAAGCAAAATTCAGGTTATATTTAAAGTGGTATTTTTTTCTCTCTAACTGTAGTTTAACACTGATATTTTATCATGTTAACAAAGAGATGTAAGAAGGTTCCTGCAACACAATTGCAGATAATAGAAAATAATTATATGTTTATGTCACTGATTATAATGTTGCTCCTACCAAGCTGCACATAAAAAGAAAAAAGGCTTGTTACAAACCATGCCCAATGACCATGACTCTCTCACTGTACGTTTTAGTGAGAAATCCCACTGTACTACATAACTTTGCATGTGTAGGAATTATATTGAGAAAACAAAATAATATATTGTATCAATAAACTTCAAGGGAAAAAGTAAATATTTTCCTCTAATTAGGAATTGGGAATTTTTTCACCATTGTTGGACATCCTGGTGAAATAATTAATTGCATTGGGTTTTATTTCTTTTCACAGAATAGAGTTGATATTGTAACATGGCTTTGCATTATGTTTTTATTTGTGCCAAATATACTACAGAAAACATATTTTTTTGTTTTGATGACTTTCAGTATCAGGTTTTGTTATAAATGAAGCAAGGGCAATTTTCTAGGAACATAATACAATAAGCGAATGATAACTCTGAAAGAGGAGTCAATCTGAAATATAATCTAAATCTTGCTTTTTAATCATAGGAGCACCTGGATGCCCCTATGAAATGCTGACAGGTATTTGTGATTCAACAGGTTTCATATTTTTAATTCTATGTCTTGAAATTTATTCTATAATTTATTTATAAATTATATAATAATATAATTTATTATGTTAGTGTGTGAAAATACAGGTTTGAGGGAATCAAGGAATGTTAATATTAGTATTTAGCTTAAGAGAAAAGATTGACAGGGTCTTTTACTTTCAGAATAATGCCATCAGAAATGACTAAATACTTTCCAAATAAATAATCAAAAGTAATATATTAGTATTTGTGTGGTTTCTGAAAAAATAAACATTTGCCAGCAGTGTCTGCTATAAACAAGTTACATTACCTGATTAATATTTGTAACAATATTAAAATTTTGTCATTAAAATCATATTGCACATTTATTAGTGATGACACAACTCAGTCAACTCAAGCATCATACATGAGTTTCAATTTAAATTTTCAATTTAATTTTTCAATTTAAATTGAAAAACATTTTTATACATTAAATGTGTAAAGAAATTCTCACTAATACTGCAGAACTTTTCATGTTCTATTAGACACCATAAAATATTAAAATTATTTGAGATAGGGTTATAACCCTTACTCTACCAAATAAATCAAAGAAATATGATATTTTATTAGAAATTGATTTCATTTAACCTTGGGGTTGAAGTTTCTTGTTTGTCTTTTATAATAACAGGGCATGGTATAACAGGTCAGCTAAGAACTCTGTGTTATTGGGGAATTGTCAAATAAAAACCTACAATGAAAGAATAAAGATTTATTCCTTTATTTTGAGTCTGTGTTACTTTACAGGACTATAATATGTAACATTTCCTCTTCCCTTAAGAATTTACTGGTTAATATATTAATAATTTAGAGAAAACAAGCCCTGACAGATTTCTAATGTTAATTTTTTTAGAAAAAATGAGGTAATAGAGGGCCAAATGCCATAAAGCATAACACTGATACAAAATATGGTAATACAAATTGTTTCATAAACTATTTTCAATGTGTCCTTATTGATTTGCACTGAGAACCATTGACAAGATGCTGGAAAATATATTCAGCTCATACTGTATGCAAAGTATGTCAACGTTTTACACAGAGCAGCTTATGTAGCTCAGTGCCGAGTTCTGCTTAAAAAAATGATGGCACCATATGGCTCTCTGCTGCTCAAAGCCTCAGTCTCCATTTCTACTGCTGAAAGTTGTTAATGTCAAAATAGATCAAGCACAATGTCACTGAAGAAAATTACCTTAAGGCAGATCTAACATAGAAGGGAATCTATCATTTAAAGGGGCAAATCTCTTATGCTTATTTAACATTTTTCTGTTGTTTTGGAATTTGAGAATTTGTGGTTGACACACTAAAGATTAAATTAAAAATTAAACAAAAGAGTCTGAGACTTACATAAGTAATATTTTCCCTTACAAAGTGATTGCTCATGATCAGATGGGGATAAAAGAAGGGCGATATCCATGTTCGTAGTTCTCTACACTGCAGAAGTCAAGCTACATTTGTAGACAAGTCAATATGATTATCCACTGAATGTCAGTGCCAGCCCCTAAATCCCACTCAGCCCCATGACAGAACTTCCAGTAAAGATTTCACACAGGTTTTCTGTGGTTCAGTTACACTTGCAAGTGTCAGTAACCCTTAATCATTCTTAGTCTTACAGAACCACATAGAAGTTCTGCTTCAATGCCAAGGTTCTGAAAACATAGGAAGAAACAGTACTTGTCTCACAGATTAAACTTTCAGAGGAAAGTGACCATTAAGTCATATTATTATACACTGAAATAGTGCATCATTCATTCCTCATTATTCTGCTACATAAATAATTATTTTAAATATTTCAGTCCATGGAAAGCAATAGCTATTAGCAATGTCTATAAATTAATTAAAGACTAGTTATGTCTGCTAGTCAGAATTTCTTTGAAGTATAGTTTGTAAGAAATGGGTGTCAGGTATGATTTGGCTTCTGATTTGTCCATAATGTACCAGAAGGCAAAGCTGATGTTTGGAGTGGGTAACATTAAGGATATTTTTTAATTTATCAGGACCAATGCAAAATATCTTCTATTCAAATGTATTTTTCAGCTGTGTGCTATTTAGTTCAGCATTTCTGTCTTGGAATGCATTCTTGGTTAAAATATGGAATAGGAAAATCATGTTTTTGTGGGGAGAAATGTTTTACTCTTGGCATTTATATTTCTCCTTCCTGCATGACTCCATGTTTGCAAACTGAATTTATGAACTTGCATCAGTGTAGGTTGAATTCTCTGATATTTACAGTACCCTGAAATTTCAACCTTAGCAACTGAGTCATGAATCTTTCACATTTTGTATAATTTAGTCATCAGTGTCTCAATGTCTTGATTGATTGTTCAATTTTCTATTATATGTTATATTAGGCTTATAAATGGAATCTTAGATCACCATGCATAGAGTATAATATAAGTTCTTCAATTTTGATTAGAGCAGCCAGAAAATGCTACATAAATAATTTCAAACCCTGCAAATCAAATTGTATTTTCCCTCTTGAACTGTAAACAAAAAATCTATCACCATAAAACCCCAAAGTCTTTTAGTTACACTGTTATAAACTGGACTATGTAGACTTTAGAGATAGCAGCATCAGCTTATAAATTTAGCACATCCTAGTTTTTAGAGGAAAGAAAAAAAGAATATTATGAGAAAACAATACTCATAACCAGAGGGAAAAAAAAATATGGGGTTTGTGTTGGGTCCCACACTTGGGACCTTGATTTCCTTTTTGGGTAAGATTCCACACTGACTGTTCTCTATCATCTTATTGTCCTGCTTATCCTTGCATTATTTCCAAGAAAAGTTGATGTATTACTTTCTCAAATAATAAGGTCAGGACAACTACCAATAGTTGCTCAAATCCTTCTTAATTGTCTTGAATGTAGACATGATTCATATTTCCCAGCACTAAGGGAGGTCTTCTTTTAAGCAAGACCTCAGAACGATATCATCCAGCACTTCTCACGGATGCTTCAGAGGCCACCTAGAACAGAGGCTAGACAGTGTTAAAGGAAAAAAGTAGGTATTTATTAAAAAGGCCTTCAAAGGATACACTTTGGGCAGTTCAAGAGCCCAGTCATGTCTACACCCAAGGTGGATGACAGATCACATATTTTCCTTTTATAAGTTTTGGTCTATTTATGTATTGGGGTTAATTGTTGAATGACAGCTTCAGGTTATGAAGTCCCATCCTCCCAGTGTGCTCTCCTCAATTCACTTTGTTGTTTATACTTTTTGGGCCCGAAGCTGCAGCAGTGTCTCTGGTTTCAGGCTGGAAAAGGATTGTTTTGTCTAACTACCTGTGAAGAGAGCTTGCTAACATTTTATATGAAATTCAGTGTTATATACTAGTGCTTTGCCTTTTGTTATTCCTTCTCTTCATGCTTGGGTGATATTTCTGTATTCTTGGTAGATCCTGGATCATTGCAACCATGTTAGTTTGGGCACAGCTACCCTAAGAATTTATAATTTGTAAAAAACACCAATATATTTTAGAATTACCTCAATAAAACCTCTATTACAAAATGTTGCAAAGCGATGATATTATTGTTGATTATTGTTGATGAATCAAAGCCGAGAATCTCTTAAATGAGTCATCTAATCATGTAGACTTCGCTTGTATAACGATATTTGTGCTTTGTTAATAAAAGACAAATGTGGAAAATCTATTATAAATATTATGCTCACATATGTTCCCCTTTACTTCATCATGTCACAAAGATTTCACAGTTTTAAGTGGACTTAAGCAACATGCATAATTCCCAAAGTAAATGAGCTGGATAGTCACGATGCAAATAAGATTTAGAAAATGGCTGCAAGCAAGGTTCAAATGCATGATCTGAGACTGTATGCTTAAAGCAGTAGTATTTGGCTTGTTTCAGCAAATCTAACACAGGGCAGTGATTGCACTCATGTTTCTATCAGTGGGCCTGATACTACATTCATTAGTGACATTTAATACCTTGCTTTGTATGTAGCCTTTTGTGAAATTAAATCTGTATAATTATTCAGTGTAAGTAAAGGTAACGAACTTGAGCCCGGTGGGATTGTCTCAAGAGACAGCCTATAATTGGACATATTGACACATTGCTTGCTGGCGTCCATATGTTTCTCAGTTTAACAAAAACTCTGTTTACAAAGCTTTTAAATGTTTCATTCTGCTAAATTTGTGAAAGTCAAATTCAAGACGTGGCTGAATCAAACAATTGAAATGACAGCAGTTGATACAAGGTGAAGCAAGTATTTCCACTACAAGCAGTTGATGGCCAGTAATTATCTCTAGTATCCTCAGCATGAGCTTGTGTTCAGGACTTTGCACTCTGTTCAGATGCAAGATGGAATAATCCTTTTTTTGCTGAAATCCATGTTTCTGGTTGTTCTGTGTTTGGCTCTGGCAATTTCCTTCACAGTAGTTAGTATGAGGCCAGGTTTTCTATTTGCGCTGGCAACAGTGTTGATAACACATTATTGCTGAGCAGGGCTTACAGAGTCAAGGCTTTTCTACTCCTCATCCTGCCCTGACAGTGAGAAGGCTGAAGGGTCCAGCATCTGTTAGTGGGGGACACAGCTGAGACAGCTGACTCCAACCAACCAAAGGGACATTCAATACCATATGATATCATGCTCAGCACAAAAATCTGAGGGAGGAAGAAGAAAAAGAGGGATATTTTGAGTGATGGCATTCGTCTTCCCAAGTTGCTGTTGTGTGATGGAGCCCTGCTTCCCTGGGGATGGCTGAACATGGAAGTGGTGAATTATTCTTTCTTTTGCTTTGCTTTTGTACATGGCTTTTGCTTTGCCTATTAAATGAATATCTTTATCTGTATCTCAAACCATCAGTTTTCTCACTTTACTGATTTTCTCCATTGGGGAAAGGAGATTGATTGGCTGTGTGGTGCCTAGCTACCACCTGGGGTTTAATTGCAATACTGCTACTGTTCTCTTGTTATAATAAACTTTGACACTGTCAGAAAGAAGACATTATATTGGATATTCATGAAGATACCTTAAAGCCATATATTGCAAAACTGAGACCTGTTTCATCTCCATTATTTTAAAAGACTAGAGATAATTTAATGAATGGCCAGAGAAGATACATTGTTCCACAGGAATACTTTAAAATTAGGCTGAAGAAATTCACACATTTTACATCAAAAGCAGAGCAGGATAATGAAAAGTGAAATAAATATTCAAAACTTCCTCCTCCTGCCACCTCCTTCCCAACCTTACCTCCTCCCCTGCAGTGGCCCAGGGAGACAGGGGATGGGTGGATTATGGTCATTGTTCCTGTGGCTGCCCAAGGACAAGGGTCTTTCCCCTGTCAATGTGAGGTCCCTCCCACAGGAGAGAGTTCTCCATAAATTTCTCCAGTGTAAGTCTATCCCATGGGCAACAGATCTCCATGAACTGCTGCAGTGTGGGTCACTCTTCCATAGGGTACAGTCCTCCAAGGAGAGCCTGCTCCAGCATGAGTCCCCCAGAGGGTTGCAAGTCCTACCAGGAAACCTGGTCCAGCCTGGGCTTCTCTCTCCCTGGGTCTGCAGGTCCTGCCAGGAGCCTCCTTCAACCTGGGCCTGCCACAGCATCACAGTCTCCTCTCAGGCATCCACCTGCTCCACCATGGGTTTCCTCCATGGGCTGCAGGTGGATCTCTGCATCCCCATGGTTGTTCATGAGCTGCAGGAGGACAGCCTGCTATCAAAACCTGGCCATGCAAACCCCATATATCATCATCCCATGGGTTATGTAAAATAAATTTAGTACAGGATAAAACTCTATTTCTTTGGCCTTGATGGAGAAGATTTGATCTCTTATCTGTAGTAGTATCTTTCCAGAAGTCTTTCCAGTAGTTTTATGTAGTTTTTGTAGTTTTATGTTTCAGTTTTTTACTGCTGAGTGAAATACAAATTTTAAAGTTTACTTTCATGTATAATAGTCCCTTGTATTTCTGTTTCTAAAAGTAAATTTTTGTACGAAATTAGAATTGGAAGAAGATAAGCACTGATTTTTTTCTGTGTTATTTCTAAGGAAAAGAAAAAAAAACTGTTTATAAAATAGATTACATTAAAATATTCCTAATTTCAGATTGCTAAAATATTTTATTTGCTTTTTGTTCCAAATTCTTTTCCCATTGTAGAGGGAAGAGGGGGTTATAAAGACAATATTGCATTCAAGTTTAATTCTCCTGTACTGCCTGTTTGCTTTAAGAAATATCATTCAAGGTGTCATATATCCCTGTTCTCTTTATCTGCTCTAAATCCCTGTTTGAACAAAATTTCTTAGGCACATCATATGAATCCCTCTGGGGTAAGTGAGTCATCAGGAACTACAAAAGAAAATAAGTATTAATTAGTGTTCTTAATGAACACTATGGCCTGAAATAAAATGTTATTTTTGGGTAAGTTAAAATGCAGAAATCCTACTAAATATTTTCTCAGTAGAAACAGACTTAGTAAAAGCAGTATCTTCCATACAAATCTTGCGGGAAACCTATTAACTTGTTCTAATTATCACAGGTTGCCTTACTCAAACATTGTTCTGAGAGAAAATATTTCGGAATAATAATAAAAAAGGTCTCTGATTACAAAGTATATCAAAGGCAGTGCTTTGGATAGGGTTTAATTTATTAATATAGAGATTTTTAGTATAAAGGCTAGAGATATTTTTTTTTATTTGGAAACTAGCATTCTGTCATTCTTTTTTTCTGAGAAGGAAAGAATGGAAAAATACGAGAATTTAATATTTGGACAGGTAGTAGATTTTCACAACAAAGATCAAACATTCTGGAAGAATTAATTGTTGCATTAACTTCTGCAAGATCTTAATTGTCTTGTTAGCACTCATAATTTGCATTTTGCTGAAATATGATGACTTATTAAGCTCCATCTGGCATTTTTTGACCTTATTATTTCAGAAAGCTGCTGTCAGTAAACTTTTCCATGTCTTCATGACATTGCACTAAAATTTCAATTTCAGTCTGAAACTTCAAAGAAAAAATAAATTTATGGGCAGCTAGTCAGAGTTGATGATGTCACCATATCACGTTTATGAGGGAGAAAGGCAATATGTTGTTTTGATTCTGGTTTTGTTTATTTTGGGTTTTTTAAAATTGAAATTAAAATCCATGTTGTGAGCATTCTGTTTATCTTTGTAACTCGGTTAAGCAGTGTTGGACAGGTATCATGGATCTCTCTTTTCAAGTACTTATTGAGTATTTCAACAAGAAATCCAACCCAAGAGATAATATAGCTCCACATGTGTTAATAGATAAGGAAAATTCATCCAGCTGCACATTCTGACAGTGATTTCAGCCCAGCAACACACAGTTCCTGTGTGGTAAACACAGTGTCAAAAATGTAGCCAGCACTGCCTGCACAATGTCCATATCTACCCTGCCATGGACAGTGAGTCGAACCTGTTCCACATTGAGGAACTTCTAGTTTATTCAAACGTATTCACGCTTCTGGAGGAATCCTTCATTTCTGTGAGCTTTTGAGTGTTTTCATTCTCAGTAGGCTAGGCAGATAACTGATTTAAATCATCACCAGAACATCACTGTGATTAAGAGAATTTTTTTCCTCACTTAGAATATATGCAACCTTCAGATTTCCTTCTTTGTCTTCATTTTGCCTGTAAAATCACCTGATAGAGAATCCGTGTAAAAAACCTCTATCAAAAGTGTAGACTTGTTTCATCTACAGTTCACATGCTTAATAAACAGACTCAAGTAATCATCTTTATGTATTTTCCTTTTTATACCTGTTCATCTGTTATAGCCAATGTTTGGAACCTCTGTGGGTAGATACTTGAACAGTTGGTGTGTAATTGACATTCAATATACACGTCTGAAAGAAAACACTGAAACCCTTTTTCTATTTTAGCAAAAGATTGGATAACAATCAAAGCTAGTGTTACTGGAGGGCAAAGTGTCAGGAAAGCAATCAGCAGATGAGCAGATAAAATGGTGGTGGAATGGTATCACATATCAGATGAGTCTGAGAAGTAATGATCAAACAAGGCTAGAGAAAGATGGAATGGATGTGGAGAATACTTCTGTCACTGGATCCTCCAAACAGCATATACTACTTGATATGAGTTTGATGAATAAAAAAATGTTGGACTGTATCAGAGGGAAAATGACTATTGCCACAAAGACAGTTTTAGAACCGCCTCGTGTGGTATTGAAGAATGAATTGTCTCATTTGCCAAGATTATCCTCATTAGGATATAATGTAACATTATTTGAACTATTTGTTGGTCTCAGAAGCCAGAGACTAACATGCATTACATGAAACAGATAATTAGTACAAAAAAAGCATCTTATTCAGAAAAAAGCAGTCTTAGAATTTTTTAAAAAACTGAAAAATAATTTTAAAAACTTGATGTAATTTGAAAATTTACATTGTCTTTTGGTGAAGCATTTAATGAAACCAGATGATCTTGCATATTCAAGGGATTGGTAGATTATTTCTGCAGATTTATATTTGAAAGTTTGCTACAGTCTGCAGCAATTAGTTACTTTGGTGTGAAATTTACTTATCCTTCAGGTATGCAAGCCCAGAATAATTCTAATGATTTTTTTGTTGACTGGCTCTGGACACAGTGAACAGGCCTTGCCTACTACTTTGAAATTAAGACCAGCAGCTGAATTATAAGGGGTTTTGTTTGTTTGTTTGTTTATTTTTTTAAATTTTTTTTCCTTTACAGTCTTTTGAATATAAAATGGTTTATAACATAAGACCTCAGGTAAAACAATTCCAAAGTTTTACAAGTCAGACCTATTGTTCAGTGATTTTCTTAGACCATGTGTTATTTCAGTGTTTTGCCTGGAGAGATTTATTACTGTAGAAGTCCATATATAGAGATTTGTATTGTCATCTGTATATTCTAATTTTTTTTAATAAATGCACAGTACTGTGATGAATTGGAGAGTATTTATGCTTAATATGACTGCTTAAAAAAGATATAAACAAAGAAAGAGTATACTATTGTTCCTGTATAATGGAATGTCTATTGGGAAAAAAAATATTCCTTCAGGGTTGCAAAGACAGAAGCAAGTAATGTACTTCATAATTTATGCACTGCACATAATTTTTACACTTTAAAAAACTTTTGGCTAATCATTAGGACTATGTATTCATCCATCTCAGTGCAGCTCAATTTTATTTCAATTTTTTAGGAAAATATTTAAACTATTATTAAAGAAATACCATCATGCTTATATTAATTAGTTTAGTATTTAAGGCAATAATCCAGAATATGAAGACATCTGCATGTTCCTTGTCTATTTAACGCACATACTCAGTATAATGGCTACCACAATGTAGAATATTCTGGAAATGGGAGCTCTGTTAAAAGCTGACTTGGAGTAACTAACTACAAAGGAGCATGGTTTGAGGCCTAACACAGCAGTCACATAAAATCTGGTAGAGCCTGGCTCAGATCCCATCCTCCCATCCAGGAACAGCACCTCTGAGCTTGGAATCATAGAAACAGAACCATACAAAAACCCAGGCTGGAAGGTAAGATGAAAGATCATCCAGTCCAAACCTTCATGAGAATGACAGCCTGGATAAGATTATCCAGCAATCTAATCATGTCTCAAAAGCTCTCAGTGACAGGGATTCTATCAAGCTCCTGGAGAGTTTGTTCCAGTAGGTGATTGTTCTCCCTGAAAAAAAAAAAAATCATGTTCTGGGAGCAATCTGTGATGAAACAAAAAGCTGTTAGGAGCCTAGTTTCAAGTAGTTTCTGCTATGAGAACATGGAACAGAGGAAGGAGAGCCAGTTTCAGGTAAACTAAAAGAAATCCATCAAAATGATGGTGAAGAGCCTGGAGGAAAAGCACTATGTCAGAACCATGGGTGAATTAAGTTAGATTGAATGAGTGTGTCCTGCCAAACCTTTCTCTAGAAGCAGGTTTCTTTAGAAGGATGTTATAATCTCCTAAATTATTTTTTTCTGGATAGTTACCACTCTCAGCAGGCACATGATATGCTTCAGTTCCAGATCTTGTTCCGAATAATATTTCCTGATTGAATATATCTATATGAAAGTTAAATGATACTCTAGCAAGTAGTGCATTTTTCTGGGAGTTGGCACTGTGATTTCAAACTTTGTCAGAGGAGAGCATTCAGCTGGAGATTTTAATACCCCGGGTAGAGATCCTGCTCAGTATTTATTATGTGAAAAAGAGAAGTGAAACTTGATACTTACCTGCAAAGGTAGTCCGTCCCCTCCTATTTTGCTTTTGCCCTCCTATTTTTTGTTTTCTCCTATTTTTCCACTGAAAGCCAAATCTCAAGTCAAATCTTGTTCTATGGAGGAAAGCCTGTATAATATAAGAAAAAAAATATCAGTATTTACCATGTAAACTGTTTATGAATTTAAAGTAAGATAACAGTTTGTTATATTTTGAATTGAATTATTGCTGCCAGTTATTTATTAGCTGATTGTAACTTTTTAGCTGGTTGTGGTTTATGAATTTAAGAGAAAAAAAGGTGAAGTTTCCTATTGTTTCTCCTTCAGCCTTTTGAATGAATGACTGCAGCTTGAAAGCCCAGAGTAGACAAGGAGCTGCCTCAGGCTTGGCATGTTGCCTCCATCCTTGGCATGTCTCTTGTAGCTCCTTTGCTGAAAAGGGGCCTGAAGACGTTGATTGGAGTAATCTGAGAAACATGAAAGGCATGTTTATCTTAAAATAATTAGTATTACTTCCTGCCAAACCTTGCAGCATTTTTCTCCTGAAAAATGCTGTAACGCAATTTATTTTGACATTAAAGGTGTGCTTGAAGTCTCTTATAAATATATGAGAGTACAAATCAATGTATCTGATAATTTAGGAAAAGTTTTGATTTTGGTTTTGTCATTGCTAAGAGCAGGTATTAACTCTATGCAGACAGAATAAAGTTTTCTGTAATAAGTGTACTGAATATATATTCACCTTAACAGTGTTTTACAGAAATAGAGGAGTAATCTCTAGAGTCTACCTAGAATAGACAAGGAGGGCATTTTGAAAGACAAAACCAGTAATTTATAATGATATGGATATCAGTTTTAATTTTTCATTGTGACTAGACAACTTTTTGGACTAATTTAGGATCACATGTCTCTGATTTGTATTCAAAAATATTTGAACTAAAATTTTTAATGATAACTTCCTGTATTAGATGTTTATTCTCTGACTGTGTAAATCAGAACACATATCTCTAGATTTGGGGTAATTTTTACTTAATGAATTAAACTCACGAATAGGTGACCTTAACTTGTGCTGTGCTGGATGTTGCTCTGTTCTGTAGTGAAGATGGACTGAAGCCAAGAATCTTTGGGAATGTTCAGATATGGAAGGCAACTTGGTAGTGTTCAGTTTCCGATTTTCCTGTTTCAGAAATGAAAGAACAGTTGCTCCGAACTGTCTGTGGGCAGGAATATTTTTCTGTTTTCAATATTTCTGTTCTGATTTTTCTACTAGAGGAGGCATCTGCAGTTCCCAGCATGAATATATTATTTTGGGGCTTGTGCCAAAACATCAGAAGTAATGCTGCCCTTGAGTAAAGGGTAGGATTTTCACCCCTCCTTGATCTCTTATCAAGGTAAATTTACCACCAGTCTTCAGATCTACCACTGCTCTTTGCTGTTGGACATCCTCTGAGGGATGACTGGAGACATCTGTAAGGTCTTTGCTCTTTTCCACTAAGCTGTGGATGGTGGGATTTTGAAATGGAAGGAATAAATGTTAACTTTTTCTTATGATAAAAAATATTAATTAACAGGTCAACATTGTTTTCAACAGGCTATGTGTAGCTTCACCCTCAGAAGCAAGTCCTCAGTTTGGGTTGCCTAGGAAAGAAATAGTGAGATATTTGAAATGACAGATATTTAGAATTTCAAATATGTATTATTTGGTTATGTTCATGGAAGTATTTTAAATAAGCATTTGTTCTATCATTTCTGAATTTTATTACAGAGAGATGGTGCTTTCAATGGAAAGTAAATAAGACTGACAGCGCTTCTAGATTTCAGAAAAAAACCCCAAGCTGTTCAAGGATGTGTAAAAACACAGATTGACATAAATTGAGTCAATATTACAGAAACCATTTATACAAAACAAATATCAATGCCATGATAAACAATAGAATGAATACAGGGAAATGACTATTTTATTGTAGTGAATCACATTATTTTTTCTAACTATTTGAGTTGTAATGTGTATTTGATTAAACATGGGAATTTTGGACATCATTTCAAAACAAAGCCACTTGCTGTAGAGAAAACTAAAAATTAAAAATAAACTGTGTCACTGAGATTGAATGTCTTGAAGTATGGCAAAGATAAATTATCTTGATCAATAAAGTAATAGAAATTGATTTGTAGTATGCCAGAATGTCTGATGTTTCATTCTGCTTATCAGGTAAAAAGGAAAGATACATGGATTGAAGATGAGGGTAGGAGCTCAAATCACAAAATTTACAGCTTATTGGACCTGAGGTATTTCTCCAGGCTTTCAGTTTTTGCTGTATAACTCTCTGCAGTCAGCTAAATGACTGTGCTTCTTGGCACTAAATTTCACTGTCAGTTTTATTGTCAAGTGGTTTCCATTGTACCCTTTGTGGTACTGTGCTTGCTTTCAGTGTCTTTGCAGATCCTTCTACCTGTCCTCATTAGGGCTAATCCACTTATCTCACTGTTAACACCAAAATTCTAGAAGGTATGCAAAGGCTTTCAATTTTAAGGATCACGGAAATTCTCTCAAAAAAATTGCTGTGCTCCTCAACTATGTTTTCTAAAGATTCTGAAAACAGGTTTGAATAGGATAGTTTCAAAATGTCTCATAAGAAGTCTGCTATTTTTTCAGTTTAGAGAGCTATATTTCAGTATTCTTCAAGGAGAAAGAGTTTTTTTTTTCTCTCCTCTATTTTACATTGTCTGTTGCCACCAATGTACTTAATATCTTCCTGAATGGTGCTGAGAGAAACCACAAATCCTTCACAATGGTTTTCTCTTTGGATGTCAAGTAATCTTTGAAATATCAGCAAATTTTATTAATTTTCAGTTATCTCTTATTTGTCAAATCACTTCTATGTAGAACAGCATGAGTGTTGTCTTTTAAGTGATATCAATATTGATTATATTCTGCTGAAAAACCTGACCACTTTATTCCTTCTATTTTGTATCTGTGAAGTATTCTTTAAAAAAAAAATTATCTTCTTCCATCACATCAGCTTACTATGCTCTAAATATTTTGTAAAGTATTCCATCACATTTCTTTGCTCCACCACTAACCACACCTTCAGTGATAAAAATAATTGAAATAATTTGTCATTGGTGGGGTTTTTGTATTTCCTACTGGAAGTTTTTATCTTGAATTCCTGATAAATTTCCAGGCTGTAAAACAGATTGTTGTGATAGATCTTAGATTTTTATGGTTAAGCAAGTAAGATTTCCATGGTAAAAATAAAAATATAATTAGGGAATAAGAATGCCTACATGGATCCAAGATCTTTGTGTGTTGTCAGCACAAGAAAATTTTTTAACCGTGTTGATGAGACAGTTGATGATACATTCATGGTCTTTCATCACTGAGCTGCATCCTACCAAATGTAATCCAATAATTTTTTACAGATTTTGCCTGAAAAAAGGACTACAAGGCTGTCACAGGTTAATTCTTTTTTTCCTGGTTTGAAATTTCTTCCATTTACCCAGATCTCAGACTGTATATAATCTCAAGTGTACTTCAAACATGTTCCATCCTGCCCTATATCAGAATTCACATCTGCTTATTAAAAATTAGTGGAAATGAGGAATGGAGGATATTATTGTTCATAGATTAAAGACAAGAAAATTTATGTACCATGATTGCTTTCTCCAATATCAGCGGCGCAATGGGAAATCCAGCACTAGAGCCCATGTTTCTAACTCTCAGGGACCGGTACTAGTTATTATAAAATATTGCTTATGTCATTCAGAGCAAAGATGCCAGATTTATATCCCACCACATATTTCAAAGGTATAATGAGAGCAGAAGTGTTTCTCTCACTGATAAAATATTAATACTGAAAACCGAGGCAACTCAGGAAATCATAAGAAGACAGTTCCCTCGGAAAACCATCTCAGGCACATTCCATATCCCCTCTCTCTTACTGGTAACATTAATAAAACATCATCCAGTGCATTAAACTTCATGTTTAACAAAAAACAATGGAAATATTACTTCCTCTGTAGAATGGCCAAGGCAGTGGTTTAAAAAAAAGCATTGTCAGAAAACTTCCTGAGTTTCCTGACTGCTGCCTTCGTGTCCTGGGGTGACTTTATGATGCTTGTATCCCCAATCGCCTGTTCTGTTTATGCTGGATATTGGATTCCATACTTTTAAGACTGGTTCTGAGAGTGAAGGGAGGGAGAAGAAGCTTGCAGTTTGTTTTAAGAATCTGCACTTGCTCCCATGCATGGAATGTGCTGCCAAGCTTGGACAGTGAGAGAGAGAGATGGGGCTCTCAGTGTTCTCTTGGAGTTCTTGGCTTTTTGCAGAGAGAGAAAGAGAGAGTTTTTCTTTGCTTTTTTTCATTGGTTTTCCTTGTTAGCTACAGCAAGATAGGTTTTCCCTGGACTGTACCTTCTTTTTCTGGGACTGTTCAGCTTCTCTTTGGTCCAGGACATCAGGAGAATTGCCTGGGGAGCCCCAAGCTGCACACCAGGCCTGGCACCCTGGGCCTGAGGTGGGGAGAGGCTGAGAGATTGAGCCACACCCACAGAAGGACTTTCTGAATTTCCATCTCTTCAGAACAGCGAGAGGTTTTATTGTTTAATATTATTCATTCTTCTTATGTTTGTGAATACTTTGCTTGTTCAATAAACAGTTTTTTCCACTCTTCTCCAAGGAAATCTTTCCTGAACCAGTTGGGAGAGAGGCCAGTTGAATTTGCTTTCTAGAGGAGATTACTTCAGAAGTTTCCTCCCAAATTTGTCTTAAACCAGGACACCGCCTCAACTGTATAAGAACCCAAGGCGTAGTTTTCTTTTTGCAGTTAAATTCCTCTCCTGTGTTGGTGAGAAGGTAAAAGAAATTAAATGCTTAAAAAAAATAGCATATAATTCATAGGTGCAATTGTATGTTTATCTATAAGGTTCTGGAATGACTAGTGACCATTGTCCCAAGCAAAATATCCTATGAATGGGAGATGTGATAATCTGTACTGTGTTTTATATTTCCTCATGTTATTTCACAGTCTCTCTGATAGCAGAATATCTTTTGTGTATACCTATTAGGTTTGTTACAGTGTTAGTGGCATTTTGGCAGAGTTACCATTGTTACTATTAAAGGCCATTTTACTTCAGAGTTTCCTTAGGAAACAGGCTGTATTAAAGCATGTAAGAATGCCCTCCTTGAGTATTACATTGCATGAAGCCAAATGAGAATGTCTCTGTATTTGACTTCATGAAGTTTCCTGTTATTGAACTGATCATGCTTATTCTATGAAGCTTCATTTTTTATCAAACAATTATTCTATAAGGAAATGTGTGAAAAGGCCTTGCTACTTACCAAAATCAAGGCTCTTGAAACCTAAATTTTTCACAGATCTGAAATCTGAAAAGTAAGTCATCTAAGTAGGTTCTTTTTACTAGATATTTTGGAGTGATGACTCGTCTTTATGAATTTTTAAGGATATTGCTGAAACACCAGGAAATTACTGATTAAATTATCTCTAAAATACTACATATGTTTTCCTAAATTACTGAAAAACAATATTTGTGGCTAGGTTGTGTTTTGGCATAGATCACCTTTCTGTTTCTAAAATGGTTTAAGAGAAAAGACTTCCAATTATTGTTTTCTCTCTTATCTGTAACAAATATCAAATAAATTCAATCTGTCTTTTTCCAGGCATCATTTTTTTGTCCAGTGATTCAAAACAAACTTCATTATCCTGAAAATTGCATTAAAAACTGTGATTATGACCACAAAAAAAAATCAAAAATTAATATTGATTGAGTCCTTCCTATGAGTAAAAACTCAAGTTTGTGTTTCTAAAGAAAAAGTGCTTTGGGAAAACAGGAATAGAAGATGATGGCAAACTGAAATTCCTGGGCTTCACAAATCTGTTTCTGTGTGTTACTTTCCTTGAAATATGTCAAGGGGAAGACCTTTGTTCTATTCATGCTTCTTTATGAGAAAAATTACTGATATTGAACCAAGTAACAAAATAAATGGCTGTGATTATTTTCTGTAACAGTAAATTTAGACATCCACCAAAAATACTATGTGAAAAAATGTAAGAATCTCTAAAAGTCAAATATCATTCATTATCGTAAGAGAAACTTACAAAAAAAAAGATATTTTGAAGCTGCAACATCTAAAAGAAATGCATCCATTCTTGTGGGAAAAGAGAGAATATTTTCTGTTGACTAACTGAGAAATAAGATATTTACACAGACTTTTATCTCACAGCTTTTTAATCAGCAGAGCAATTGTAGTGTGTAAATGGATTTTCTGTTCTATTAAATATTAAGGAATAGTTTGGGGTTTGTTTTCTATTAATAATAAATTACTGTTTTTTATTAATTTAGGAATATTCATAAACTAATTGCTTTATTAGACCCCATAAAATTCATTGTGTTGCCAAAATATTTGTATGGTTTGAGAGAAACTAGTAATGGGCATGAAATTTTGTCAACAATGCAAATAACAGAATTGTACTAAAATAATTTCCATTCTGTATGTCATAAATATCAGTTCATGTAGTCAGATAAGCTGTAAATAAGTGCCAGTGAACATGAATAGTCTTTTATTATAGGCAGATAAAAAATGACTATTACAAATAAAAGATTATCTTTTTGTTTTTCTGAGGCTATGGGTTCATTTGTTGGTTGTTGCATGCTAAAAATTCAGAGGAAGACAAAGCTGCTCATTCTGCAGATATATTCTGTTTTATTATATGCTCATTTTCATATTTTAGACATTGAAAAGATATTTAAACAACCTCATGGTTTCCTCCTGAATTTGCATTATTGTGGCACACATTACATTTGACTTCTGCCAAAACAGATTTTGTAAAAAAACCAAAAAATCTACCAAACAAAACCAACCAAACAAACAAAATTTCAAGTTTTGAGAAAAAGGGCCTGCAAAAACTATAAATATCCTTCTAACCTCACTATAGAACTGTCCACTTGTGCACCTATTTTCCAATAAAAGCATTGCTTTCACCATAGACTTAAATTGTGGCAGTCTGCATATAACATATCAGCTAGCCAAAAAAGATCTTAGCAAACCATATACTAGGAAGTGATTTTATACAAAAATAAAAGAAAATATTTCTATGTATTGTTTTGTTTTGTTTTTTCTTTTTTGTCTTTGTGTAATTCTTTTTCACTCCCATTTTCAGTAGTTAGTTAAATTTAATTTCCATTAAAGTTCTAAAACTCAACAAATAAACATTTCTTAACATAATCATGTGTACTGCCCACTATTACATTAGGGGACTGCAGTTGTATTAACAGAACCATGTGTTAAGAATAGCATTCCTAAATATTGGGAAAATTCTCCAAGGTTTTCTGTGCAAACCTTACTCTAAAGCATCTTGGTTATCTCACACAGTTCAATTTCATGCAAGACCCTTGAACCGGGCCAGGTTTGGGACTAAAGAGACATTGTGTCATGACACACACAGCCTCTCAGCTCAGCTCAGCTCAGCACTATGTATCAATATTGGCTTCAGGAGCTGCACTCTACATACTTGCACTCTATGTTCCTATCAGCTCACCTCTCTTGAATTTGGGAGAAACATATACAGGTTACATCACCTGGACCTGACAGCCTCAGAATGTCTGGAGAAGCTGCCCACTCTTATTTATCCAGTTACACTAATTCAAGCATCAGGCCAGTGTCAACCCATGACACTTGGTTATAAAGCCTTATGCATAATTATATGGATAAAGAAGCAGAGATTGATGGTGTTAAACAATGACAGAATTCTTTTCATTTCACTACAAAGACTTCACAAGTCTGATGCACCTTGCTGCACTTTAATGGAGCTGAAGGCTTTCAAATCCAGCCCTTGTTATGAAACTTTTGTGCTTCTATGATCCCATTCTGCTACATCCTTTCCCTGAGGAGAAGTTTTCTCCTGCCTTCTCAAAGGCTTTCTATGGTTCCTAAAGTGTCACAATTTCAGGCTGTTTAGGAGAAGAGGTTTCTAATAGGCAGTCCATGACTAAGCAGTGCCACAAGTACATTGCAGTTGTAATGTGGAGTAGCATCTGTTTTAGTTGTTTTCTTTAAATTAAAAAAAAAAAGAGATTAATTGCACCTTGGTGTTGTTCATTGTGTTCTTTCCCTAGTCCATTTTATTTAATGGACTTTTAGTTAAAAAAATTATAGGCATTATTCAGTTTAGGACTGTAATCGCTCATGCAGCTCTGCATTGATTGCAAAAGCATACAGTTTAGTCAGCTGTGTAGGAAAGATCTCGCATCAAGTGAAATGTGTGCCAAGAGGCAATAGCAAGCTCAAGTTGCACTCTGTTGTGTAAAAAAATATATAATTTTGAAGGACTATAGAGTAAAATGGGTGAGGACAGAGTTGGAGGGAAGGAAAGGAGGAATTAAATGTCAAAGCATATAAACCAAGATGCAATAAATGTGAAAAACAAATGAAAATCAAGACTACTTTTCTTTTTAACCACAGAGTTATGCTTCAAAAATTCTTAATCTCTCATGACCTTGCAAGTAGAGTACTGAACCTTTGTAAATTTGATACTGTGAAGAGCTACTCCTTTTCCTTATGCTCACATGCAGCCAAAGCGAGGTGGGAGGTGGGAGGCTCAAATTCTCTGGTTTTTCATGGTGAGGGGTGTGGAAAACTGACAACAACAGTGCTGTGATACACAAAAGATGAAACCTAGGTATAGAACAATCAATTACCTTCCTTTAGGCACCTCTTGGGTGACTATGATACATTTGAACTGAGAGTATGATGCAACTCCCTTTAGGACTTTGCTGTGTAATACCCTCAGTACTGGCAGTTGCAGCACCTATGCTCTACAGATGCTTATGAAGTCACTGATGAACAGAGAGGAATCTTATTTTTTCTTAGTAATTGCATTCCTCTAAAAGAACATGATCTGTTCGCACTTCAAAATCAAAGCAAATACAGCCATTATGATTTCTACATTAGAACTTCTTTTTCAGTCTTTTAATTGCTTGTAGGGGAGGAGGAAGAGGAAGGAAATGTAATAGTTCCGTGTTCTATGAATTCTGCTGCTCGATAGCACCAAATTAGTTGTTTCTTAATCAGAAAACTCATCTATTTTATTCCAATATTGTGACAATACAGTGCCTTCTGGGGTGGAATGAAAACCACCATTTTTTCCTCCTTAAAGATATTATTCAGCTTTGAGGAAGGAGTGAAGAAAAACATAATTATCCTGTTAAGATTCTGTGGCAGGAATTAAAAGGCAAATGAATATTAGAGTGTTAATAAGCTCTGAGTTACTCTATCTGTAGGTTACATGTACTGTAACTAATACAGGCACAGAGTTTGTAATTTCAGGATAAAAAACATAACTCATCCTTGGGTTTGTCTGTTTCAAACTGTTTCATTTATAATATTATGTACTGTGTGAACACTTTACACAGACAACTAATTTTTAAAAAAACTTCATCTTAGAATAAAAAAAGTCTTCTGTGCTTCTTCTGCCTGCAAAATTTCTTCTGCCTGAAAAATTTCTTCTGAAAATGCCAGTACAATTTCAAAAATTTTTAAGTAACTATAATTCCTGGTTGTGAAGCTTGTAAAACAAGTGAGTTTCCTAGATTAAACTCTTCAGTAGTGCTTGATAAATTTGATTTTAAATGTACTTCATTTATAAGTGCTGTTCAGCTTGAATTATTTATTATGATGAGATGAACATTTTTATTAATATACTGAAGAAATAAAGGATGGCTTAATATGTTTATTTACTAAGAAAGGATTTACAGAAAGCATTGATAACAGGTAGAGTTTTAACATGACTGTTAAACCTGTCCCTGGGAAATAACAGAAAGGTCTGTTGAACTAGGAAATTCATTTATTATAATAATGTGAATCTGACAAATGCAAACAAACTGTATCTGAAGCATTTCCTACCATCTCATTGAACAATTCCTCAGAGTGTCAGTACAGCACATACTGCAGCATGCACTCACTCTCAGGCTGGCAGTTTCACAACAATTAACAAGCATTGGGTTGTCTGTGATGTTAAGTTATATTTATTGAGACTCAGTTTCATCTGGGGAAAGGGTGTATATTTTCTCTTGAGAGCTCTATGCCCTTTAGAAACACTTCTTTAAAGAAAATTAGTTGCTAAAAGAGTGATATGGCAGAAATGTATTTGTGCTGCCACAATTTCTCAAGAGAGGTTTGGGTTTTTTTATCTGTAGTACGCAATAAATTTGAACAGAAAGACTATAAACAATGCATAAACAAAGGCTATAAACAACATAAATTTTAACTAGCCTGATTAATACAAGACAGAAGTTCTTATACTGATCTCCACATTGGAGACACTGTTTACTGAAGCATCAGTTTCAAGGCCCTGCTATCACCTGAGAAAGAGGGAGAGTGAATACAAGTTTTCTAGTCTTTCATTTTCTTCTGAATCTTTCTTCAGACAAATTTTCTAAAACTCATACCAAATCTAATTGATTGATAAAATTTTGATAAAAACTAGCATATATTAAAAGTTTAAATTAATTAAAAATTGATTATGACCTAAATTTTACTTTCCTAAAAATATTAATAATTAAAATTTACCTATAGTGACCTCACTTAGATCATTAAGCATGCAACAGAATTCTTTCTGAATATTTGCCAACTTTAGCACTTGTTTTCCATGAGCAGTAACAAACAAAATTTCATTCAGAGAATTAAATTTAATAATTTAATGTTCAAAACAGAAGAAGCAACCAAACCACTTTAATATCAGAAAACTGTTATCATCATGGTAATCTTTTTTATTTTTAGAAAAAAAAAGAGGCACATAACCTCCAACAATAAATATAACCAGAGAAATATGCAACTTTGAATGGACAATTCTTAAAAAGAAAAAGTGAGAATTTAGCACAAACTGTTTATTGCAATGCAAGATGTGTGGTGAAAGAAAATGTAAGCATAATTTTTGATCATAATATGCCTGAATTTCTTTTAATAAGGAATATATTTACATCTTAACCTGTTTTGACCTTGGCTTATTTATATCACAGTTAAATTGAACACATAAATGTGGATAAGGATATTAAATATATGATCACCTCATATCTGCTCCTTTCAAATTTTCACATATCTGTCATTGCCATTTGTAAGGGAGTGATTATGCCTCCTTTCCCCTCAAAGTAATGTTAAGAACCAATAAGTTAAGATCAATATCTGTGAATCTTCCGCAGTACAGTTAATGATATAAAGTTGACATTTTGAATGAAGTTCTGTCAGATCATGAGAGAAGTGGATACTCATGAATTCAAGATCCTGGCTATTTATGGGACTAGACTGTGACATTCTGAGGTTGGGTGCACACTAGATGAGTTTCAGGGAGGATAATAAGCTCTGCTCAGGCCACAGGGGCATATACCAAAGAGTAAACAGAACAGGTGCTGAGAAAATAATACTTATCTATGAGGAATTCTTCAATGAAATCACAGTCAATCTCCTGAACAGCTTCCTTAAGATATAAATCTCTGGAGGAAAAAATTATTAGGACAATAATAAAAAGTGATCAGACAGCTAGAAGACCACTGTCAATGATTGCTAAATTGTGTCCTAAAAAGATACAAGGAAGCAAACAGGGACCCACTCATCACATATTGCAAGATGAATTTTAGTTCATACAGATACTCTTCCTTTTCTT
>VWZU01016438.1:185429-328958 GCA_013397095.1 Sterrhoptilus dennistouni | reverse complement strand
TTTTTTTTTTTTTTTTCTTTTTTTAATAGAGAGACACACTGAGAAACCAAAATCTTGCTGAGGTGGGGAAAAAAAAAAGCCTAAACTATGTTTCACTTACATAACAATAGATTCAGGACAACAGCTCAAGATTTGAAGGACTGGGAGCACCAAATCCACATGATCATGCTTTTATGTCAAGTTAAATAATACCATAGCAAAAGAAAAACATCAATAGGAATTTACAAAGGCAAAGAACACAACAAAAGCTGAAAGGAAAAGTATGATGAAAAATTGACCAAAGGAACAAATTTATAGTAGATGGAAGAAAATGAAATACAAATGACAACTGTAGAAAAATGGGCAGTGAAAAACTTATTTTCTGTGTCTTGAACAGATAAGACTTTCAGCTTGAGAACTACTCTGTTATACACCTGTAAAAACAGGTAGTGTTGCTTGGCTGAGAAAAGTAGAATTGGACAAATTACTTCCCTTCAAACTGTATCAAGAAAAGTAAATGCTATGAGGAAAAATTTTGTTTAGAATATACAAAAGCTGGGAAAATAGCAGCTTGAGCTATATAATGAAAATAATACTGTAGAAATGAGCTATCTCTACACCACAATCAAAATGCACACATTCTGTTAAAATACATCTCTGTGGATACCTCAGTCCATAAAATTGTTTCCTTTTTGAGGTTTATGATATATACTGAGGAATACGTGGCAATCTAGTGACAGACATCAAAAAATTATATGAGGATTAAACTAAAGTTATAGGTGAAGACACATGACTTTAGCTAGTAATTTGCCCTTTGGTAGGGGCAAATTTGAGCATTCCTATTTAAACAAAACTAAAAATTATCAACAGTATACTTTCTGGTATCATACTTAGTAAGTGACCTGATAAGAAAAGAATTATCCTGAATAGTTTTTCCCTGACATTATCCACTGGATTGACTTTTTTCAAGCAGATCCTGATATTTGCAAAGATCTTGATATAAGCAAGAACTTAAAAATATTAGCAAAAATAAGAATAGATGCTGTTAAGCATCATGACTCATTCTGAGAAATTCTGATCGTTTTTTTAAAGCCTCTTACCAAACTCAGAATTTAAAAAGGTAATTTATCACAAATTCAGTAGTTTTTAGCTGTGCAATATTACCTTCTAAGTTTTCCAGTCACTTTGTTCCCAAATATCATGTAGACCCAGGCAAAAGTAAATATAAGTAATTGAACATATTTCCAGTTATTAAATTATAATTGCATCTCACTAGAGCATGGTAGTTGTTTGGTAGCTGCAGAATACAAAATATAAGCCTGATAATAAAAGAAACACTTTTGCTGCTTGGTGTTCTTGCCTGCCTTTCACTTTGTTTCATTTTCTGTCCTGCTGCTTGAACATAATTTCTTATCAATTTCCATAAACAAATAAGGTTTTTAAAGCTATTTTACAGATATCTAATAATTAAATTTATAATTTCAAGATCTCTGCTTCAGCGGATCTATTGTGGCAATCAGTTCTGAAGCAATTATTTAATTTGCAGTTATACATCAGATTACATAATATTTACATAATTAGCAAGCATAAAAAAGAAATTATAACTTCATGATAGAAATACTGTATTTCTGACAATGATTAGGAATGCAAATATTTCCTTCTGTAAAATGCCAAGTATATGGAAGTACAATGCTAATAGGACTGGAGGACCATTAGCTGTGAGTTTAACTTGTTTTCAATTGATAATAATCAATACTTGAACAGAATCAGATGAGATAATATTGTGTTAATGAATGACCTTTTCCTGGTCTGTGTTGCCTTCCAGAAGTTAATGATATAATGACAAGCTGAGCTCTGTACTCTGAATACAAAGAAATTATTTGAGTAGTAAGAACTATGGGCTCTTTTTTTCTTAGCTTTGGAACTCATAGTTAAGGGCCATGAAGAATGCTTTAAAATTTATCTTTGGTCTTCTAGTGCAGTATGTTTTTTGAGTTTACTCAAAAGTAGGATTTTAGTACTTAGAAAGTGATATCTAGAGACAGATCCATAAGGGGGAATATTCAAAACAGCTTTTTTTTCTGTCTTTGTATTTCTGAAATTAAGATAGATGACATTCATTAGAAATAAAATTTTAAGTTAAGGTAAGCATGTCCAGCTTTTTTTATTACCTTTCTTATTTACAAGCCAGAGATTGTTCCTTGGGCCTATGCAGACAACAGAAAAGTTGTGTCATTTCTTCTCTAAACAGTATGTCGTCTTTTCATCTGCACAGGTGATAACTTTCTGATAAAAAGATTAAAAAGATTACTACCAGAAAACCTTTGAAGTATTGAGAATACAGTCAGAAAATTATATTTGGTCAATATATAACTTTCACAGAAATAAAACCATATTTAAGTAAAAGTAACATTATGGCACTATAAAAATATAATTGAAGATTATCTTCAATTGTAAACTCATTTAGTTACATGAGTACTATAGAAGTTTTCTCAGTGTCTAGGAGGGATTCAAATACAAGATACCAGAACACAAGATTAGAGTTCTGTGGAGCCTGGGACTGAATTAGTGGTTTGCTATGAGCAAGTCACATATAACAAGAAATCTTAGTATTCTTTTAAAAATTGTTTTCAATTATACAGGATAAAGATACAGTTCTTCTGCTGTCTTTGACAAAATGAATGGCATGCACTGTAAACAGACATGGCAAAAAGATGTATTTTGGCTGGTTTTTTTTTTACCAAAATGTGAACTGATCTACTTTAAAACAAATCAAAACTGAAGTAAAATGAGATTCATTTCAGTAGAGAGACTGAAATTTTCTGTGGAATCATCTTCATAATAAAAAAAATATGATTCATTTTTTCTTGCAGAATTTACTTTTTCTGCTGTCTTGCTGTGTTTTTTACCTTGGAAAATCGGGTCTTCTTTTGCCTACACTGAGTTGTTTTTTCCTTTTGCTCTAAACCACTTTTTTTTTTCAGAGATAACCTAACATTTGCTTCTGAATCCAAACACATGTTCAGAAATGTCAGATGTTTGAACTATCTCAATTTTTAGATAATGTCTTCTATAAACTTAAGTAACACTCATCAAAAAAATGCTTTAAAGTTCACAGAGAGTTGATATTTTAAATAGTCTTTTGAATTAAACTAAAATCCCTGTTTTATATACTGGAAAAGTAGGTTCAAATAGCCACATTAGTTGTATGGCTGGTAATCAGTGCAAAGAAATGGCATCTTCTAATTCTCTGCTTTACTATCATGACTTTACAATCCTTCTCCTTCAGAATAACTATACAAATATGTCATCTATTTGTGTCTTACATTCCTCAAAGTCAAATTTCCAACATTTTTATAGTAAGATCAGTACTTAGGAAGTTGTATGGATAGTGTTTCCTTTTTCCAGTATATTGCTTCTGAAAGGCCATGGTCGTTATTAAAGAGGTTTGCAAACATGAACAAATTCATTTGATAGACAGAAGGGCTCATAGAATTTATTATTGTTTCATTATTATTTATTAAAATAATGATGTGGACCCAAATCTATTGGTTTTAATTGACCAATAAAAACTGCAAGACTCTTCAGTAAAAGAAAAGGTTTGTCCACAAGACAAGTAAGGACACTACACAGCTGGACCATGGTTCTAGAAATTTCACCAAAATATCCATTCTTAATACTGGCCAGAAGAAATAGTCACGGTAGCCAGATCGAGATCATCCTAATCAGAATCATAGAATATTCTGGTTTGGAAGGGACCCACAAGGATCATCAAGTCCAGCTGTTAAGTGAATGGCCTGTACTGGGATTTAACCAGCAACCGTGACATTATTAGCACCGTGCCCTCAACAACTGAGCTACTTTCAGAGTCAAATAATCATTACTTTAAGGCTTGCTCTGTTTATGAGATAGTGTTCAGAATCATTAGTGGCTTGGAGTCTTGCATTAGCTAAATCTAATGAGATTTAATTGAGCTTTAAGAAGAAAAGAAGGTAGCTTGATCATGTGGACAAGATAAGACAGGGAATTCAAAGATACACTAATTAAATTATTTTTTACAAATTATCACCTTAATTCTAATTTAGAAAGAAGCAATTTTTATTTATTATATATTTTTATGTTTATATTACATTTACATCTATTCTTGATAGAGATCACCAACTCATTATGTGCAAGAGTTTTAATTGATACATGCAAATTATATATCTGACACAATATTGAATGTAGACCTGAGACTACTCCTTCTCTGTTAAATTTGTTTATATTGTTTCAGCAGGGCTCAAAAATTATGAAGATACCTATTTCATCATATAAGATGAAATCACACAAGAAAATGAATTTATGTTTTTCAGTTTCTTAATCTAGATAACAAAATATAAGAACAAATATAACAATGCATGAAAATTATGATTGATTTTTCAGAAATATATGTAATATTCGATTACTCTTTTTCCTCATATTTATAAGTGAGATGAAAGTAGTTTCTTTCTTTTAAAGAAGATAAAGAATAACCTTTTTGACGTATTTACCACCAAAAGCTCTAGCATTTTAACCTTTTCAGAGGTCAATGGGAACAGCCAAATCATTAGTGTATTCTTGTTAACAAATGTACTGTCTCTTCTATGGCATTTCCCTTAATCCTTAATTAGCAAAAACATGTAACTGAGCTGCAACAATTATCGCTACATTAATCTGAGTTAATTTCCAAGCAGATATAGCTGTCTGGAGCCTTGTATCACATTGTATGCTGTAGCATTATCTGCAATACATTTTCTCATGAAGTAGCAATGGGCCAGGCTGACTAATAAAACAGAGAAAAAATTATAGCTCTATATTATTCCTATCATGACCCTCAGTATTTGTGTCCTTTCCTAGACTGAATGACTTTATCATTCTATAGTTAGCAAAAATTTTAAGGAGGATTCAATAAAGCTTAAGAAACTGAAAATAGTAATCAGTGCTCAGTTTTAAAAGAAAAATACAATAAAAAAAAAAAAAAAAAAAAAGAGTAAATTTTTGTGCCCCCTGAAATATAAATTTAAGTTTGTATTGGATTGACATGAAAATTCCCTCATGGTAGCTGGGGAGAATCAGGGTTGGCTTCTATGAGAAACTGCCAGAAGTTTCTCCCATGTCCAGCAGAGCCAATGCCAGCTGGCTCCAAGCTGGACCCACTGCTGGCAGAGGCCAAGCCCAGGAACAGTGATAGCACCTCTGATAATGCATTTCAGAAATGGTAAAAGACACCACCCAAACTCCACAGCTGCTTCTGGAGAGGGGAAGGAGACTATGTAAAAGAAGTAGGCCTGCACATACCCAGGCCAGTGAGGAAGGAGGGGAGAAGGTGCTCCCGGTGACAGAACTGAGGTTCCCCTTCAGTCCATGGGGCAGACTGAGGTGAGGGAGCTGGGCCCCTTCCATCCATGGAGGACCATGGGGGAACAACAACCCACCTGCAGCCCATGAAGGACTTTAATTTGCCAAAGTGGGTGGATGTGCCTGAGGGAGGCTGTAATCCCATGGTAAATGTCAGTGAGGTGCATGAAACCAACATGCAGACCACAACCACAGACAAGCTTTAATTTGCAAACAAAGCCAAAAGTAACCAACAACAGGGGTGATCATGATGACATGCCAGAGACATCTGGCGGGTAATAGGTTTGGTGTACCCACTGGGAATATTGTCACTGCACATGCAAACAAACACACACTAGATTCTCACCCCGGAGATGGGTTCCCTTCACCCTCAGGGTCAAAGGATCACTCATGGATGTCCAGCAGTAAAACACCCAGAGAATAGTGGCTGTTATTGAGGGAACTTCATCCCAGGAAGTTGTCCTGGGTTGCAGTGTAGGATGTACACAAAGTATTTATTCTATCACCATCTTCATGAACTGCTAAACCAAGCAGGGCAGTGTTCTTCCCAGGCCCCTGCCTTTGGACTGTCTTCTGCTAATGGCCCATCAACGCCTGGCTCATGACTCACAGGTAACTCCCTCCAAGAGTTATCTCTGTTTAATGGGCCATCAAGGACCCACTTCACAACTCATCATCCCATTGTGAGATGCTCTGCCCAGGGGGAGGAGCCAAGCATTCTCACCTGGATAGAATCTGGGATCTGGGACAGGACAAGCAGCCCTAACCTACTGGATTCCCAGAGGACCAGAGCTCCCAGACCTTTCTACAGGATCACTGCTTCAGGAAGAGCACCTCATCTGGACTGCTTCCACCATCCTGCTCAGGTTGTATTCTGACTCTGTCAGTGGTCCTTTGTGTTATTGCATTTATTTTATTTTATTTTTACCTTTTTACCTTTCTTCTTATTAAATTGTATTTCTGACTTGGAGCCTCTCACTCATTTTGCTTTCAAACCACGACAGAAGTCTCCTCAGATGCCATCCCAGCCCAAAGAAGAGGCCACCCCCTAACACTCTGTAGGAGAGTATAAGAGCCTGAGTAAAACATTTGATTTGGTGCTACATGTTAAATAATAAATTTTAAAATTAAAAGGTGGAAACTGTAAAAATTATCACATGGACTGAAATGAAGGGAATGTACATGAAAAAGAAAAAAATGTTTAAAATAAAGGAATTACTAGTACAATTTCTCAACATTTTATCTTGCATTCTTTAATGACTAGAGAGAGTCCTTCTAACTATAGACAGTAAAAGCAGAATGAAAAACATCATGAATTCCTGAAATGGCTGTTACTTGTTTTTAATACTTACTGTTTGTTTTCTGAATGCTCAGTCAGGTGAAAAAAAAATTAAAAATTAATCAGGGATGATAGAAGCAGTAAAGCAACAGTTTTAGATCTGGTTTCTCAACAAGAGTACCCAGTTCAGCAGGCATCCCAACATCATATATTTGGTCATAATACTGATATTATAAAGCATGTTTCTGTTCAGCTTGAGAGATTAAGTCAAACTGTTTTGGGAGTTTTTGGAAGGCAGAGTGCAATGGGTTCAACAGTCATGAGGGGAATTCTGATTTGCTACATCTAATTTCTATATACCTTTAATATCCTGAAGCTGCTAGCAGTAGCAAGAACCCCCGGGAGAAGGGGTTTCTTTTTGTGTCATTAAAGGAAAATTTGTCTCCTGGCAGAGTCCATTTTTCTCCACTGGTTTCTGAGGCAACATTTGCAACTTAGATAAGGTATCTATTAGAAGTCATCATATCCTATATTTGTTATTAAGGGACATATAGAACAATAGTGAGCCACACCTTGTAACATCTCAGTGAAATATGCAAACAGTATCTGAGATAGATACAAAAAGTAAACTATGAAGATGTTAGTCTGCCCCAGTAAAACAAAATCATTCTTGTAGACTGTGTGCTTAAACACCTTCTGCATTCCTCCTATTTCACCGTTATTACATTACTATAAAGCAGACTCTGGCTGATGCTATTTCTGGAATTGGTTTGTCTTACCAGTTTCCCACTATAGCCTTTTCACAAAACATTTGCCTTAGAAATAAAATATTTTGCAGATCCATATTGGTGATCAGTGGCTCTGCCTTCAGATTTTTCTCTGTATTCATGGATAAATTTGTGTGCCTTCATTGACCATATAGATAAAATCAAGTTCAAAAAGTATTTTTCTTTTGAAACATTTTGTAGATATTAGCAAAGTCTGATACTTTAGTGTGAACCTACATATCAATAACTCTTTTATACATAATAGAGCATAAGCAATATTGTCCCAGCTATCTCAAACAACATGCATATGCAGTATATTGTAGGAAAACCTTCTCTTTAATCAGAGTAGAAAATTTCTCTAAAAGAACTCAGTTCTGAGTTTCTTTCAGTCTTTCAATCTCAGAATCAACCTTCTTTGCTGGAAAAATTAAGACTTTTTTTCTGAAATCACAAGTCCAAGGGAACTGAAGAATTCTGTTTTCTGTAGACACGTCTAACCATATTGTCTAACTATGCTTTTCAGTAGTTTGGGATCTGCTCCTGCAAGTCAATATCTACCATTATATATTGCCTCCATACACATTTCAGTTTGGAAATATGTCGGTCTCAAAGCTATGCTACAATGACTACTCAGTCTGTACTGTGATACCGACACCGCCAATAGATTCAGAGTTGTCTGCTCTCGTTCATTTAATGTGCCCTTTAAGAGCTGCAGAGTTGACATAAAACCTTTGTGCCAGAGAAGTGCAGCAAGCAAATTAGTAACTGTCAGCCAAGGATCTATTGAAAAATTCTCCTCTGTGAGTCATCCAACTGTTAAGTGAAGGATTATCATTGCTTGCATGATGCTTACTCACAGAGCTCAGACATGCTATATGGATCAAGTTGACAACTTTCTGCAAGCTGTAAGCATGACCAGCTGAATCATTTTCCTTCCCACTTCTGTCCTGCCTGTATATTTTCAAGCTCAGCACGCACAAATAGGCCATTGTCATATCACTGGAAGTATTTCATTGCTTGTCAAACTATTTTTCATCTGGGCTAATGATCTGTGTGAGCTTGCATCGATCCCCTGAAAGGAGAAATGCAGTATGCCCAGTGAGAAAAAGAGAAATTAGTCAAGGAAAGACAGCTGAATGCCAGTCAGGTTGCAAATCTTCCTTTGTTTAATCACTCTGACCTGTGTTGTCATCAGTGACTTTAACAGGGACTTTTGTGTGCTGCAAATAACTACTACACTGACCTTTTCTTTTCCCCCTAAAACCGTTGTCCCGTTATGCTCCAGAATCAGACAGTTTAAACCATAAGATTATGCAAGCACCTCACTTAGTTTCTTTATGGAAGGTTACCATAAGCCTTCAAAATAAAGGATCTTTTCACTTTTTCACAAAAAAAGGAATGTTAAATATATCAAGTTACTTGTCAGATTTAAACAAGAAGTCAGTAAAAGATGTTGAGTCCATGTCTCACTATTTTCAGTCTAGTATTTTTTTTCTACTGAATCTTCCTTTCTGCAAGCTTTCAAAATAGTCACACCATATATATTAGAGTCAAGAGATTTGGGACTGCCATAATATATATTGAGTTTTGGCTTGATAATAATTCTCAGGAATTTTTTGTGGTTTTTAGTCTAAAATGTTTCACTGAACAATGGATGGCAGTGCACAGAGCTCATGTGATTATAGCTACTTGTGTGCCTTCAGTGCATTAGTTATTAGCAATTTTGTTATAATGTACAACACAAAGGGATCAGTGAGAATAATGATATCCAAATTCTCTTAGCAATTAGACAGACATGTAAATAAATGAATTACTGATGGAGTTGGTAAAGTATGTATTTATTCTTTCCTGACACAGCGAAATAAATCTAAAATATTTCAGATAGACTTTAGTCAGAAGTGAAACAGAACATTTACCTTATATTGTTTTGCAATTATTTCAAAGCAAAGATAAATCCCACTAGGCTGTGTAAAAAGATTTGGGGCTTTTTCCCTTACATGACAGAAAAAAGTAATTTCATGACAGTGTCAAGAATGTTTGACACCAGCATGAAGTTGTATGAAAACTTATATTTTGAATGGATTAACCCCGTCACTGTGAGTTTTATAAATCCTTTGTTAGGATTTATATAAAGGATTTATCTATCCTTGATAGGATAGATATCAGGTTATACTCTGTGTTTATACTTTTCTATCACAAAATGCTAAAGACATGTAAAAAAAAAAAGAAATAGATTGAAATTTTCATTTCAGAAACTCTGTTGCTGGGTGTTTATGAATTGATACAAAATTCCGGTTTTCAATCAGAAAAGTTGTCATGAAACTGTCAGAAAGGCAATATATGCAGTCTAATTTCTTCTATAACCTTTTTTCCCCCCTGCATAATAGCATGCAAATATGGACTTTAAAAATTATTCAAGAGTTGGAAATCCACAGATAATTTGAGTGAAGAATCTTTCTGTTTCACACAGACTGCCAGCTACTAAGTCATAATACAAATACAGAGAGGTTTGCATATGCCAGTCACTGAACTATCAAAATATTGATTGATTTCTTCAGAACAATGAACTTTCTTTGCATCTACTTTCTCTTCCTTTTGCTGAAAAACATAACTAGCGACTCACAGGCAGGCGGACACAAAAGACAATTTTTCAGGTTTTATTCTTATGAATCAGAAAGTCCTTGTTTCAAAGGCCAGTGAGACTACCCTTCTCTTACTTTGTAGGGGAAAATGGATGAACCCTGAATAAACATTGACACATAAGTCCAAAGAGACAACATTATTCTGCCTGAAAAAAAGCAAATGTATTGTCAACCTAACCACTACTAAGTGGTTTTGCCTGCTTTGTGGTAAGAAATCTTTATTGTCTTGAAGAAGGGCACTTTGGTAAGCATTTCCTTCTCACCCAAGCCATTCTGTGATTCTGTGATTCTACGACTTTATGATTCTGTGGTTCTATTCTATGATCCTATTTTCATGAGCTCAAAATATCAAAAAGGGAGATAGAGATACTTTGAATAAAACAATTTTTCAGACCTATGAGAATACAGACTTCACAGAGTATCTGATGCAAGTGGAAAATGGCACATTCCAGTAGCAAAAGCAGGACTATGGCAACTGATGTGCTTCTAATGGGCTCAAAGACATCCCAAAATGTATATTCCATTAATTTCTGTTTTATTTAGCAATTTCCAGATGCAAAGCTACAGGATATTTTATTTCAAAAACAGTGCTGCAATGGAACAGAGTTATGACTAGACCACCTGAGCAGCAAAATATCAATTTAATTTAAGTGTTCAAATAAAATTTGTCATGTTTAGGAAAGGAGGTGTTTCATAAGTAACATTTACATTTCTGCATGAACATGGATTTAAAAGATCATGTTTGGTCTTGGTCCTGGTTGCTATTATGGGTGCTAAATTTAATCTGAACCTGTCTTTGCATCAGTGAATTTGAAACATGATTTCTTGCCCCATGGAGGTAAGAAATTTACTCTACTGCAGCCAGAAACTCTTGTGCCCAACAACTCTGTCTGAGGTTAGAAGAAATACAAGAGTTCACTCATTTTTACTACACAGCATAATTAAGTAATCTTGTTTTTTTTAATCTCTGTGAGTGAAAGTCCTTATGCATAGGTTCAGATTCAATACTGGAAATTTTCCTGAAAGATATATTTAATATTCCTTTAAAGTATAGTGACAGCCTGTTCCAGGTCAGCCTTCCAAGGCATTAGTCCCAGTTTATTAGCTTGGGATGTTAGTGAATTATGATTTTTTCCAAGGATTGATTTGTAACTGATTACTGCTATATCCTGAGAGAGAGTGCATTAATATCATGCAGTTCTTTCTTATCTTTATCATCTTTCCTGGTCAGAGCCTTGTTCGAAGGAAACTTTACAGTACAGAATGATTCACGATTGGTTTGCTGATTTTTTTCTTTTCTTTTCTTTTCTGGCCTTAAGGGTTGGACTCCAGCTCTACTTAGCCCAGACTTTCACACTCTTTCAAAGAGTTAAGCTATAAAGGCAACTTTATAAAAATGTAAACCTGGGATGACTTTCCACCCTCATAAGCTGCAGTTCTTAAAACAGATTCCTTTGAGTCATTAATCCCTGAGGGCCAGGCCAAAGACAGAACAAGGACTACCTCTACACTCCTGCTAGACTGAGCCCATGGACAGGGTTCAAGGTCTGATTATCTACCTGTCATGGTGTTACTTGCAGCAGTGCCCGTGGCAACAGTCCAGGGACACACAGATGTGACCTATTCATGAACTGACACAATAGCAAGTTTTAAGTGTTTTGGAGGGGCTGAAAAATTCATGCAGCCTGCAGGTTTCCCCTCTGCCCTTGCCATGATGATTTTGTGTGGAGATGACAACTGGAGACACTTACCGCAGGTGCTGTTTGTGACACTGGCCACAGCAGAGGTGTGAGGAAGCAGCAGATAAGATTAATTCAAGTTGCCAACAAAGGATGTGATGGATGCCGTGTATACTGTCCTAGGAACTGGCTGGACAGTGGAGAGCTTCCTCTATGCATTTTCTGTCTGGCACATTAGAGATGCAGATAATAAACCCTGTCAGACAAATCCCTGCAATTTCAGATGTTTCACACTCTCCCTCCAAGATACATCAAGAAAGATAAGGATCTGATCTATATTCACTTTCACATGCATTCTATTTTAGCCAACTCTGATGTGCAACCACTTATTTTTCTACTTTGTACTGTAAGTGATGCTCCAATGATTGGGGTTTTTCCAGAAGTTGTACATAAAGAAAACTCTGTGAGAGGAATGGGGTTCCATTCACATATATAATGTATAAAATTTATACATTTTTATGAATGCCATGGTTATTTGTGCAGAAGATGTATGATAATGACATTTAAAAAATAACAAAGTATTAAAAAAATTACACACACACACACACCATTTCCACATAAAATAAACATTATCTAAATTAACTAAGTACATAAAATAACCTTAATTCCTGCAGAAATGATGAAGAGGCTAATCCTAAAAAAATTCCTAGGCATATGAAGGACAATAAATTCACTGACAGTAGTCAGTGTAGATTAATCAAGGAGAAGCCATGCTCAATCAAATCGGTAGATTTCTGTGATGAAAACGCTGGTCCAGTAGATGATGAGAGAAAAGTGAGTATTTTTTTCTACCTGGACTTCAATAATACTTTGGACACTCTCTCGCATAATACCTTAA
This sequence comes from Sterrhoptilus dennistouni, assembly GCA_013397095.1. Classification (NCBI taxonomy): domain Eukaryota; kingdom Metazoa; phylum Chordata; class Aves; order Passeriformes; family Zosteropidae; genus Sterrhoptilus; species Sterrhoptilus dennistouni. The sequence goes on along the minus strand of VWZU01016438.1, from coordinate 316,338 downwards.
TAAAAAAGAAAGAAGAATGGTGAAGTATGGGCAGCATGGGTGATGGCACAAAGAGTGAGGTAGATTGAAAACTGGTTAACAGCTGGGCTAGTGATCAGTGTGCAAAGTCTAGGTGAAGGTCAAGAAATACCACAGGACTCAATAGAGGGTCCATTCTTGTTCAATATCTTTGTTTATGATCAGGGTAATGGGGAAGAGTAATGGGGAAGAGTGTGCCAAAGAGCCAAAAACTCACAGTGAGAAAAAAGTAAAATAAATATTTTTTTTTTAGCTTTGGTTTAGATGTAAATTATCTAAATAATCAGTGCTACTTGAAGATTTTGATATTTTCATAACATTGAAAAAGTGATTCTTTTATCTTAAGATTTTTATAAAATTACTCTGCTTATTCCAGAATATGTGGAGTTCAAAGAAATTTGGTTATTTGTAGAAATTTATGCATCTTCAATCAAGTATCCTAATTTAATCTTATTATGACCTCAGAGACATATTTCATACTGAACTTATGAAATTGACAGTACTTTCCCAATATGCCATTTTGTATGTGACCTGAAATCAGCAGCAAATATGGTTTTTTAGTAATTGAAAAAAATCTTTAATTTTAAGGAGGAATCAGCAGAAACAGATATTCCTGGGTCATGATGAGATAATTTATATTAACTCTTCTCATTCTTAGGATTTGGGACAACTTCTCGGACAATGTGTGTATCTCCATAAAAATACCCAATATCTGTACAACACCTCTGTGTGTGTCTCACAGTCATTTAACTTTTCCGACAGGACACTCTGTCACTGTGTCTGTTACTGAGGCACAAGGGGTGGGCTTCAGTTTATAACCTTTATTGATTTAGTGTTTGGAGCTGGCTTTTAAGTAGTCAGCTCAGACACCCTGTGGACAGGTCTGTTCACAGAGAAGTATGTCAGCATGATTTAGAACTTGCTCAGGGATATTTTTGTCAAGTTATCACTGCAGCACTCTTGTATGCCTATTATTTAAATAATTAACTGTAACTATAAAAATTAATTCATACAAATCTATTTCAAGGGCTAAATTAAAAAATTTGAATATTTCTGATGGATAAATATTCTGGATTGTCATTTCTGATCAATAAGTCCCCCTGAACAAAAAACTTTTGAGAAATTGAGATTTTGTGGAGTGAGAAGGGCTTGTATTTAATTGACTTTGCATATTAGTTTTATTGTAATTTATTGTTAGTCCTGGCTAATGAGGGAGGTCCCAGATGACCCAAGGTTGGCTAATGTGACACCCATCCCCAAGACTAGCTGGGATGAGGAGCTGGGTAACCTGTCAGTCTGTCAGCTTGACCTTGGTGACTGGCAAGACTATGTAACACATCATCCTGAGTGATGTCACACAGCACATGCAGGACAGCCAAGGGATCAGACTCAGCCAGCATGGATTTGTGAAAGTCAGTAAATTTGCAGACAGCGTGATTTTTGGTGGGGGTGTGGATCTGCCAGAGAGTAGAAAGGCTCTAACAGAGGGATGTGAACAGGCTGGATCAATGGGCTGAGGCCAGTTGTATGTGGTACCATAAGCCAAAATGCCAGGTCCTACCCTTGGGTCACAACAATCCCACGTAGTGTTACAGGCTGAGGGAAGAGTGGTTGGAAAGATGGCCAGTTAAAAAAAGATCTGGGGGTGTTGGTCAACAGCCAGCTGAACATGATCCAGCTGTGCCCAGGTATCCAAGAAGGCCAATGTAATCCTGTCCTCTACCAGCAGTAATGTGGCCAGAAGGATCAGGCCAGTGATCTTCTCCCTGTACTCGGCACTGGTGAGGCCACACCTCAAATCCTGTGTCCAGTTCTGGACCCCTCACTACAAGAAAGACTGTGAGGTGCTGGAGAGTGTCCAAAGAAGGGAACCAAAGCTGGGGAATGGCCTAAAGGGTAAGCCCTATGAAGAATGTCTGAGGGAGCTGGGGTTGCTCATCTTGGAGAATAGCAGACTCAGGGGTGATCATATCACTCTACAAATGCCTGACAGAAGGTTGTAGCAAGGTGGGAATTGGTCTTGTCTCCCAGCCAGTTAGTGACAGGACAAGAGGACATAGATTCAAGCTGCAGGATGAGAAGATTCAGGCTGGACAACAGTAAGAATTTCTCATGGAAAAAGTTGTTAAAACTATAATGGATTGCCCAGACTGGTGGTGAGCCACCATCACTAAAAGAGTTCAAGAAATAACAAGACATGGCAATTAATGACATGGTCAAATTAAGAAGATAGTGATCAGTCCAAGGATTGAAATAGAGGATCTCAGAAGCCTTTTCCAACCTAAATAATTCTGTGATTCTCCTACAGGGTTAAGCACTTTGCTCTCTCAATCCTCATCTTTCAGTCCACTCACTCAAGATGTGTGGGAAGAGACAAAAGAATGAGGCAAAAATCTTGTTGAGTACTCCACTCAAAAGCTGTTGAGCCTTCTCATGTATAGCTACCAATTTGTCAGCCTTCTTTATCATAGGGAGTATGCCTCCTTTGACCTTCCTTTACTGGCAAACATTACTTTAGAAGCCCTTCCTGTTTTCTTTTCTTACCTTTGCCAAATTTGGCCCCAGCTGTGTTTTGGCCTTCCTCACTTCATCCCTACACAAACAGACTGCATCCCTACACTATTCCCCAAATACCTATTCTTGCTTTCACTGCCTATGCTTTTACTTCTTGCCTTTTAGTTTGACCAGCAGGCCTCATTCACCCGTGCCAGTGCCTTCCTTGCCCCCTTTCTTGTGCCTGGGCATCTCTAATTTTTGCGTTCTACAGAAGGAGTGCTTAAAGATCTGCCAGCTCTCTTCTCCCTTGTTCCTGTGAACAGTTTTCCAGACAGTCTTGTTAACTAACTCTTTAAAAATCTGAAAGTTTGCTTTCCTAAAGACCAAGTTCTTACCAGAGAATAAAATTCCTCTCCACCTGCTGAATATAATTCCCTTTTTATATTACTGGATTTTACAGTATTCATCATTAAAGTATTTAACAGCAAAACATAGATTTCATTGCCGGTCATAAATGACATTATTAAAGTAATAAGATAGAAAATCACATTATCCTTCCAGAAGGAAAATTATTTTTTCAAATATCCTTTAAGATAGTAAAATAAATCTTGGCCCTGATTTGACTGGAGGTTTGAATCAGATGAGGCCCACCATTCCCCTCCAATCCAAATCCTCCTATGATTCTGGAATGCCTCACATAAAGTTTCAAGTGAGGAATAATTTATTATCTTTTCCCCAAGGATTTTAAGGAAGGTGTCAGCTTCATGCTTGTGCCTTAAGTAAGGGGAAAAAAATTGGTGTAGATTCTGTAAACATGCATTCTAGCAGTGGTAATGATGTCTGCAGGTTAGAGTAAGGCTGCTGTGAGACTGTATCTGATATTTGGAGTATATGACTACCATTACTTTGTGGACTAGCTTAATACAGAGAGGAGAAGCCCTGTGGTGCTGCTGCTGCGACTCCTTCCCTCAAGGCATGTCTTCCTTCTTACACATCAGTCTTGAACCGGGATTTTAAGGCCTGTTGTGAAGACTGCAATTCTATCCTGTTGCTATTTTCTAAACTGCAATAGTCCTCTACTGGTAGATTTTCTCAGAGAAAATCTTGGAGAAACAGGAGCAGAAGAAGAAAAAGATAAATAAACTTCAGTGGCTGATCTTCTTAATAAATGTAAAGGAGAGAGACATGGAACAATACCTTTCTTAGAATTTTTATATGAACTCTGATTATCCTTGCAGCAAGTAGAAAGATGATACATTACAGGAAAGTTGGCTTAATTAGAATCTTAAACCCCCATCATTGGTAAAGGGAGAGGTCACTTGACTTGAGTATAAATAAAGTGCAGTGCTTTTTGAATTTCCTAGTTTCTGAAAAATAAGACAATAATAAAAAAATAAAATAAAAAAAGGAGAAAACAATAAAACAAGGTATAAATAAATAAACCAGAATGTTCTTTCTTTCTTTCACAATCTAACTTCAAGAGGGCAATGGTTATTGGGGAAAGAGGGCAATAATGAGCTCAGAGATGCTTTATGAGGCCTGTTTCAAACTGTGTAATATTATGCTATTTGGCTAACTGGTATTAAATCAAAGGAGTTTGTCCAAGAAAAACTAAAAAAAAGAAATAATGAGAGGGATGTTAAGCCTTACGGAGAGAGTGTAAAGAACTAATAGCTGGTGAATTTATTTTTTGCCTTCAGCAAGACTGTCTAGATTTATTCATTACAGGATCAACCTTATGATCAGTCTAAACCCATGAAGATCCTAGAGCTGGGAAGACATCATCAATTTATTTATTTAAGAGGCAACCACACTGCTCTGCAATGTGTGATTCTTTATCAGCCCAGGGCCAGTAGCAGGATGCCCAGGGAAGACAGAAAAACATATGCCAAGAACAAAGTATTGTTCAGTTCTTATAAAAGGTCCATCCACACATATGCAAAGGAAGCTTAATGTTCTAAAACTCTTGTCACAGAGGAGGTCTGAGTATCAGGAGCTGGACTGGGATGTGGGCTCTAGACTTTGCACACCCAAGTGCCATCAGAGAATGCAGTTATTGGATAGACCAGCTACTGGAGGGACCCATATCCTATACATGTGTATGTTTTCCACTGAAAGGCTTCATTTTGACCAACCTGAGAGCAGAACAGGATGAGGTCATTTGTGCTGTTTGTGGCTGTGTGAATGCTGCGTTTCCGGTCAGTGCTGATCTCCGTGCATTTATATATACATGTGATGTGGGTGGTTGTGGCTGTGAAGGTGTGGCTGTGAATGCATGTCCATGGGGACCTGGGAACAGGAAGCTGACAGCCTTCCCCCTATTGGGCTACTGCATTTAGCAGCTGTTAGTGGGTATAAAATGCCTTTTAGTTTTATCCTCTTTTAAAAATACATACCTTTGGGAAAAGTACTCAGGTAAGGAGGTGGGTGCTGCCTTGCTGAAGTCCCTTCTGCTAACTTGCTATTTAAATCACTTTGTTTTAGAGGATCAGAAACATATTTGTGTCATGCTGTGACCAAAGAGATGTGCTGTCTTAAAAAAGACACAATCCAGACACAAGCTGACTAGAATAAGAAAAAAACTCATTTGAGACATGGGAACATGCTGTAGTCTCTCTCTGTCTGTGCCTCTTGTTGTGCTCATAAAGAGGTGTTTAAATCAACTGCTTTTGCTGGAGCCTGGAGGGCAGACCTTTCTTGTAAAAAAACCCAGAATATCAATATTGTTGATGAACAAATTACGTCAGTTCAGAGCTATGTTCTAAGGTGAGACGGAGAAATTCAAGCCTGTAACTTTTTAGGTGCTCTTGAGAAGCACCAAAAAATAGCCTAAATTTATGTATATCAATAAAGTGAGCTTTCCTCTATTCACATCATTGAGTTTTCTTTTGATATTTCATCGTGGGATGCAGTTTATTATTTGCTGAAATAATAATGCATCTTCATAACAAACAGCAAACATTTCAAATCCCGCTAAGCTCATCACTCTATAGTATCACACAACACTTCACTTCTAGCTTTCAGTCACTCAGACGAGCTGTTTTTTCTGGAGATTAATAAATTTATGCAGCATCTATTTGTCTAAAAGATGTGCTAAAATAACACAGGTTATCCCCCAGATAGGGATTTGGATGCAACTACACTAGACATATCTATGAATTTCCTGCTTAACCAGTAGCACAGGAATAATAAAGACAAGGATCCAATTCCTTGTTTTATTGCTTATACTTGCCAAATGCTGTTACAAACTGAACAAATCTGAAGCTATCCATTAAATACTTCGGCACTAATATACATTCTCTGGGATAGTTGCTAAAGTTCTGCATTTTCTAACTGTTCTAGCATTTCTTGAAAGAAGGATCATGGGTAAATTTCATGGATTGTGTGTTTGTGGTTATTAGTATCACATTGCATGTCACTATTGGTTTTGATGGTGTCCAGGGCTTCCCTTTATGTTTAAATTAGTGTAAGAGGAGCTGTCAGGGTTAGGAAGTGATTGTCTTGATGTAACAAAACATTGGTAGAGATGTGTTCTAGTTGTGTCATTATAATGTATTGGCACTTAATTTGGCCAAATATTCAGAGTCAGGAAAGAATGCTTCTGTCTTTATGCTAACAGTCTTAGCTTTTCTTTCCAGTATGGAAAACACACAACAGCATGGAAGAGAAAGGTCCTTACAAAGTACTCATTATTTTCTGAAATGCTGATTCTGCATTATGTCCCCAGATCTTTGCTCTGTATTTATGTGATTTTATTGGAGTCTGCAAATTATAAACTCCTCAAAAATTTACATTGTCATCGAGCTTAAAATATGATTTTTCTGCTTTGCTGGGGTTTTTTTCTCATGTTCAAAATATCTTATGGATTGTATCTCTGTACTTCAGTGTAGGATCTATGTGTGACGCAGTTTCCCTGGGATTGGAGGAAGCACCTTTGTTAATGATCAGGGCAAGAGACTTCTATGCAAGAGAGAATTAAGGAAAGAACTCTTCAGCCTGGAAAATAAATAAATAAGAGGAATATTGGAAGCCTATTCCAATATGGATATATTGGATACAGGATATAAAAGCGTACAGAGTTTATTGTTTTTTTCCTCTTTTAATAGAAAAAATTAGGGAGAAGTAAAGGAATTTATAAAGTAGCAAATTCAGAACAAGTGAAAAGAAGTAGTCTTTACCACAATTTTTAAGTCAGTCATGGAAATAGTAGACATAGGATGCTATCAATATTGGTAAGCTCCATGGAGTTTAAAAGGATCCTGAATATGTTTATGGACAAAAAATTCCATTCAAAGTTACTCAGTGCTTAGAAACAATATGGGGAACAAATACCTGAAGTTTGTAACAGTGTATATATAAATACAATACAAACATGTAAGTATCCTTATTCTCATGTAAATATTCTTACACTCCACAGACTTAGGCTGTTAATCACAGCCTTGGCCTGACTCTCTGCAGATGCTGTGAGGCCCTTTTGTTTCTTTGACTGATTTGCCCCTGCAGCCTTACTGCCTCAAGGATTAATATCTTACTTTCACAGGGTGTCCCTGTTTATTCTCTTGTCTATTAGAGGATAGAGATAACAAAAGAAATATTCTCCCTTTCTTTGCAAACCATCAGGTTGCACACCCTGTCAGTTCCTTTGCATCTTTCTAATTGATACAGACTTCAGCACAACTCTAATTAATTTATTCTTAATGCAAATTAAAGGGATTTTTGAAGCATTTGAAACTAGGATTAGATCACAGTGTTTTGTTTTTTCATATTAAAGAAAACCATATCCATGTTAGAGCCAGACCACTCTGCTACCTCTCCCACTCATACAGGCAGCCTGCTTTACAACTGTTCTTTCCATGCCAGTAGGTTCTTGGATTTGAATAGTTTCTGTCCTTTCCAGTAGCTATATTCTGTTTATTCTGTGTTTAGGGAGACGTGTATTTCCTCTTCATTTTATTGTGCCAAGATGAAGAAATTGAATTTCCTTCATTTCATTCCATGGACAAAATTTTCTATTCTCATCATGCTGAGATCTATTTTTGCTTTCTCCCTTCCTCTTTAAATTCATCTTCTTGAATCCAGTTTATCAAAATTGTTCATTGTCTATTTTAGGGTCATAGTAATATCTTTTATTTTTTCACATTAATACCCCTGCACGTGTCTGTATACTTGACATACTTCAGGATCGGGATCACTTCAAATTTTCAGTTCCATATTGTGCCCATGACTCATATTCACCCCTTCTAGTTACTTAACACTCCTGGTCTTTCCTTTCCTTGAGTTGCTGTGGAAAATCCTAATTTATAACAGACAAGGCTGATATCAATATCTGAGTGAATGACCTGGTACCTTTGTCTCTACCATCATCTTGTCATACTACCTTTCTCCCCTGTTCCTTGCAAGTTCACTCTCTCATTGATAATTCCTCCAAGCTCTTTCCTCTTTATCAAATCATAACCTTCCAAATATATGCATATAAAGAAAATTCTGATGCTTTATTTCTGTCTTCCTTCATCCATTCAATGCCTTCTCTACTGTGGTCAGTAACTGAATCATGTAGCTCATCTTCAATCAAGCAGGGATGCAACCACCACTCGTATGTAGCAGTTAGGGAAAAAGTGCATGTGTATTTGTCTATGTGTATCTTGCAGATATTTGTTGAGGGCACTGGTCCTCATAGTTGATCCCATAAATTGAATAAAATGGCCAAATCACTCCATCTCAGCAAAGACACATATGACGGATTCTCCTACTCCTATCTTTTCCCTTTTATTGAAGCCTGCATAAATCTTTGTGAAAGCACTTAACAAAGGCTGTATTTACAATACATTATTTGACATTCATGAGTTTGACAAAATCTTTTTGTACACAAACAAGATTTAAGGTTGAAACAAACAGCTTATTCTTTGCAACACCCAAATGCAGTCATGCAGCGAATCAGAAAAACTCCCATTACTGAAAGTAAATTAGTAACATTTACATTGTTCTTTAAAGAGATGTTTAATTTGTTCGAGGCTTTGTGTTGTGTTTCTCACTTGGCACATGAAGTGTTAGAAAGGAATGTTGTTTGAACAAAATTGAATTTTTTCTGTTTGTATTGGGAAGTGTCTAGTTTAAAATGAATACACGTAATGGAACTAGACAGGAAAATGTACATATCTTTCTCTCTAGGGAATACTGCTCAGAATTTTACATAATTGCTTCTGGCTGCTATTCTTTATTTATCCCTCCCCATTTAAGGAAAGGATAGTTTTGGGATATCAACTGATAGAACATCACATTCTTTGATATAATGTGAACTCATAACTCTTTTTGCCTGTTATAATATAACAAGACAAAGGAGAAAATAAGATTGATAGCACATTGTATGTGGCTGTTGTCAGTGTAAGTTCCAAAAAGATTGAACTGCATTTCCACAGCACCAAATGCTGCTCTATTTATTTAAATTATGTTGAGTTGCAAGATGGTTTCATATACTGAGGCAAATTGAATTAATCACCACTTTTTTTCCTTTTCTTATGCATGCTTAACTTGTTCTACATCTTAAACAGTAAAGGTCTGTGATTATAGAAATCATAGAAACTGCTTTACTGTTTTGATCACACCAAAAGACTTGTCTGTTCTCAGATAGTGGTTTGTCAGTGTTTTGAGGATAGTTGTGCATCCGTTTGGAACCAATTTTTTTTTCCATTCAGATGTCACATTCCACTTTCCTTGACCTTGCAGAAACTTTTAGCTTTAGCCCCTCTTCTTGTCCTTCTTCATTCAAATGTCATCTTTAATTTCTTCTGACATTTGAGCCTTTTGTTTCAAAAGCTGTGATCATGCAAAAACTATTCTCTTAGTTGTTTTGGACATGATTCACTATGGCCTAACACAAATACATCACTTCCCAATATGTATGCTATGCTTCAACAAAACAGTTATGAAATTGTACATTAATAAAAACAGCTGGGTCTACTTTGTATCTCAACTCCCTTTGCCCTCACTCTATATACGGTAATGTAAAATATCTCTCTGCTGTACTTCTGAATGACTGTAGCTACACTACAATCATAGTATGTGAATTTATATCATGAGCAAAAGGCCATGACCTAGGAGGAAGTCAGTTTCTTTTCATGCATGTACTCCTTAAGAGTTGGAACTTATGGAAGTGAGGCAAAAAGAAAAAAAAACAGACTCTGCATCGCTACTGTGGAGGCACCCAGGACACTTCCTCCTTTCATCAACTTTCTGCCTATGTCATGTTTTTGTTCAGTGACCACACTCACTGTGTCCCCTACCATTCTAATTTTCCTTTTATTTTAACACGTGTCCATTTTCCCCTGAAGCCTCAACTTACTCTTTTCAGAGCCCTTTCAGGATTATGTGGTGCTGAAACTGCAATGTCTCAGAGAGTCACCCTGGGCAGCTGGAATTGCAGCAGAGCTGAGCACTACAGAGGAGGACAGAGGGCTTAGACAAGGTGTGATGCTGAGCTCAGGGGTTGGGACACTGCCTGGCAACCCAACAGGCCACCAGGGCAGCTCTGGATTCTGTCCCTGTTTCTTTTGATTCTGGCTGAGAATTTTCTCCCAGTCAATTTCTTAACTTTCTTCTGCAGTTGTCAGAGAAAAAAACCTAAGGTTTTTTTATTTGGAAAAAAACAAACAAACAAAAACACCCTAAACAAAAAAACAAACCAAAACAAACCAAAACAATCAATCAATCAAACAAACAAACAAACAAACAAAAAAACCCACAACAGACAAAAGGAGGTAGGTTTAGGAAGATTTTCACCAATTTACATAATTCCTTAGATAAGGCTCTAGGAAATATTTATCTATAATGATGTAATAATAGGAACAGAAAGACTTGTGGTGAGCTGATTGTGAACTCCTTGTTGGTTAGAGTGGCGCCCTATAGAATATAGATGTGAGGAACTTTACCTTCCCAGAGAGAAACAAGGGGAGTTCCAAAGTAGTTTTTCTTCTTTTTTGCTACTTGCTCCAAGTTATACTTGATGATACTCAGAAGGAACTGTACTGGTTGGTGGCCAAATAAAGATTCAGATATATAAAGCTAATGTAATATGGTTCAGACATATAAAGATTATGAAAGAGAAACTATCACTCTCATCTCCCATGGCTTTATCAATGTAAAAACCTCCAATATATGAAAATGTTTGATTTTCAAACTTTTATGACATGTAGTTTTGATCATAGCACTGTAATACTTCTTTATCTGGGTTTGTTTTAATAATGTCTGAAGCAGGTACACTGAAAATGTGGCTCTTCTGTAGGAATGAGGCTGTTTGTCCCTTTTATTGCAAGACTTCTCTTGGTCCCGGATTTATGGATCAGTGTTGTTTTCTTGTATGGGATTTACTTGCAGTCAGGTTACTTGTCTGAACTTCTTTTCCTATCAATGGAAGGTAATACAGTTTGCTGAAGTATGATACTTCAGTAGATGTCCTTCAGTAGATTTCTAAGGCAGGTCAGATGTACAATTTTTCTTGGTACATACTTCTCCCTGCTGACAATAAAGGGAATCTAACAGAGCAGCTCTGATATATCCCATACATGTCGTAAGTATCTAAAGATAGTTGAGAGATGAAACACACTTCCAGTGTTTGTGGAAAATGTACACAATCTATCAACACTAATTGGCTTCTGGGTGAAATGGAAGCTGTGGGTACACACCCTTCCAGCAGAGCTCTGTGCTCCAGTAAGGGAGTCCATGTCATCACCTTGCCTACAGTCATGACTTTTGCCTCTTCTATAGGTTTATTGTGACGCTGTTGTACACCACAACGACACAAGACTCCAACCTCATAAGGCTGAAAATGACTCCTCTATTTTTGGATGTGTCTCCCTTTTTATACTACTCTACACAGACCAATTCAATTGCTGAAACAAAGACAAACCTCATCAATCACATTGGTCAGACCAGAGGGGACATCGAGAGGAAGTCCCTCCTAGGAAAGAATGTAAACATAGTACAGTCACAAAAACATGTCTCTTGTTTACAGAAAATTCCCAGGGAAAAGAATTTTGGAAAACCAAAACATCTCAGGCACTAACCAGGGCTACATTGTTGTGTACCAACCAATGCCCTGTGCAGAAAGGCTTCCTGCTGTGCTTCAGGGGAAATAAAAAAGAGTATTTAGCCTGATGAATTTCATCAAGTGTATGGCACTTTTCCAGCAAAACATCTCATGCTTATTATATTTAATTGGAAAAATCCTGGCCTGTTCTAGTTGGGGCATTTGCTAACATGTAGGAGCAGCAGCAGTAACATCTGACTTAGATGTCTGCCATAACTTTGAGTAGCTGAACTTGGGGTACCTGCATGGTACCTAATCAATGCAAAGAATTATATGGTGGGCTTAATTAAACAGTAATAGACCATTCAGTATGTTAATGCACACATAGAGTAAAAAAGACTAATTAATCTGACCTGCAGCATTTATGATTAAACATTTGAGAATACAGAAAAATGCATAATGGGCTAATCAGATGCAGCCCTTTTAAATGAAAATATGGACTATGTGAACTGAAGACCAAAACTGTAAGACTTGGACCCTTCCTGTTTGAATCTTAATCAACACTGGCTCCTAAAGAAAATGTGGTCTACCTGTCGAAAGAGCTAGAGATTTTATAAAAGTCACAGTCTTAACTGTTCCTGTTAGCAATCAAGACATCCTGTGACAAATTCCATACACAATTATCATTTTGTAGTCAGAATTGTTGCATTTTTCCCACATTATGCAACTGCCCCAGAAAGTGATGGGTATGCTGCAGGAGCTCCTCTCTCGTACTAGATTTTCTTCCTCGGGCTATAGGGTCAGCAGAAGATTACAAGCTTTATAAGCTACTACAGTATCAGCCAGACCCGATCCATGACAATCATCAGAGTGCTGCAGTGCCAGGCTAAGGATGCAATGGAGATATTTAATGACATTGCCATTACCTGAAGTATTTCTGCAACTTGTGTTCTGGAGATATTTACTATTGGGTTCATAAAAACATTTTGTCTTATTGAATGGAAATATGAAGGTAGATAAATAGATAAAATAAGTTGCTTTAGAAGTTCATCCTACATGTACTTGGTTATTTCAGTGGCTCAGATCAGTATTAGAAATTATGAACCTTGAATACATGAGCTCCTCAGCTTTGATTTCGAAGGCAGTCCTTTGATTTACTGAACTTGTGTGTCATCCATACTCTGTTGACAAAGCTTAATGGTGAGGTCTTGAGTGAAAATATTCTTTGCTTCCAGTGTTGTGTTTACCTGCTTCTTTGACCTTTGAGAATCTTTGTCTCTCTTTTTGATGCCATGTGAAGGTGGAGGCAGATCAAAGATATCAAAACAAGAAAATTGACAAAGCAGAAAATCAAGAAAATTGACAAAGCAGAAGATCAGGAAAATAATATTAGATTTAATCAATAATAGTTCATACCAGACTCTTTCTAATGCTGATATAATTATTTAAATGCAAGGGATATAAAGGATTGGGCTTGTGGCTAAGTAGGAGTGATCTAGTTTTTAGTCACAGTTCTTTAACACCATCCAGATAGATTTGCTGGTAGTATCAGCCACCTTAGAGTATGTACATTCTTGTGCAGCGAATGACATTTAAGGATAATTTTGAACTGTGTTATAGGTAGTAAGTAATTTTTGTGGGTAAGAGAAGCACAAAGCCATTAAATATTAAACCTACCTAAAATAGACACGATATATTCATTAATAAATAGGAGTGTATAGATTAGTCATCATTTAGGAGTAATTTAACTCAAGTGGTGTATTGTGCTGGCATATTTCCATTTCACATCATTAGTTTAACAGCTATAAAGCAGCAAGGAACACACCATCAATGTACTTTTCGCTGCCATTATGTTTTGGGGTGCAGGTCTCTTAAATATGGGTTTACACATCTTTGCTTTCAAAAATTTTCAGACTTAAATTCTTAGTAAAGACTATAATGAAACTGTCACTTAGTGCTTGAATTAATCCATAGATGATACTAAATACATTTGCATTTTAAATTGGAATCTTTTTAATGTTGAAATTACTTCAATTCAAACAGTAAAATAATTTTTGAACTTCTCTTACACTGTGTTCATATTCACATGGGAATTTAACCTTTACAAATACCCCATTTGAAGAGAGAATCGTACTTAAACAACTAGAAAAAAAGTCAGGAAGTCACAATAAAACGGTCATCCAGCAGCACTGTTTCATAAGTCCTAATATTCAACTGACAGTCAAACTTGGGTTTCATAATTGGCTTTTCTTGATAAGACCGCTATGCAGAGAAAAAGACATGGGTAATTAAACAGGTGAAAGGAGCTGTTTTATTCAGTTGTCTGCAGTTTCAAGAAGTGAAATACGCACAAAAGAGAAACATTTTTAATCCACATACTCCTCTCTGAAATAAAATATAATAATAAAGAAAACCAAACCACTAAATGCCAAGATAGAGGGATTATTGTCTAAACTAGGTACCTAAAAAAGAAAATGGAATTTCGAAAAAATATCCATTTCCAAAGACTAATAGATTTTGAATTTACATTATCATATTAAGAAGAATATACTAAATAAATATCTAAACGTGTAAAAAATAGTAATTAAAGTTAATGCTATGTATAGTTTTAAAAATGAGAGGGACAAATTATTATTTTTCAGTGGAGGTCATGAGGTTTGAAATTTTGTTGTCTTTAGATAAACTACAATATGCAGATTTGGAATTTGATTCAAAGGCATTTCAAACTAAAAAGCATCATAACTCCTCATCAGCTGCAATCTTGCAAGAAGCAGAACTAGTACACTGTAGATTGCTTTTACATAGGACATATTCACAGAAAAGGGCAAATATTCCTCCATTTTCTGTTAGCAAAGGTACATATAATTGTAGTACTACATATTGTATTCAGCAAATTTGCAAATTCCTATGTATTCTACCATCAGAGATCTAGTGGAAGGATTCTCCTTGTGCCTTCAGAAGGGGAGAGGAGAGGAACCTGAAGTATTCCAGGTAAAAAACCAAAAGTGTGGAGGAGGAATAAAATACATTCAGGGAACAGCTCAATAGGTGCTAGATATAATAAGCTCTCTGGCCTTTGGCTCCAGAGTTCACAGCTGCAGCAATTTAGCTGACTCATTTGGGACTTTGTCTTCCAAAGTCTTTGCAAAAGCTTCAAGCAAAAGATTAGCATGTTAAATTGAGTTTTGCAAATTCAGAATCAAAATTTTGATAACTATATGTTATTAGTTTGAAGTTGTTAATTTATTTTTCTTTTCAATTTCCAGAAATATCCTTCTCGTAACAATTTTATTTAATAATTATTCTCTCCATCTTGTATTTTTTTAGCATCTAAACCTCACAATTCTCCAATTCATTTTCAGCTCACCATTGCTACCTTTTAAGTGCTATTATTCATCTGATGATTTGGGATGAAAAGCCCAGATTTTGTTTCTGTTCCTCAAGCTTTTCAGATGAACTGTACCAAAACCATAAGAAAGTATACAAGTCCCACTATTAATTGTATGTGATATTGAACAATTAACAGAAACCAACCATTTGCATTTTAATAATATTCTAACAATCTGGTAAATGAATCCATTAATCTTTATTAGCTGGGTATCAGACACTGGACTGTAGAGTTCACTGATGTGTATAGGTAAAAAGAGGAACATAGATCATGTTTGAAATAATTTTTCCAGTGAAAACTACAAGTAGTAAGCCAAGCTTGACTAATGTGATGTAAGATACTGATCTATACTCACATTAAGAAAAAAAGGAGAAGATGATAGGTTTAAACAACATGACGTCTGTCACACAAAACTAGTGGCTGGGTCATCAAAATGGAACTGATGCTTCCCATCTACCTTATGATACTAAGATTAAAAAAAAATAAATTATGGAATTAGAATGTGGCTGTCCTCAGGAAGAAGATCAGACTGCTGCTGATTTATCATCTAGAGTAAATCAAAGCTCAACAGAATAGCGTGAAATATATTTATTAGCATGAGGATATATCTTATTGTTTTCTCCCATGGCCTTGTTGCTGGGTTTACATTCCTTTCTATGCATTATAGTCACAGTCGCACAACTTGAAGTCATTCATTAAATAATCTAATTTAAGATGAGATCTTTGTTTCTGCAGAGTGTAGATCTTGATGTTTCTCACCTCTAAAGATGCAATCTGACTGCATATGTGATTGTTTGCACTGTTTTCAACTGTATTTATCACTCTCTACAACTTCCTGAAAGGTGGTTTAGTCATGTGGGAATTGGTCTCTTTTTTCAGGCAGTAGCTGACACAATGAGAGAGCAGTCCTAAGCTGTGCCAAGGGAAATATAGACTGGATATTAGGAAAAAGTTTTTATAGAAAGGGTAATAAAGTGTTGGAATGGTCTACATGGGAAGGTGGTGGGTGTGTTTAAGAAAAGACTGGATGTGGCACTCGGTGCCATGGTTTAGTTGAGGTTAGGGTTGGGTTGGACTTGATCCTGGAGGTCTCTTCCAACCTAATGATTATGTGATACTTATTCTTTCATTCCTGCTTACTTCTCAATCGCTTCTCAGAGGAATTATGGGAGTAGCAAATTTTCAGCACCTCTGCACTACCCAAGGAAAGCAACCTTAGTCCCATTTCTTCCCTGATACTGAGGTGAAAACTGAATTAATGGGGAACAAAAGAAAATAACATATGCACACCTTTTTCCCTGAAGAGTTGAGGCAGAATTAGGAAATTCATCTCTATAGAAACTCACCAATCACTGTTTATATTTTTTCATATAGAACTGAGTATCATAATGATGTCAGGGGATTTAATATTGGGTGTCACTTCAGTTTTGTAATGCAGAAGTAAACCATAAATATTTTGAAGAGAAAGAAATAAAGTGAAAAGTATAATATCTTTGTTATCAGACAATAATACTATATGGTATACACAATCTGCCCAAGGGAAACAATTTTGAATAGATTATTTTCAAAGTAAACATAATGTCTTTCAGCATGAAAACGATAATGAAATCTGAAGTGAAATTGAGAATACTTGCAAGTAGCTCATTTTAGTTTTCACAGATTACGCATAATGCAAGATTATGAGGAATTTCTGTGCAGGTGGAAATTTAATTTTACTCAATGCATGCCATCCTCTAGTGTCTTTTCTAGCACAGTATTTCAGCACTTGGCATTGTGTGTATTGAATCATTATACAATTTCCTTGGGTGGCTTTCTGGCACAGTTAGTAAAAGTTCAGCAAGAATGATTCTGATGGTGTCTTTTTAGACTACTAGAATGGATGCTGTGGCAGTTCATAGCAACTCCAGGGCTGTGCCACTGGCCTGTGACAGAATCAAAGTGAGGGTGGTTTTATTCATTATTATTCCTGTTGCAATTTTTCTTTGTACTGTATCCCTCTCCTAGCTTCCTATGTCTGTGCTCAGTAATGCTTAATTTCTTTCTAGGTTCCTCAGCAGCATTCTGATTTTTACATGCATCTATCTTGAACATGTCCAAAAGATGAGACATTAAATAAATGAGAAATTATGATGCAAGCAAAATTTCCAGAAAGGCTGACCTTTTCAAGAATCATCATGGTCATTCAGAAAAAGTTTCAGTAGGTGTGACTGTCCTCTAAAACATTTCTTTCCGAAGCATTTTGTTCTTGTATTTGCTTCAAAGGTACTTAAAATTCAAGCAGACAAGGGATGGGATTCTGCCTCTTTCCAGTTGTGCGCTGCATGTGAAAGAACCTGTGCTCAATGAGAAGCAGTTTAATACATTATGTATGAGAAAATGTAGCAAAGTGGAAATTAGTGTATATGGCAGGAACATTTGAAAATTAAAACACCTGGTCACTTTAATGAATAGGATTTTACACATCTGTATTGGGAAAAGATGTATTAAACAGAATATATTTTTAATATTCAAGTACAAATGCATTTTATACAGTGAGGATATGATATGTATGTTATCTATTTTCTTGGTGGAGTACTATGTGATCACATGGCTCTATAGAAAATCCTGTCCCTGCTCAGGAGTCAAGAAATTTTTTTTGAAGAGAAAAATTAATTTCATGTTTCATAGTGAAATGTTTCTCAGGTAGAGATTTTCACATGGAAATTTAAAACTTTTGAGAGATTTAATACTGAAACAAGTCAGTGTTTCAATATGCTATAGATATAATGATTTTTTTAGCAAGCCAGAAGGATAAAATATATGTAATTTATAATACTTCTAGAGTTCATCCCATCAATAATTTCTGAAATTTTGTAAAAGTATAGAAGTATATTTTCAACACATTTTACAAGGCTTTTATGCACATTTCCTGAAAGTAAATAGGAAAAGGCAATTTTCTGAGAAACTTAAAAGAATGTTTCATTTAACTATAGCTGCAAATACAGAATGCTTCCAAAACAGGGCATCTTACAATTATAGTTACGAAGCCTTCATGATGGTACTTTCCCTGTAGAACTTTTGTGGCTATATTGTGAGTAGTGTGTGAAGGACTAGCCTCTTCTTATCAAATTATTTCCTGAAGTCTTTAATTGTTTGAAGCCATGGTTATGAGCTCTTTGATCATGAGAAGAGGCCAGTTTTTTTATAGCTATTAATTTTCTTTTAGCAAGCAATTTGTGGTCCTCATTTTCAATTTTGACATAAAATTTTGTGCTGATTTTTTTCCAATTTTTTTTACTTTTCATCTTAAGTTCCTAGTTTTCTGAGCTTTTTGTTAGTAACGTAAGTATTGTAGTAAAATATGTAAAAATCAAATCACTGCTGAATATATGTAGTTTTTATTACAAAGAAGAGATTGTTCATCTTAGGGACTTTAGTTACTTTCTGAAAAGCCATTTTCCTGTAATATTGTATAAAATTAAAATACAGTTAAAATTAAACCTCCATTTCAGGTTAGATCAGTGTTTCCTTGGGAATGTGTGGGGTTAAAAGCTTATCCATATATCCAACTGTATTTCAGGTAGCTTATGAGAAGGGGTAACAATTTGACAGTATCTGTCAAAAATATCTGTTGAAAAACACCATCCATTTCTTCCATGCACTCAAAACTCTCAGCAACATTTGCACTGATTTTGATTGCCCTTTTAAATGTTTTTGGAGTGAGATCAGATCTGGTACATATCCCCTGAAAAGGTTTTGCATGACAATGAAGCAGTAAGCTGAAAAAGTTTGATTGTAATCAAAGCTGAAATTCACCCATACTACATCCTTATTGTCACAGACACTACTGAGATCTGACTTACAATATTCTTTAGAACTCAAGTGTACCTGCTAAATGTTAGATTCATTACAAACTGTATATTACTAATTTAATTTGAAGGAGGACTGATTTCAGTTATGACACCAACAGCTGCGAATGTAAAAGTAGAGAGATGACTACCTCCATTATCATTAAAATTCATAGGAGGAGAGTTAAGCAGTTCCCATTTTCATTACATTGTTTTCCTATAGCAATCAGAATACTGTTAGACTTGATGAAAATGGGATATAGTAAAGAGCCTTAAACTACACTGGTATTTCACATTTTAAGATGGCCATTAAAATATTATAAAATTGATTTTTTTTAATCCTTTTACTGTTTGAGACAGTAAATACAGAAAACATCCAAAAATTCTTCAAATTTCCATTTGCATTAAACTGTTTAGAGGGCCAGGGATCAAATCACTGTCTCTATGTCTATAATGCTAAACTGACCATTCTCGGGATTGTTATCCAGTGCTTCTGTCATCTGGCATGGAATGGCTATCAACCATGCTGCCAAGCTCTCTGTGGGGAATGGTCCTTATCTGTGACAGCTCTTGAGGCACAACCAGAAATGGTTTGAGAGAGTGCTAGCTTGTTTAGGATGAAATCATGACAGGGACTATTGAAACACTTTGAACACACACACGTACATACAAGTAATAAAAAACAAACAAAAAAAACCAAACCCAAACCCAAAACAACCGAAAAACAGTTGATCCTGGCAGTGTTTAATTTATTAATATGGACAATGGTAAAATACAGCTGATGCTTATGACACTGAATTTTAGTGTCCCTTGCTCCCAAACTGAACCTTGCAGCCAAGAATCTTCCTCAAAGACCTTTGTCAATAAAGCAAAAGTATCAAGTATCTAAGGAAAGAAACTCTGAAAAAAATAATGCTAAAGAGAGGAGCATCCAGCCCTGAGGATAGAAGAACATGTTCATTCACTGTTGTAGGTCTTTGCCTCATTGCTTCCTCCTAGAACTAGACATCATCTTTATCTTCTAAAGGCAACCTCTTTCCATTTATAAACCATGTAAGCAGAGAGAATGAAAATGAGCTCCTCTTAAACCTCTATATCTCCTGTTTCATAATACAGCAAAAATTTACACCAGTGATTTCAGAGCCTCATTGTGATCTAAGGCAGATCAAAACACATGCCTGTATTTTAATTAAGCAGAGAAGATACTTGGTTCTAAAACAGGAATGCATGGGCACAAGTTCTTGACCAAATTCTGCAGAAAGTAATCCAAAATAACCTGAGTGAAAAGCAAAAGCCCTCATGATTAAAATATTCACATACAGAAAAGGTGGTGGTCTGATACCTTGATTGTATTTTTTTAATAACTAAAAGATATAGGAACAGAACATTTTAAGCTTTGTAAAATTTTAAATTTATGGAAGCAAGACGTAGATTTTCAAAATATCCTAACTTAGCAGAAGATAATAAATCTTACTTTCACAATGCATGCAGATACAGGATGACATATTGTAACTACAATAATGTTACATTGCTTTCAAATGTTCATGCCCTGTTAATGAATACTAAAGATATTCAGCCTGGGATGTCATTATGTTAACTACTGTTAAATTTCTTTCAACTGTTCTACTCTGGAAACCAAATGAGCTATTCCTCATGTGAGTTTAGTCCTCCTACCCAGAATATCTCTTGCCTGAGACCTCTTCACCCTAAGGGAAAGGCAGAGATGACGCTCACAGAGTAATTCCTGTTGCGTTTCTCACCCAAGATGGTCAAAACCCTCACATGGCCACAAATTAGAGCACTATTAAGCCATATTTTTTGATTTTATCATACTATGCTAGGGATTAACCAGAATGGAATGATATATTAAATCAGAATTATTGTTTTATTAAATATCCAACCAAGACCTTTGTTTTAGAGAAAAAGGGGACAATGTTTCACAATATCTGAATAAACCCAGGGTATCCTGCTCAGGCCTCCAGCGAAGAATTTGAGCCAATGACGACGTGAAGTACATTTTCCTCAACCCTTCCAGGTTTGTCCTTAGTACTACCTTGTCACCTTGTTAAAATTAAAGAGCCAATTGTTAGAGATAGAGTGAACGAGCAGTGTCAGGCTACACGATCACTGTATAATGGTACAGATTACTGAAAATCTGTAGTAAAATAATAATCAGCTTTCACACTTCAGAGGTACTACAGTATTATACACCAACTGTGAGAATTAGCTAATAAATAATCAGCAGTTCTTCAGTGTAGTCTGTCTCTTAAGAGAATTTCTTTAGACCTTTTTCTTACCTTTATTTGCTTTACTTTTTGATTCTAAACAATCAAGATTTTCATCTTTGTTTCTGTCTCCTGTCTCCCTGAGAAGTGGAGTGGTAAGAGGGGATTGGCATCCAGCCAAGGTCAACTAGTACACAACAGCTCAGCAAGTCTTACAAGATGTACAGGTTAATTCTTAGAAAACACTTTGAAAATGTGCTTTGCGTGTTTGAAGACTGTGCTTAAATTTCTGACTCTGTCTTGAGATTTAGTGATAAAATATGAAACACTATTGTCATAGTTTTATTTAGAACTCTTAAAAAAACCCAACCAAGCAAAAAACGCCAATAAATGACAACAACAAGCCACCACTCTCTAAAAAAAAGAAACCAAAAAAAAACCCAAAACCAAAAACCCCGAAAAGGAAAAACAATCCAAACTTCAAACTCCTACAAATTCAGAGGAGAGTATGAAGGTCTGGAACCCAACACTGGACCCTGAGATTAGCTCAGTTGGCCAGAACATGGTGTTAATTACACCAAGTCAATGCTGTATGGGCCATTGACTGAAGTGTTGGATATGATGATCCTTGTTGGACCCTTTCAACTCAGAATATTCTGATCTGATAAGAACTCCAATAGCAGATAAAGAATTTATAAAATAATATGCATTGTGGCTATACTGAAAGCAGACATTTAAGAATCAAACCCTTAGATTAGTTTGAAAATTTATTCATAGGTTTATAGAAGTAGACACCAAAAGGATAAAGTTATCTCCATTGATTTTGATTTCTGAAGCTATGGAATGACAATTCCTGACTTGTACAAGGAGGATAATTCTTTCTCTATTCAATTGGAGAACAATATTGAATTCAATAACTCATGGTTATGGAACCATGTGTCTTAAAACAATTTAAATAATTTTTGATTCTGGAAACATTTAATGTAATTTGTTTAATGAATAATGTTTGACAAGGGAAGATATCTTGTTGTATCTTATGACTTTAGCACCTAGAAGTGCAAAAATGTATTAGCTTTGTAGTAATACATTAATTCATTTAGTTAACACATTTGTAAGTCAAATGGCTCTGAATTTGTTTTGGGTAATGAAGGATGGAGTTTGCATATGCTGGACAACTTTTCCATTTAATGTTAACATCAGAGAACTGAGAATTGTTCTATTGCACAAACTGTGTAATTGATGCTTACACCAAAAATTAATCTGACATCTTTGCTATATAAAAATATATATTTGCGTAATGAGGATTCATTCATCTATTTCTATCAATATAATACAAGCTATTACAAGGTGATTCCCTAGAAGATAGATTAAAATTCTGCTTTCACTAAGAAACTATTCTTCTCCAAATTCTGTAAGGCTTTTAAAATAAATTTCAGTCCAATATGGTTGCTTTGTTTGATCTCTGGTAATGAGCCCAAATAAATAATCTTCAGAACTATATGAGCAGCACAAACACAATTGCATAAAAATAAGACAAAGAAAATGCATAATGAATTATTAAAAGATCAGTCTTTTACTAATTTTAAGTCTATTTCTGTTAAATACGGCACCATAAGAGTTAACTTGGGTTCTCAAGTATAATTGTTTAGTGGGATGAGGGGTAATATTGTCCCCTTTTACAGTTAGACTTATAAAGAAAATTCAAAAGATAGGTCCGATATTATAGGTCATATCAGGAGAAAAAAAAAATCCATTGAATGGATGGGGCAAAATGCTGTAAATATAGTTTTATTCTGAAGCTAATGAAACTGCTTTAGGCAATAAAACAGCAGGGAGGGTGTAAATATGTACAATGACCAGCAGAAACACAAAGGTGAAAGGTATTATCCTTATTAAGGACTCATCCATGGGAAAAAGTCAGGATAGACTTTGGATCCTACGTGAATAGTGCAAAAATACTCTGTTCTGCCTACCATGCACCAGTTCCTTGTGTTTTCTTAACTATTTCTTACGGGCAAAAAAATGTGCACAAGCTTTTCATACATAACTGAACTCACTAGGACCATATTTATGATTCAGACTGCAGTGTAATGCAGGGATATTCAATCTAGTTTGGAACAAGCTGGCTTAATTACAGGAAACATTGGAGCCTGAATAACAAAAGCAGATTGCACTGTTTCATGGACAATCATCTGTGAACACCATGCTGGGAGGCGTATTTTTATAGGCATGAGGAAGGCATGGTCACAAATGTGTGCAGTGGGTTCTTAGGAGCAACAGTGAACTAATTTACACTCTATACACCTGTTCCTAAATTCCTGTGTGGGTATATCCTAAAATTCCTGAGTAGATACAGGTCTGCTGTTCAAAGTGGAAAGTCTAAAGTTCTTAACATCTTCTAAATTCTCAGAAAAAAAATAAAAATAAAATAAACTGATCTAGAAACTGCTTTTCCCATAATTATTTGGTGAGAGATGTGGTGATTGAGCTTCTTTAGAGACTTAATGAAGTAGTATGTGGAAGAAAGATATGGCAGAAGTTTATGGAGAATAGGCTAAAGCATAATAAATCTGTTACAAGCAGCACCCAACAAGTCCGTACTGATGAGGTAGGCTGAAGACCAAATCAGAAAATCAAGCCTGGATCAAGGAGGCATTAGATGGGATGTAATATACAGTGACAATGCAGCCTCTTCTTGTTCAAGAAATTAACTAATATATCTTTTATTCCTTTCATAAGAAGGAAAAGAATAAAAGGAAAGGAGTTTTTGGGTTCAAAAGCTCATCTGGGTGTTTTGGTTTTTCATTTCCTTTTTTCACATTTCAGGGTTTTTTTATTTTTTCACTTCATTAGTCTTTGTTTCTAACAAAGTCTTTGTTGGGCCTTCTCACCAACAGCAGAATTTCCAGAATATTTGCACCTAATTATTCTGCAATGTTCTAGTTACAGTGAGAACACTGTAATTTTCAACATCTGGTATCCATATTTCTGTTATAAGTCCTATATTATATTGACCTCTTTTTTTTCAGTGTTAGCTGGAGTTGGTGACCCCCTGGAATACCTGCATTCTATTTCTTTTCCTTGCTCTATATCAGCAAACTTGACTGTTCTGCTTAAGTCTATTAACTTCTGCCTTAGTTTCATCTGCAATACTCCCACCTTGTTATCCTAATGTTGTAAGTTCAGTGCTGAAAGTGGCTTTTTTTCTTTAACTCAGGAGGATGTAGGTGCCTCCTGTTTATGACTTAATATATGAGCTAATTTTAATTAGGAGGCACTATCCCCTGCTGATTCATAGGTTTCAGCATCCCTGAAAGATCTATGTTTTTTGTTCCTGTGATTGATACTACTTCTAGCATGTGACAGAAATCTCATTTTCATCCTAAAGAAAAAAATCAATTCTATTTAATTTTGCATACTGTTTCAAGCTTCAGATAATTTTGAATTCTAATAGTCCTTTGATAGTATTACAGTCCTCTAGGGCTGCTATTTCTAGCAATCAAAATAAACATACCCTGAAAGATGGAATGCATTATTTCACTGATACTCTGTTACCCAATAATTCACTTGAAACATAAACAACTCACCCAAACAAACACAATACCTCTGAGCTGTATTGACAGTAACACAGATTGTAATGTGGACAACATTTTAATGCACTTTTTTAGCACTTTTTAGAGTGTTTCTGGAATATTGTATATGGTTTCAGGCATCCCAGAAGAAAAACATTAATAAATTGGAGTAACCTGCAATTTAGTGGAGGGGTTAAACCCTATTCAGCTTGGAGAAGAGGTTGCTACAGAGGACCATATTGAAAGAAACAATCTAAGCTCTCTACTGTGGTGCATTTTCAGCAAAAAATGAGCAGTAGGTTCAGACTGGGCATAAAAACAGTTTGGATATATTTTCCTGAGGCGGGGCTGGCAGTTTTGGAATTTTTGGAGAATGCTGCACTTAAAACCTTCCAGGTTCCCCTGTCTTCTTTGCTCTTCAGAGCTGTTCCTGTTTGATTCCACCTGCCTGCTCCCTGAACAAGCCTCAGGCTGTTTCCTTGATGCCTGAGGTCTGGGATCTGCTGTTTTATTTCTTCTTTGCCCTTGAGATCTTCATATCAATTCTTCATGCTCACTATGGCCAAGGCTGCTGCAGATTGCTGCATCCTCACGGTATCATTACTCAACTTTAAACTGGAGCCCATCATTGTTGATGACCTTTGTGCTTTTAAAACTTGTACTCATAACTCATAACCGAAGGAATAATCTGAAGAGTATCTTCTGCACAACTTAATATTAACATTTTTTTGGAGAAAGTTTAGTCATCTGGAGAAAATAGAAAAAAAGTAAGAAGGTGACTGGAATCTAGATGTACACTTGTGAGTTTATTATTTGGTTTGTGGTGGTTTTTTATTGTTTTCTGTTATGATTTTTTTTAATTGATGGAAGATGCTGGATGAATATTTCTTGTAGCTGATGTAAATTTATTCACCTTTCTCCAGCTTTTAAAGCAATGAAACAGTAAGGCTCAAAAACTTATGCATGTGCTGTTTCAATGAAGAGGGTCTCTGGCTTCTACAGTCCTGTATCATCCTTAAATCATGTCTCTTTGAGACTGTGCGACCTGGCTCTCAAATAAATTGGTTTGTGTGGCACGTAAAGCATGCTTGACATTGTTAATGATACATGGGAAGGCCATTAAAAAAGATAAGCATTAACTGTTAAATAGACTCATAAATGGGTCTGGTTCATCCCTCTAATTATATTGACGTGTCAAAGCAGGAAAAAATCTCCTACATAAAGCAGTGAGTCACAGATCGTAGAATGCTAAGAGGTTGGAATGGACTTGAAGATCACCTGGTTCCCACCCTCCCTGCAATGCCTGAGATGCTCATTATGAATCATTTGCTTTCCTGTTATACAAAATTAAAACCATAAAATTATCAAAAAAGAAAGGTTTGGGAAATAATTTGTTATAATAAATATGATGGGGTTAGAGAATAATATGTAACTAAAACAGCTTCATGGCCACTTGAACCAGTTAAACACTCCCCAGCTATGTAGACAAATTGAAAAAGTTAAGTTTCTTTCTGCAGTGTTAACTTACAGAGCTGTAACAGATTCTCTCTTATATATTGAAGATTACTGTTGTGAGTTGAATAATTTCTATATCATTAATTTCCTACAAAAAAGTACTCTAGACAACTTTTGCTATTTAATTGCAGAATTTATTATAATTTCACATGAAATACCCACCTTATATAGGTACCAAAACATCTCAGAATTCCTGATAAGAGTCACTCCTTTAAAACTGAAAATAAATCCAAACTATTCCTATTTTACAAGGGAGGTTCTGACTGACAGAAAAGTAAAGTGACTTACCACAATTTATATTAATAGGCCATGGATGAACAGCCAGCTAAGCCAAGTTTTCTAAGGAATGCCAGCCCTTGACAGAGAAAAGGAACAGATCTTTGAACCATGAAAGAGTCCTTAGCAATATAGGATGGCATGCTGCAGTAATTTTGTAGGTAAATGGGCGTATATTTTCTGCATTTTGCTAAAACTGCTCAGTGTCCCATTCTGCTACTGTACACACCTACCCAGTGGTTCAGCTAAATGCTTGCCTATCATAGGAATGCATTTAGCTAGGGTAAAGGAATTGCACTGGTTTTAGTCGTAATGTCTTCCACAAGCAATGCTTGGAGCAAGAAAGATTTCTTTTTT
The DNA here is from genome assembly GCA_013397095.1 of Sterrhoptilus dennistouni. NCBI lineage: Eukaryota > Metazoa > Chordata > Aves > Passeriformes > Zosteropidae > Sterrhoptilus > Sterrhoptilus dennistouni. The sequence continues at coordinate 289,642 of VWZU01016438.1, read as the reverse complement.
GGCAATACACTCTTGCACATCTATCAGCCTGCTCTGAGTGCACTTCTGCCTTCCTGGACCAACATAATTAAATCCTTCACTGAGAATAACCTACGTGAAAATATTCTGTGCAAATTGCCCTACTCCATAGTGAATCCTTTGTGAACAGATGCTAAGTTATTCATCTGTGGACAGCACTTTTCCCTCCAAGGTATTTCCTCATGATTTATGCATATTTGCCAGGATAATGCCACCTGCTTTCCTTGTATCCAGAGGGTAGGTAGGTAGGTAGGTAGGTAGGGTAGGCAGACCCCTAACTCTTTCCTCCACTACAACCAGTATACCCATAAGTTTAGTATAACTTTTGTATCCATGTCACTCCTTAAAATTGCCACAGATGATCCAAAAAAAGTAATTTTGATGTTTAGGAGACTATTCATGAAATTGAATGTGAAGAATTCTGTTTATGCACAGGCCACTGTGTTTTGTCTTTGTATGGCCAAAGGTAATAAATGAGGTAATTTTAATTTTTTTTTTTTTTTCATATCATGGAGGCAGGGGGACTAGAATAAGCAACCAGTGTATAATAGAAGTTCCCAATTTTTATTTGCTGTTTTCCACTGCCAAATAGAATGTGAAACTGGGTGTAGGAATGAGGTATTTAGTCAAAACTAAACTGTGGTATCAGAGGGTCATCATTAGCAGTGACAGTGTTATTTTATTCTTGTTTTCAAAATTTTTCAGGAGTGGAGAGTGGAAGAATGGTTCTCATGGAACAGGAGGACTGCCAGCCATGGATCCTGTTCTAACTGTTAGGTTGGAATATAAATATACTTCCATTGATGATACTAATGTGTTTTCATTCTAATACTAAGAGGTTGAATTTTCTGAGTTTTCCGAGTTTCTGAATTTCATTTTCCATTTCCATCACCCAATTAAATACTCTTCAAGAAAGCAAATGGCAATGGTGGACTGGGATTTTGCAGTTTTCCTCTGTTAGGCAAGTTTAATCTTTCAGTTGCGAAGGGAAAAATCAGTGAGATTTAAGTTTACTAAACATCATTAAAGGAATAAAATAACATAGAGGGAAATATTAGATAGGTAATGTAATATTTGCATTTTATATTCTTTAGTGATTTTAAGCAGGATCAAATAGATATCAAACTACATAGTAAGTAGCAGATCATTTTTTGGATAAATGACACAGAGTAATTATATTACTTCACTGTTTCTCTTTACCTAGGTAGTTACCTAGGGGGCAGTCAGAGCTTATTTAGTTACTCAGCTTGTTCTCTGTATGAAGATAATTGCTTTTCAGTGTGCAGGAATGTTGATTCTTCTTCTGTTGGCTTTGCAGCCTCTGCTAAATACCCTGTGAATCTCTTTCCTTTGACAGCCTATATACTGACAGAGTTTGCCATATTGTCATGTTATACATTCTCTATTTTCATTCTTAACTTTCTGGAAGATAGGAAACGAAGTCAGAACAAAAGCTATAGGAGGGTCACTGCTAATGAGTACATTATAAAGACAATCTCTGCTATGTCAGCAGTCTCTTACTTTGCCTCAAATGTCTCACATGTGCTTTGCTTCCACGGATTAAGAAAAAAAATTTGCTGTATTTGCTGAGCCTCAATTGTGAGGTGTTTCTTATCACTGTTTCCATAGAGTGTAAGGCTTTATAACATTAGAATATGAAAATATCCCTCTAATGTTATCTGCATGCTCTCTACTATTTGTAGCTATACTAAATTCTATTGTCTTTAGCTTAAAAATCAGTGGTTTTCTGTAAATATTTCATAGCTGGGAGTTGAGAATTATCCAAATGCACATTGTATCATCCATCACTGGATTCATCACTTGCTATCTGTAGAAGCTGGCTGTCTTATCTGTGAACTTTGAGGAGTAAAACAGTTTAAGCAAACTGTTTCCTGAGATCTAATCAGTTTCCAATGGAGCTTTCCAAATTTCAGCTGTGTCTTCCATTTTCTTCATGCTAATTTAAGTGTGGAAACTGGTTACACCAAAGAGAAAATAAGGACATAAATCCTTCTTCTATTACACCTCTGGGTCATTTACTATCTCATTCACAAGGCTATTTCCCCTGCCTCCTCTGCTGCGTTTTGTTCAACTACTGTTCCTGGTTTTACGTCCCTGAGAAATGCATGTGCCAGAACTTTTGGAAATCAACAGTGAGAAGTTTGCCCATCTTTCAGAGGAGCACAGTATCTACCAAAAGCATCTCAGAGACCAGCTGCATATTTGTGAAATCAAACATCACTCCCCATTTGAAGGTTCCTGAAGCTTATATCAGTGAATATTATCTCATTAGATGGCTGCTTTACAATTGATAATTGCCTCCACAAACAACAGAAATGTCAGATGAGACAGAAAAGGTACCAATAGAATTTTTCTTTAAAGGAAACTGAAAATTGAAATAAACTGTGACTGGACAAACGAAGTCAACATCCTTAACCTTTTCCACATAAGATTAAGGCACTAAACAAATACTTTTCTTATCTTTCAGAGTTATTTGCAAAGCAGAATATTTTCCCTTGTCTTGTGAATCTTAGTATTACTAAAAATGAAAAAGCAAAGCACAGGAAGTGAACAGTGTTTTCTCTTTAGATCTTATTGTTATAATGTGTTGTATTGGTTCTTTTTTATCATATACTGTTAAAGAATTTTAAATAAGGGAAAATGTCTCTAGTGACTATAGTATAGTTATCTCTCAGGGGAAGAAATCGCATTTCATTAAATACTTTTTCATGGATTTAGGGTATGTCTCACATTCTTGTCCATTCAGCCTCTTTAGCTGGTAGTGAAATGATATGTCTGGAGAGAGAGAGTGCTTAAAGATATTTGTTTCTAAGCTTTTCTTTAAATACGAAAACTGAGAAAAAAATTGAAAGCTACTTTGTGTTTCTGTTGTCTTCAACATGAAGGGCTACATCCTTTTTCTCCTTCATCTTATTTGTTTTCTACACAGAGGAAAAGCTATTAAAAATCTGGAGACGTACCAATGCTTTTGCTAAAATAAGTTTGCATGGTACATTTGGCAAATGTATTCAAATTTTCCATTCCCTATGTAACGTTCTGTTGTGTTTATCTTGTTTCTAACTAACATGTAATAATGCTCAAATTTTTTTCAGACAGTAGAATGAAAATTGTAGGAGAGGTAGATTTAGAAACGTGACTGCTACTTATAATTTCATGTTGTTTAAGCGTAAGCCTATTAGATCTTACTGTGCTTAATCCATCCATAAATGTGAGAACATTCGCTGTTGATTAATTGTATCTCATAAGCATTCGGTTGCTGCACATTTGATTTAAAATGTCAAGGAACACAGTAAACATTTGTAAGTTCTCTTTTTTAGAACATCTACGCAATCCTTCTATAGAAGTAGCCAGAAGTTCCCTCCCACAGATAAAAAGACTATACTAAATATGTTTAGAAATATTTTTGAATATTATTCTATTCTTATCCTTTTTGATAAGATTAGCATATTGAAAGACTGCTACCTTTGAAATATTTTACAATTTTGTGATCCACAAGATACTGACTATGCTAATCTAATCTAATCTTCTTTTTTATATTTTAATGAAGTTTTAGAGCGAGAGAGGTAGTAGACTAACATGAACATTCCTTCTTTCACTTTAGAATAGCACATAAAATTGCTCAGATTGACTTTTTTATTGTGCTCTTGGGAATATAATCTTTTGTGAACACCTCCAGAAGTGGCAAAATAGTGATTTACACATACATTCAACTCTTACACAAACTGTAACTCTTAAGTTAATGGACTTCACTGTAGGAACTCTATAAAATATTAATTTAGCTGAGATAACTGAAATCTCATTGATTAGTGGCTCAGGAATGACTCTTACTGATTTTTAACAAACACTAGTCAAGAACAAAGCTGTTTACATATTAGAGAAAAACGATTTTTTGGTTCGGTGGGGTTGGTTTTGGTTGCTCTAGAGTTAGTATACAATGTTTGTGAATAGTAAAGTTTATACTCCAGTTATAAGTCATGGCTAGTACCCCACCTCTCCATATCCCTGGTTCTAATGAAAAAACCCCACTATCCTTCTGAGAGTGCTATCCTACCCATTAATGAATTCCAATTCAGAGATGTAACTAAAAATAGTGATGAAAAACCCTTCTGTGGCCATATTTGCCTTCCATATATTCAAGCAAAAAAAGTGTGCTTCCAGAATTTTTAGATATTGCCATAGACCCTAGAGTTGTTGTGATAAAGAATGCAGAGGCTGAGGCATTCCTCCTCATCACAATATTAAAATCTGTGGAACATAATGTTTAGATGTCTGATTATTTGTTTGCTAAAGAAAAATTTTTATTCTAACAGACATGAAACTATTTTTTACTCTCAAATAACTTCTTTACACTGCTTTCAGAGATTAAAAATTCAAGAAACAAAATATTGAACAGCTAAAATTGAATTTACCAAAATAGTCAATTTAATTATCTGAAAGTATGCATGCTCTTGGAAGAAAGTATGATCAGCTATTGAGATTTTCACTGATTTATATGCAGGCTTGCAATGAAGTTTTCTAGAAAATTAAGCCAAATCGATCATAGAATTGTACAATTACTTGGGCAGGAACATATTTCAGGAGACCAGGTCACTCAAAACTTTTAAACTAGAATATTTATAGGAATGGGGCACTTACTGCCTCTCTAAGCAACCTGTTCCAGTGCCTGACCATCCTTACAGTGAAGAATTTCTTCCTAATACCCAGTCTTAGCCTGCCCTCTTTCAATTTTAAGCCCATGTCCTGTTACTATGTATCCTTGTGAAAAATCTATCTCCAGCTTTCCTGCAGGCCCCCTGCAGGTACTGGGAGTCTACAATAAAGTCTCCCCAGAGCCTCCTCTTCTCCAGGCTGAATAATCCCAGCTCTGTCAGCCTGTATTCATAGGAGAAGTGCTCCAGCCATTTGATAATCTTCATCACCCTCCTCTGGATTTGCTCTAACTGGCTCACATCATATCTACATTGTGCTTCCCAGAGCTAGGCACATTTCTGCAGCTGAGGTCTCATGAGATTGGAGTAGTGTTGGGAAAATCACCTCCTTCAACCTGCTGGTCATGCCCAGCCTGTATTCATGCTTGAGGTCGCCCTGATCCAGGTGCAGCATCTCACACTCAGTCTTGCTGAACTTCATGAGGTTCATATGGGTCTACCGCTCAAGCCCGTCATGGTCCTTCTGGAAAAGGGAACATCTAGGATCTTACATGCTCTCAGAAGACAGAACAGGGGTCAAAGTATCTTACATGTTATTTTTAAAGGAGATAAAATGGGAATAAAGCACATGTCTCTATATTGAGCCTGAAGTCCAGAGCAAGGTCTCCAGATAGATGTTTCATAATTGCTACCTGTTTTACTCCCCAGTTTCCATGAAAGCTGTGTCAAGAGGGTGGTAGATGCTGGCTAGCTTTTCCTCCTGCTTATGATCATTGACAAGAGAAGCTCAACAAAAGCACTTCTGGCTGTGTTAGTTTATTTAATAGAGAAAAAATTGATCATGGAATAATGTGTTTGCACAGAAAATAAATATTTGTGGAAGATATTGTTTTTGAGGTTTTAAGATGGAAAAAACTCCCTATGTAATGAGTAGAGAGAAAAGGGAAGTTGTGTGGATAAAAGATAAAAACATGCTTTTACATCTGTTATGAATATATTGCCAGTGCAAAAGGTTTTATGGATAATGCAGAAAAATAACTTTTTGATGTGTAGGTTGCTGTCAAATTGTGAACCAGCAGTATAAAATAATTTATTTTGAGCTAGCATTTTTATTCTTAAGTAAATGGCTGAAGGAAATACTTAAGAAAGTAAATAAAAAATAGTGTAAAAACACAGTCTAAATGGGTTTCAGTTTTCAATGTGGATACTAAAAGTGTCTGTGTGAATTAAATCCTATTCTTGCAAACCTATAGAATAGACAATTAGACTGAGTAGGAGTACATCTCCTAAGGAAATCTTTATGAACATTCATGGGTTTATGTGGAAGTTTTAGACTAACCAACCTCTCAGCTGCAGAATGGCATAAGAAATATCACAAAACTAATGGTATCTGGCAAAGTATGACCTAAACTGACAGTGCTGCTCTTCTTTGAATATATTACTACATCAAAAAAATTATGCAGTAAAGCATCCATTTCTGAAGCTCTGAGTAACTGATTTTAAACCTAGAACTGAACACAAACATTTCCTTGAAGACTGCAAAAATCTTATTGATGTTTAGGTCTATTCATGTTGAAAAGAAATGAGGAGGGAGAGTATGAGAAACACCATTTAACTCTGGTTCACTGTTTGAAGTGTCATCCCTATTAAATGATGCAAAGTGGTGGAAAAGACAAAAAAAAGTCAGCGTCAGCCATGTTTCATCATAGCAAAAACTTCTGGAAAAGGTGTTTGTGCCTTTCCCTGATAGCAACTGAGCAGGCTAATTTAGAGCCGGAAGAAGGAGTTAAGGAAATGGTTTTGTAGTAAGTAGCACACTACTTGTGGTAACCAGAGGGAATGTGCTGAAGCAGAGGGATCTGGGTAAAATACACACAGTTTTTTCTACACAGTCACTGAAGGGTAGACTTGATTTTCAGGTTTTCTATTCAGTCTTTTTCACTCTTATTAGATTTTGATAGTCTCACTCTTGGCTGTTTAATTACTTGGTCTGGAAATCCATTATCTTTGAAAATTATCTCACCCTCTAAACCCCACTTCTTGTGGAGTGGTGTGGAAGCTCTTAAAAGAAAGACTCGGACAATTGCTACTCAGGTCCTGAAGCTGTGAGTCTGTATTGCTAGCTTTGTTAGTTAAATAATCCAGAATGGCTTGGAGCAAGTTAATAAAAATCTAAAAAACAACAGAGGAATGTTTTTATTTATGTTGCTATTTGCAAACCTATTAAAGAATTGTTCAATGTTTATCACAGACAACAGTAAGCACTTTAGAAGAGTAGAAGAAAGAGGAGTATCATCTTCAGCTTGGGGAAAAGCTCCAGGGAGAAGTGAAGAAAATCCTTCTTCTTTGATTCTTCATAAAAGAAACTGAATTTCTCAAATCCACTTTTTCTTGTCTAATCAGTGTTTCCATACACACAGTGTTTGTGGGTTTTTTGTTAACTGACTTATTGTTTCATGAGACTTCTGATGAAAGTTCTAAATCATAATTAATCTTATTTCTGTTTTCATGTTGCAGAATTCTGGGCCTTGCTACTCTTTGTGGCTAGCTCTTAAATTTTCAAGAAATTAGACCATCATAGCTAGGCGGTCTTCAATAATGTTGAAAAATATTGTCTGCCACTTCTTAGTTTAAAAAGCTGTTATGCTATCTGTCTAGTTGTTAAAAACAATGAAGTAGGCTAAGCAAATAATAAGATATTGAACCCCACAGTGTTTACTTTAAGATCAGTGTAGATGTTTTTACCATCTTGGCTAATGGTAAACTAGATTTGATAAAACTAGATTTCCACTTCCCCAAACAAACTAGCTTTGGGAAAAACATCAGCAGTATCCCTCACATGCTTTTCATTCACTGGGACTAACCCTAATTTCCAGAAGTCAGGGTACCTTACCATCTGGAATAGCAGCAGTTTTTCTGACATCGTATTTCCCTTGACTTCTCATATTGCCTCTTCTAAAAATTTCAAGATGATTTAGTGTAGGAGAACAATATGCCCTTTAATATGATTATCTTCCCTGTATTGGCAGTCTGTATAAAGAGCTAAGGATATTTATTGGACAACCTTTTCCTTCTTCTGACTGTGACAGTGGTCATTGCTGTCTATTCTTGCTCTTGAGGGACGGCTGAGTCAAAAGGTGTTGCTATTTACCAAATTTAAGCATCTTTCTTGTGGACTTTTAAGGCTGAATCATAGACTTTTAGTCTTCGGATGTTTTAGTGCCTCTGGTAGTTTCTACAATTGTAGCAACCGAATGATAGATAAAACTGACCTCTGAATACACAGCAAAAGTTCTTTGCCATCCTCTGTCACATAATTGCTTTTTAAGTGGTTTCTGGGAGAAGCCCATCTTAAAGAAACAAATAACAAAAAATCCACAAAAGTTGCACAAATGACTTAAATTTTGGTTAACTTGATCAAACTTTGAACTTTGCCAAGGTTTTTTCTTTTTTTTTTTAAATTCAGTAGAAGAGGAAATGAAATACAATTTAACATACAGCAGTATTAAAATACAACAGATTAAAGATAATTCAGACCTAGTCAAGCATTATCTGTTTGCTTTGGAGTTTTTTTCTGGTAGTGACAGCTGAAGTTCAGCCTTGAGAGAAAGAATAAAAGCTAAACTACAAAGGTGAGTTTTGTTCACTGCCACAGAATCAGTTAATGTTGGCATTTTAAAGTAACTGATGAAGTAATATGATGAAGAAATAGGTAGAAAGTACTTCATGTTTACAAGGCACCTGTTCTCTCATTTTTAACTCTGATTTTACTAAGATATCCTTTCTAGCTGTAACTTGTACCTATGTATTTGTAAGGTTCAGCTGTGATTTTATATCAGACCTTGTCACCATAAAGTTTTAGAAATGCTGTAACACTGTAGTATGAGCTTAAACTCTTTAGGATGGCTGCAGTTTTACTGATAATGATATTTTTAATAGATGCATGAGATGGAGAGAGAACAGGTGTGGTAGGAGGTCTGTTCTTCTTTGACTACATATGAGATATTTGTGAAAATCGGGGATAAGTCAATTGCTTTGCACATAATAGATTATTAATATGCATTAGCAAAATATAGGTTTTCCATTTTGGTTTTCCTCACACAGCTTTCTAGTGCCACAGAAATCTGCTGTCTTACCTATAGGTCTTTTCAATACATCTGAAGTAAAGCCTTAAAGGATGAGCTAAAAACAGTGTCATGGGTTAACACAGTTTGGGTTTTAGTTGAAGAGGAACACTGCCCTGTACGGACCCTTTAATTCCCTGTGGAAGGGACAGGCACCTATCAGAGACCAATTTTTAGATACTGACATATTGTTTAACCAGTGAGGAAGCTGGATGTGACTTTGGGAATACACATATAAACTCCTGATTGTGTCCAAGCTGACCTTTTCCCTCCCGGCTTTGCCAGCGGGTTCCCAGCTGGGCTCTGTGAGTGGCCCAGCCCAGGCACTGCCGGGGTGGCCCTGCCCTGGCCGCGCCTCCGGGCCCCTTCGGCTGCCGGCGGGGGAGCGGGGCTGTAGCCTCATTACCTCTGCCCTCCTTAAGGGACGTATTTGCCGAGCCCCTGACAGCAGCCCCGGGCTGGGCTCGGCTGGGCTGGCCCTGTTCCCCCGCCGGCCCCTCCTGGAGCCCGAACACGGCGCGGCCGCGCCCTGCTTCTGCCACCGGCCGGGCTGAGACCCCCCAACATGAGACCCCTCCACATGGGACCCCTCTACAGGAGACTCTCTCCGCACGGGACCCCCTCCACAGGAGGTCCCCTCCAGCACTCCCAGGCAGAGAGGAAAAGGAGGGGGAGAAGCCCGGCCACTCTGAGATCCCTTGGCCCCAGAGGCCTGACAGATCCTGTGACCACCGCAGGCCCTGGGCAAGATTTTAGCCCTTTTTCTTGCACAGATAAAACTTCCCTAACCCTTCTCCGAGGAAGAGAAATGCTAAGATATTTAGAGATATTTAAATAGACAGTATAAAGATACCAGGGTCAGTGAAAGAGAAGTTGTATCCTAAGTGATGAGGAGATAGAAAAATGCTGTAACATTTTATGCTGAAAGTCTTCTGTGAGCCATGGCAACAGACTGTTATGCCGGAATATCCCTTTAAATCATGGAAATAGGGACTGGGGAGATGATTATTCAGATTTGTGGATTTTACCAAAGGTATCTGTGATTGACTGAGTGAATATTGAATTAGTAGCTGTGATCTTGTGATCCCATGAGATGTTTGAACAGAGAGAGATGAAGTAAGAAGCTCCCTGCCCCAGTGAAGAAGTGAGAAGACTTCTCTGTTCCCTGAGGCGAAGAATCCTTTGCCTTTAGAGTTGTTTATCTTTAAAATGACACCCCAGTATGCATGAATCCTTGGCCCATATGTCACCAGTGGGAAAGGCTGTGTGATATGGGAGATCCACGACTGCAGAAGTTCCCAAGTGGCTGCTTTTGTAAGAGTTAAGAGTCACAAGTAGACTGTTCTTTCTTGTGGAAAGTTATCATAACAAATCAGGAGAGACTTCTCTCTCTAAAAAGACTGAATGAAAGACTATTTTTCAAGTGGTACTGACCTAGAGTTCTGAGTTTTATCTCTTTATATTGTTTGTGGGAAAGTGAACACTTGGGACGAGGAGGAGGAGGAGGAGAAGTGTTTTGAAAGTTTCATTTTGATTCTAATTTTCTTCTTTCAGTGTGTGTTAATAAATCTATCTTTGTACCCTTTAAGTTGGGGCCTTTGCTTGGCTTTTCTCCTGATCCTATCTCACAGCAGAAAAGACACTCAAAACACTGCACGAAGTTTGGTAAACAGAAACAGAGGCAAATGTGAAACCATTACACATAGTCTGTAATTTACAAGCCTATACATAACAAAACACATGCAAAGAAGTGAGGATCTCTTGTACTAAGTGCAGATTTAGTAGTATGGTCTTAAAGGTTGTAAGGCTACACTGGCTCTGGCACCTCAGCCAGTTTGTAAGCCAAGTTACCAGGATGTGCTGTTAGTTGGAGTGTCTCATGCTGAAGTATTATTGAAAAAACAGCATAATACACATAGAGTACATGAAAGTGTGTTAAAAGCAAGTAGTTAAAACAAATTTATTGGGAAATCACTGTTTTACCATTACTGTGTAAAGCCCAGTCCGGGTCCACCTCATGTCTGTATTTCAATTTGGAGTTCTCCTGCCTATTTTAAAATAAATTCAAATATGAACTCTGTATTAAATGTTATTTCATATAATTTTGCATCCCAGTTCATGACGTAGACCACATGACTAGTTTAGAAACAAAATACCTTTCTCAGTTGTGCCTCTCACATCCTGGCTGAGCTGGAGCATTTTATGTTTTCCCTCCCATCTCGCTTTTGGCAAGTAATATCACTTTCCTGTATTATTATTTTCCTTTATAAAATGTTTTACCACACCTCAGTGAAATTTACTAGAATCACTGAAAAGTATGTGAGGGTCCGTGTATTAATGCTGGATTATAAATATCAAAAGAGAATTTTGGTTCCACTTGTAAATGTGGGTTTAAGACACATATTGAAAATGTTGTAAAGTAAGGCCTGGATTTTAACCCTGTGGTTGTGAAAAATTGTAGATAACTTGAAGTTAGATTCTGGGGGTCTTTTGTTTATTTATTTTTATTTTAGGCCACCAAGAAAGTTTTAAAGGATTTTATTGCAATAACTTCTATTACCTTTCTAAAAAAAATCATCAGTTAATTTACATGCTGATTAAACATCTTCCATGCCTTTCTAAATAATTTTTAATTACAAAGGGTGTTTCCATAGTTACAATTTATGTCTTAATTTCATAGTAGGTTTCTTTCCATTTATTCACCTCATTTCATTTATCTACCTTATTTTTTATTTGAACTACACATAAACTTCAGGGATGCTTATCTCTTACAGGTTTTAGGAAGGAAAAACTGTATTAAGGCAGAGATAAAACTGTTTAGTATGCAGCAAGCCCAATTACCATGGATAGACTTCTCTCCTTAATAGGAATACAGGCCTTTGAAGAAAGTCTATAAGAAAATAAGCCAAAGAATCAATTAGATTCTCCTAGAATTGAATAAAGATCCATAAGCACCATTTAAAAAGTGTTATAGTTTTTAACAAACAGCCATAATTTTTGTGTTTGTGAAAAATGGTAAGTCATGAAGGCATTTAAAGCATTTCTAAAGAAATTGTAATGCTTAAAGAAGCCCACTAATATTTTAATTAAATTTGAAAAAATATTGTTCTTTTCCCCTTTTTAAGCTTATTTCTTCGCAGAGAGCAAACATATTGGGAGCAAACCTGAGGAGCAAGAGTTGAGGGTATTTGTTGACAAAAGCTCAACATGATTCAGCAAGATACACCCACAGCCCAAGAGAGCCAACAGTATCCTGGGCATGACCAGCAGGGTGAGGGAGGGGATTCTGCCCCTCTAATCCACTCTGGTGACACCTCACCAGGGGGCTGCTTGCAGCTCTGAGGTCTTCAATACAAGAAAGACATGGACCTGTTGAAGCAGGTCCAGTGGAGGGACATGAAATTGGGGGCTGTACTCTCTCAAAAGATGAACAGAATGCTGGAGTAAACCTGCTAGATCGAGACTTTCTAGTGCAAAGTCCATAGACATTTAATAGAAGTGATCTAGCAACTCACTTGCGAATAAAATATTTATTCTATGGCTGCACATGAAACCTTTAAATTCTGCTTCATCCTTATTGTTACACAGTCATGGCCAAAAGGACTTAAGTTTATTTATTTGCAAAGTTTTTATACACAGAGCTCAGCTTTTGGCAGTCCCAGCTGTTTGTGCAATGCTGAATTAGTCAAGAATGCTGGGAAAAAAGAGAAATTACAAACTTGCAGTAGACCTCAGATATTTTTAAGTGACAGTTTATGACGAGTCTCAAAGTTGGCCAAAAAACAGACTGTGAAAACAATTTCCCACCATCCATCTTAGTTTGAAAGTTGAATTGTCTCCTGAATATCAAAACCTGCTGGGGCTAACCTTTTATCAATTTGTTGCTTAGATAGTGCTGGAATGATTTATGTCCTCCAGTATATCTGAAGGAGGGTACAAAGAAACTCTTTGGTTGCTAAATTTAAGGTGTGAATTCTACATTTTTCCCTTACTGCTCATCTAGTCCATGGGGAGCTCCTGTGCCCTGAAGCTTAGGCTTTAGGAAAGGTACAGACTGAGCCTTCACTGCAATCAGCAAACTGGCAAAACTGTGTAGTTTCAGAAGTCATATCAATCTAGCCATAGCTAAAATGTACTCAAGCTGGATTGATAAATGGCACACTAGATTTTTTGTTTTCATGGCATGAAGTGACTGCATGATGTCAAAAACGGTTTTCTGCACATTGATTACAGACAATTGCCATTATGGTGTTGTCTAAACTGCTTTAGTTTCCAGCACAGCAAAAAATTTTTATCAGCTCTGTCTTCATTTTCCTCTTTATTCAGGTAGTTCATTCTGTGACACATTTAAGAGAGCATTTCTTCTTTGAAGCACCTAGATTTCGCTTTAGGATATATTCCAATAAAAGAGTAAAACAATCTGATCCTTAAACTGCTTTCTAGCCAGAAGGGAGTAAAGGTGAGGCAAAAGATTTTATTTAAGATTGGCCAAAGGCAATGAAGAAAAAACAGTACAGGCATATTTTACTTTCACAGCATCCATGGCATTCTCAGAATTGCATATTTGCTGCCATGTCATGATTTTTTTGTCAACAGTGATATGTGTTCTAAAGCTTTCTGGAGACAAATGAGGAATTCTCATAAATTATGATGGCATTTAAAATGCTTATATTTTCAGTTATGCTTGTGACTGCATCATGAAAAGATCATCTCCTCCTGATCTTTCCTTTCCTGAAAAGTAAAAAACAAGTAGGTTTCTCCAAGGTAAAAGACTATAATTGATAACTTTAGAGAGTAAAGCTTTGAAGCTGGTATTTTTCTCCTCAGATTTTCATATGACCATTGTGAGTGTATAGCTTATAAGTGAGGTTAAATTCCATTAATTTCTACCTCCTTGAGATTTTACTAACAGATTTTTTTCTTTATATTGATAGAGTTTGAAAGACATTATATTGAATTGTATGTGGCATGAAATTTACTCTTTATCTTTCTAAATCTAGATGATTTTTCCACAGTGAAGAGGCACTTTAAATTGCCCTCCTTCATATATCTCATCTCTATGTGTTTATGTGCTTCTGCTCTCTATGGATTTACTTAAGAGTGAGTGATGTACTGGCAATGGACTATGCCAGTGGGCCCCAAACTACTTATATTGCCTGAGTCACAATTGAACATTGTTTTTATTGACTTCAAGTGAAGCTCTCTGATTGACAAAATGCAGGCTGCGTGACTCAAATATTCCTTAAAATAAAATAATCCAATGAAGGATAATCCATCAAATAGAATATTTGCTTTAAATCCTCCTGAACTTGATTGCTTTTGCTTTGCTTTTAGTATCACTTACAAAAAACAAGGGAAGAGCAATATTCCCAATTTGTCTCTAGCACTGCAAAAATCCTTAGATTTGATGCTGATTTCCATGCATATAATTAACTATCATTATTAAAAATTATTTTTCCAATGTAGAGTCAAGTCTGAATGTTACATGTGCAATACGTATTTATTAAGGCAAGAGATATCATCTTAAACTATGTAGATTGGATCTATAAATTTTTAGCTTTCCAGCTTCCTTTTCATTACTGAATTTATGTAAGTGTAGAATGTATGGAAATTTATCTGATATCGTAACGAAACTGAAAAGAAGATTGGACTGGAGAAAGTAGCAATAGCATTTTTGAAATATTAATATGTGTTGTGGGTTAATCCCTCTGGCAGTTAAAACCCACACAGCTGCTTGTTCACTCCCCCTACTGTAGCATGTGGGAGAGAATGGGAAGGGTAAATAAGAAAACTTGTGGGTTAAGGTAAAGATAGCATTTAATGGGGAAAGCAAAAACTGTGTGTGCGTCAAAGAAAATAAGGAATTTATTCACTACTTCACATCATTGTGTAACTGCAAAATAGCAGGGCTTTATCATCCATAACAGTTAATTAAGTAGGCAAATGTCATAACTGCTAATATACTCTACCTTCCTTCTTTTTTCAAATTTTATTGCTGAGCATGATGCCATTTGGTGAGTGATATCCCTGGAATAAAACCTATGTGCATAAATGAAAATACTGAAGCATAATCCTAAAACAATGTAATTCTCCAAAGGAAAAGAAAGGCCACATCTGTAGCCTCTTCAGAAAACCAGGTGGACCCAGGTGGGCATAGGAGGTACAAAGTGGCTACTGAGTTTTGGCTGTGTCCGTTGGGGTGGAGGCAGAGTGTGAGAGTATCCTTGCTTGGAGGAGGTATGGGCTGGCTCACCAGGGCAGGGGGCTGCAGGAGCAGGTAGAACTCTCCTCAGGGAGAATGAAGGGCTCAGGACCAACAGAGCAGCCCCATGGAGATGAACTCCTCAACCTCCAGCATCATCACACAGGCACAGCAGAGTCTTTGGCCCAGGTCCCTGCTGGTGTTCCCTGTACCAACAAGGAGATGGCTAAGCTGCAATGTGTGCCCAGCTGCACAGGCAGATGGAACACAGGACCACCTATCCCAGCTGTGTCCTCTTCTAACTTCTTGCACACCCCCAGTCTACTCTATGATGGGGCAACACAAGAAATGAAAAAAGATGTTGGTGGTCTGTAAACATGGCTCAGTAATAGCTAAAATATCCATCTGCTAACAAAATTACTAACAAAGCCAAACCATTACTATATCAGCTATATGAAGAAAACTAACTCTATCCCAGCCAAAACCAGTACAATCTTGTCCATGATATTGTATTTAATGTCTTGCAAGTAAAGTGCTTGCTTAACCCAGCAAAACATTCCCAAAATCCCTACCAATTATGCCTGAAAAATTGCATCCAGAAGGGGCAACAAAGCTGGTGAAAGGGCTGGAAAGAATGTCCTGTGAGGAGCAGTTGAGGACTCTGAGCTTCTCTAGTTTGAGGAGAAGAAGGCTAAGGGGAGCTCTCCCTGATGATGGGAAGGTGAAATGGAGGTGCTTAGCTCTCCTCCCTGGTATCCACTGGCAGGACACATGGGAATGACTCAGAAAAGGGGAGGTTCAGATTAGAGGTTCAGATTAGATAGTAGGAAACATTTCTTTACCTAGGGGGTGGTGAACCTTTGGAACAGGCTTCCTGGAGAGGTGACTGACTGATGCCCCAAGATTGTTAGTGTTGAAGAGGCATTTGGAAAATACCCTTAAGTAATATATGCTGGTCAGCCCTGAAGTATCAGGCAGTTGGACTATTTAATGTTTGTAGGTCTTCTCTGGAATTATTAAGTTCTGTTCTGTTCTGCGAGTTCTTTTCTTGGCAATGGGACCTTTTAGTTTCTCATACAATATTTTTTTATTATTTATCTACATTATAAGAATGCTCAAAGCTCTTATATTATAAAACAGTTCCCTCTAAATCAGCCTTAGTCAGGATTAATGGACATTGAGGCAAAGACAAGTCTACACCTTGGATCTCAGTTTTAACTCTACAAGTCTGCAACACTCACTTCTTCCTGCTGTCTGGGGATGGAGTGTATGGAGTCACATGGTTGGTTCATAAACCACTGGTCTGTCCTACCACCTGATAAAGCAGGACAGGCTCATGAAGAGAAAGTTTTCAGTAATTCTTTGTGTCTCAACTTAAGCATGTCTTAATAGTTTTCAAATGTATGCATTTGTAATGAACATGGAGACTTCAAATGACATGAACTCAAGTTCAAAGGCTAAATTGCACTCCCTATACCAAAAGCCAGATTCATTCTAGTGGAGATCTTCCAGTATTTTTCAATCTTCCTTCTTCTCCCCCCACCTCAATCTTGTTCTTGAAAACCTGAATTCTAACAAATTAATGGAGATGAGTGCCCCTCTTCCCTTCACAGAGCTATGCCTGACCCCACTTCCCTTGGCTGCCCCAAATTAGCTTAGTCAATATAAACAGAAGGGCCAAAACTGTCGCCCTGATTTTCAGCTTTCTGATTTTGTTTACATAGTTCTACTGGAGTTTCTCACACATTTAACATAAACAAAGTAGATTGTTTTCGCATTCTTCGCTGTGATGGACTGCTGGTTTGACCACTGGAGTCAGAGGGCTGTTCCTCTCATCTCCCAATCCTTGACCAAATCTCATAAACTATATAAATTGAAATTCCCAAAATAAAATCCTTTTTTCCTTGCTCTCAACATGACGAGTGAGTGTCGTTTTTTTGTGTCATACTTGCAACACAAAAAATGTCAAAGTCATTACCAAACAGAAATAAAACCCTGTAATGAAAAACATGAGACGATACTAATACATGGTCTAGCTTCTCTTTTTTTTTTTTTAGCTTTTAGAAATTTTTTTGAAAATCTGTATTTGAACTGCTGTCTTGCAGCCACATCACATTCTTTGCCATTCTGTTATGAGTTCTTTTATCTTTTTCCCACAGGAGTAAATGTGTCTAATTCTTTGTCTGGTTCTGTCAGTTCATTATTAAAAAGCAATTTATGTCAACAAGTTATGTATTTCAAATCACCAAGCCTCTACCTCAGATTGTAAGCACTTTTCTGATCACAGACAGTCATCTTATGCTACTTGCTAAGAAAAAAAAAATCATATTGATCCTATTTGCTGTGATTGCTATGATTGAAGTTGAAATATTACTTTAAGAGCCTAAGGAATGAATGCATCCTTATTGAGTTGCAAGTAGCAATTATGAACTGTCTTTCCTTGTTTGAGTAGAATATAGTATCAGAAGAAAAACTGAGACTTAGACTCAAAGCAGCTGTCATTAAAGTTTACTTCAAGGAAACAAACTTTCTCTGTTACCTAGTTCAGAGTGATGGTTGTAGTCTTCATTGCATTTAACTGCAGGTCTTTCAAGTTCAATTGACAAAACCAACATCAAAATGACAGAGAATACTATGTCTTTTTTGAGATGTAAGTAAGCTTTTTGATTTTTTTTTGTCTTATAAAAAAGACATACTTTATCCTAAACGATCTCATAAATTCTTTGCCCTCTTCATCTTTTACTATAATATTTTAAGCAAAGTGACATTTAAGGAGTCATATCTTACCTGCCAGCACAGATGAATTAGTTTAGAATGTACATTGAGCAGTTAATTTATAAAGGACTGCCTGTGTCACTGAAGAAAGTTGACTATCATCCAGAAGCTCTGTTCCTAGTGTTAACCTGTACATGATGAAGTGTCTCATATTCTTAGCACATTAAGTTTCAGATATCATTCAACCTAATTCTCTTTTTCCTAACTTTTATAAGGAGGTTTATAGGCCTTCAAGGTATAGCTGTCAATGTTCTTAGGCATGCAATGAATGGAAGAATAAAATGGAAATGTATGGCTTGACTGAAATTTTTGGTCGCTTGCACCGTTTAGAGTAAGGATGCTGAGGCAGCTGGCGGGTCTAGATCAGAAAGAACGATAGGAAAAATGGTTAATTTTGCATACAAATTCCATATATAGGAATTGCTTTTGTATGTCTGTTTTTTCACTCCACCTTGTAGAAGAAAAATTTGGCACTACTTTTACTTGAGTGGCCTCTACAGCAATTTGTGTGCTATTTGGTAGTATAAACCCAGGAAGATAAAATGAACTAGGGTCATGCCTGAAGTTTTTCCTACTGAAGTGTGTGTGAAGGTTGAAGTATAATCTTGTCCATGTTATAGATATGTTATATGAATATATGTGTATTAAAAGTGAGAAAAATAATCACACTAATCCTGAACTATTTCATAAGTCTTTCAAATATGGAGTGATATTTACATGACACCATTTATCTGCTTTGGCTTACACACAATAATTGAGCTGTTTATTATCTCTGGAGTCTTCACCAACACAAAATAAAATATGTTTATTTGTTAATGTATTCAAGTTTAGCTGACTACTAAAAACTCATTAAGATTCCTGGAACATAGTATTTCATTAACATAGATGTAGAAAATCTGATATTTCAAGGGAGGGATTATGGGTTTAAGGGACTGATTGTTCAACTTCCTCGTCCTTATAAACTGTCCTTTTTTTTTCTGTTAAAATAAAATGTTTCTTCCCAACATACCTTTTGCATGACTTTGAAAATGTGTTATGGACAACTAAATTCAGCCCAAAATTGATAATTTCATAACTGAGTCTTGTTTGTTGCCTCTCTCTTTCAATAAATGTATTGAAATTATGTTAAAGGTTCCTTCTTTTCTTAGTGAGAATGGGTGTTTACACATATTACTAAAGAGAAAATTATTGTTCCAGAAGAATTACTGTTTAAGATTCTAAATGGTAAAAAAATGCACAAATGCAAAAGTAAGAATTTAATGAGAACAACAGTTCTATCAGAATTGCAAGTTATAATTCTTTAATGTTGCTCCAACAAGAGAATAAGTTCACACCTTTTCTTTAAACTCAGTAAAAGTTGTATTTTTTTCAGGATGTCTCAGATATATGTCAGTTTTCAAGGAAAAAGTGCCATGAGGAAGAGTATTATAATGAATTTTTTCTTAGGTTGTTGAAGTGAGAGCTCTAGAGGGTAGAGTTTTCATTTTGTGGTAGGTGTCCCAAAGTGTTTATTTGGCATGCCAGGACAAATAAGGCAAGTATCTAGTGCAGTATTTGTAAGAGATATTGTGAAGTCCATTTAACTCCTATCTCTGGTATGGTTTTTTGACCTGCATTTTCTTTCTGGCTAGTTATTTCCCTTTGCTTCCTACAGTCTTCTCTACCCACTCATGCACTTGGTGTTATTTAGGATGTGCTCACAACCTGCAGTGTAATTAAAAGACAGGATGTATAACTGGACACGGAGCTGTAGGTTAACTTTTTTCACAGCAAGAGATACAAAATCACTTAATAACTGATGTTTTATTTTTTCACCTAAAATTTTTGAGTTTCAAGCAGGAAAAAAAAAGTTATTTTGGCCCCTAACTGAATATAATTTGCTATTGGCCAACAGGAAACACATTTACTGGGAAATAAACCCATCTTTATTATCTTTTTTTACATTTTAGTCACACTACTTAATGACAAAATCTTTTTTTAGTATAATGAAATGATAGACTAAGTAGTCTGTAGTAATGAATTTTTTGGCAGTACATATTTTGAATGCCCCAACAGAGGTCACAGTGTTGGGTCACAGAATAAATAAAAACTAGAACAACAAACCATCAATCAAACCACTTCAATATTGGCCTTCAACATAGTTAAATGACCAGGTTACTGAGACTGTACATTAGTTGTATAGTCTAAATGAAGGGAGATGAAATTTTCCAGTGAAAGGTGCCATCCATGTTTTGGTCTCTGCAAGGAACTCTGGGAGTGCACCTGCCAATATTAAATAATTTATGCCAATCTGAACCCACATTGAGCAAATATGTGCCAAGGCAGGCCCTTTCTGTCATTATGAAATTCTCCATGCAACTGCTGGCAGTGCAGTGTTCGAGGTACCTGCCTTAATTTCTAAGGAGCCAGCTCAAGAATGAGAAGCTGCAGTCTGTGCACAAAATCTGTGGTTAAATTGCTCAGGATGTATGTTCAGACAGCCATGGATAAACTATTTCTCTCTTTCAAGCCATCTGGTTTACAGCAAACACTGGTATTTCTGTGCTACATTTAAAATTACTCTGTGAGGCCATTAAGAGATGACAAGCTAAGCATTAAGGCAGTAATTTGCATCAAAGATTGAAGAATTTTCAGGACTTCAGTTTTGCATAATACTACTTGGAGCAAACTGAAAATAAAGCCCAAGCCATGTGAAATAATTAAGAAAAAAAGTGAAAGAACCCCAAACCAACCAAAACCAATACTCTTTTTTACTCAAATCTCTCTATAAAATGTTATTTGTTAGTCATCCTGTGTTTTGCAGTTCTGAGAGGCTTTACATTGACATGCGTTCACATTTAATTACAGAAATCAGTAGTATTTTATTACGTAATTTCCAATTTCAACCACTTGACAGCTTCTCTTTTGCTGTAGAAAATATTTTTTTCTGAATATTCCATAGCTACATTGGTGGGAAACTGCTTCTGTTTCCAGGTATGTAAAGGTCAGTCTGTAGATTCTCAGAAATGTGGGAAGGGTGCTGATTTTTAAAGGTGTGTTGCAGACAAATGGAGATATATTGCTTACGACACTGACCGTATAACCTGCTTAATGTATCCTGTTTTTTCTACTGTATGGGTGTTCTTTTCCTGCATCATTTTATTATCTGCATGTGTCTTTTAATTCCTTGACCACACTTTCTAGAGTTCACTGTCTGTTTTCAAGTTACATTTGTCTCAGAAAAATAAAGCAGCTTGAAGAGAGTTAGAGACTCTAATTTTTAAACTGTTCAGAAGTAATTCTGCCTATTATAGCCCTGATGCTGTATGTCACTTTTTCAGTATTGGAAGTGATGTTTCTGATGTTAGCAATGGTTTCTTTTATATTTATTTTGGGAGCTTTTTCATTGTATTTCATTTGAGTCCAGTGCACCAAAAAATTTTCATGTTGTAGGGAAGTCTCTTCATTTTTTGTTATGCTTATTTAGGAGATGATTTTCCATTATCTGGGGGTGGAATCAATTTAGTATACTACCTTTATAAATCCCATTAACTGCTGGTCTGCTTGATGTGTGTAATTACCAGTCTGATTCCACTGATGAAAACCACAGTGGCCATTAAGTTTTTTTGTTGTACTGATGTCTATTGTATTTAGAAACATTAAGGACTTCTTTAGATAGATCTAAGTTACCTTTCTTCCAGAGTTTCAATTGCTGCACCTCTGCTGTTGATTTCTGTTTAGTACATGAAGTGAGGAACAGCTTTTATTTTCCCCTTGTTTCTAGTTGTTCTCTTAAACTGCAAACACCTGCTCCTAAGTGAGGTTTTATAAACTGAGGGAACTGAGGGAAGGAGTGAATTTTGTGATAGTCATTACTGGAATGAACACAGCTGCTAAGTTATTTTTATTTGTTATTTATTTATTTATTTATTTATTTATTTATTTATATTATGTTGAATGGAAGATAACAGGATTTTTTTGATGGCTCCACATGATTCTAGGCGTTTTTAATTGTGTTTTTTAAATTTTTATTTTAAGTTAAGCTGAGAATCATTGAGTTTGGACATCTGCAATACACAATTTAGACTAGTAAGTGACCAGCCAACCAACCTTGTTTTAAGGCAGAGGTCTGTTCTGAGATGTTCATTGCTGTGTTTGCCAATTGCATCTTCGAAACCAAACATTTTATACTTGGTGGTGACCACAGGAAACAAGAGAATGCTTTTCCACAGAATTATTATTTGGAAACGCTTCTTAAGAATCCACTCATCTTCCAGCAAGAGTTGCGTTTAAATATTTGACTGTGACATCAGGATACAGTTGAATAAACAACGTGTGAAGCAATTAAATTATGGTTCCCAAATGTGAATATCTGTCCTATCTCCTCAGTCAGCTGTCTTTTTCTAGGCTGAAGAAGCTTCTGTGATTTTTTTTTTTTTGGGATGTACAATGTCATCTACTATCAAAAGACAAAACCTCTTGCAACAATATTAAAATGGTAAGATAAAACCACAGTATTTTATTGGAAGCTCCCAGGTGCCTCCCTAGTTATGGTCTGTGGGTACACATGACACTGGATTTCTACAATCTTTAGAGGTTTAACAAATTAGTATATTTAACAAATATTGTCCAATTATAACCAATTACTTGGTTATGTAATTTTCCTCTTGGTACTGCCCCACTGGAGTTGGTCCAGGGCTTCTTTGCCCCATTTCTTGTGTCTTTTCAGAATCTGATTGGGAAAAAAAATGCTCCTCTTGTAGGTTCTCTACTTGAAAATAAGACTAAACAGTATTTCAGGAATGTGTTAGGTTAACTTATTACTCTAAAATCTAAGAGAAATGGTTGGAAAAATATCAGCAGCTATGTAACTCCATATTAATAATCTATGAAGCTAAGAATTTATGAAAAATATATAAAAAGCTGAAATTTTTAGGCATCAACAGAATATCTTCCAACTTTGGTTATCCTTTTCCACTCTTCTCTAAGCTTTATCCAGTCTGCTGCATCCTTTTGAAGGTTGGGAAGAGAATATTCACAGTTTAGATATTACTAAACTTAAACAAGTCCATTAATGATGTTCTGTCTCTTACAGAGTTCCTTCCTAATTGTCTCTAAAACTTGATTTGTTTCTTAGACCACTTCTGGATTCTGAATTGATATTTCCATGAATATCAGGGGTGATCTAACAACATAATCTTATTCCACGGTACAGATGACTTGTTTTTTTGGAGTGTGTTTCTTTCACATTTAGGTATTTAGTAATCTACTGAATCCTACAGAGGTTCTTTGTTGTTCTTCAGGAGTGCCTTGTATTTTCCCTCTTCTGAACTACTTTGCTTTATCAGCAGTTGTGATCTTACTTTTCTTCTTTCTCAGTTTCTTTACAGTCTATACAACAGCACTGCATAAATTCATAACTCTACTGGTGACCCTCTCCATGGTGAAAACAGGACAGTTTACTCTCACTGTCTTTTCACCAATTATTTATTCATGCTAGATCCTTTCTTTCCAGCCCAAAGGCCCTTTACTTCCTAAAGAACACTAAATGGAAGTTTTCAGCTTACAGTCTCTAATAAATTCAGTCTGCCTCTATTAATTTTGATCTTCATTATTCCTAGGCTGGCTGAAATTTGCAGAGGAATCCAGTGATTTTGTGACAAATTATTTTCCTTCTTTTACAAAAACTTGTGGGCTCTTTACTAAAATAAATTTTTTAGTCAGGTGACCAGACTTCTGGTCTCTTTATTTATGCCTTCTATTATGATTTGCCCACTGTGAATGTAAGGCTTGGAAATCTAGAGTTTCTCGAGTCTCTTTGGCTATTTTCCAGTTCTCTGCTCTGAAAAGGAAGAGGTTAGCCATTAAGCTATTTCATTTTTAAGATCCCTAGATGATTACCACCTGGCCTTGACAGTTTGTTTCCTTTTTATTGATTTCTTCCACAACCTTTCCCGTTGCCACTTCATCTTCTGTTCTGCCCCTGCACATAAGGAAAAACTCAACAAGAACAAACACAGAAAAGTCCCTTTCTGGTATTCATTTTCTCAGCAGCTTTTATACTGGGGATTTTTTTACTACTCTTCCAGGTTATTTGGTATGTTTCCCGACTAATTACTTATCTTTTTCTCACCTGACAACTAGAAAATATGTCAAATTGCCCAGAAAGAAAAGAAACTTTTAACAGCTTCTGACATTTTATTCTGGGAAAGAGTAAGATTGGACTAAATGATCTCCAGGGCCCCTTCCAACCTCAGCCACTGTGTGTTTCTGTAGCAGAAGGTGAGATTACATTTCTTACTAAAATAGGCGCATTGTGTTGCTTGTCTGATTCCTGTTATTGGGATTTCAGTTTCAGAATTAATTAAGAAGAGGAAATACAATTAATGTCTCAATAGGAGAATATATTTTCTGAAAATAGGAAGTCGAATAGAGAGAGCTTCCAGCAAATCCATTATTAAACAAATTTTGAACCTATATTTTAATTGGAAATCTAAAATATAATATAATTTTGACCTAAATCATGGAGGATTCAAGTTTGATATTTTAATTCAGATATTGTAAACAATATTGTAACTTTTGGAAAAATCTTTCAACTTAGCATTTTTATGCATGTAGTTTATTTTGGTATGGAAATATGGATTCTGGTGGGGTTTTTTTTGCCTTTGTGAAACCTGACATGTAGGTTCAAATATTTATTTAAGATTTATTTAATTAACTGAGGCTTTAAAATTATTTTTCCCTCTGTTTTTTCAGCGCAATAAATGAGCATGGACAGTCTGTATTTTAATGTGCCTTTCTATTGAATCTGGATTTGTGGGGTTTTTTTTAAGAGGAGGAAGGGAGAAAAGGGCCTCTAAGAAGACTAAATGGATTAGTGAATGGTAGTTTTCCTTAATGTTGTGCTATTTTTGAAAGTAAAAGGAACAAGGGAAGGGAATGAGCATGAAATTGAAATGATAGTTTTAAATAAAACCTGTGGAAAATTGATATTTTAGTTATTTTAGGTGTGCAGACTATATTTTTTACCAACCATGGTCATAACTGATGCTGGATTTNTTTTTATTTTTCTAATCTTTGTCTGAAATGCACTTTGCTATGCAACTGATGCTTTATATTGCCCTCTGCCCCACTACAAACTGAAGTAGTTGCATTAAAAGCTTTGAGTACTGTCAAGTTCTAATGGCATGACAGGAAACCTTTGCTTCTTTTGCCATCATACTTTTGTTACAGTGATAATAAGTGAGAGATATTCAAATTTCAATTCGGAAGAACAAAATTGTGAAATCTTGTCATTTATATTTTAAACCACTTTGACCATAAATATTGGGCAAGGGCACTAAACTTAAATACTTTAAATTCCAATTGGAATATAGAGTTTGATTTGTTACCATAGTAAGCAGAGCATATTTGAATGGTTTCTATAGTTTTTCTTTAGATAATGGTGATATGCTTCATTTTTTCCCACAAGCAATGAGAACTTTTTGAACTCCTCAATTAACTGAGTAGGTGTCTATAATGATAAAATGGTAGGTGTTAAGTGTACATTAAATGTATAACAATTAGAGTGTAGGAGTGAAGTAGATTAAAATATGAAATTTGAAATGCTCTGATGTGGAAAAATATCTTATTCATCTATGTTATCATCATATTTAACATCAGGACTCAGCTGATGGTGTTTTGTTTTAAAAGTAAAGACCAGGAAATATTAAACTAAAATGCTTGAAGTCATGTTCTAACATTCTCTCCATTTGCCATTTCTGTCCTTTAGACAGACTTCTGTGGACAAAGTCTTGTTTGCTTCCTGGTAGTAGAAAAGATGTGAAATGAAAGAACACACCAAGGATCATTCCCCTGAGCTAGGGAGCAGGTGAGAGTGCATCTGGTGATCAGGGGAATATTTCCTGTATACTTCCTGAACACTTCCTTCGAATATCCTGTTAGTAAAACACACCCTCTTATTTCAAGATATTTTGGTGAAGGCACAAACCCACAAATCTGGATGTGATTCCAGAAGTGATTTTCACTTCTTTATGGTGGGCTGTTAATATATTAAGATGGAAAGTAAAGCAAAGACCCTTCAGAAATACATGTTTTATGAGGAAGAGAGAATAAAGTCAAATGAGGGAGAGAAAAAACATGAAACAAAATGTCAAAACAACATCTTGGGGTGTTTGAGGACCATTTCAGCAGCAGCTGTATCCAGCTCTGTTTCAAGGCAACATGCTTCCAGTGTCAATATTCCATTCTGTAATGCTTTTCTGCTGCACATAGCACTAGTTAGAAGTTAAAGATAACAATTTTTTTTTTGCTTATTATGTTGATTGAATCATTTGCCTTAACACCTGTCTTGCAGGATGATTATGACTAGTGATGAATTAATGTATTCTTTTCAAATTAAGCAGCATTTTGAGAAATAATTAAATGGTAACCTTCACCTGGGAAGAAAGCAGGACTTTTTCTGTACTGAAGAAAGCATGCTCAATGCTTTCAAACATGACTTTCCCTTAAGACAAATACATCAAGGAAATCCCACTGGCTTCAGTGGGGCTGGAATCCCAGAGGAACAGGGTGTTATATATTAAATTTTATGGGAAAAAATACCCCAAAACCAAAAAACTGAAAACCACCAAATACCAAACTGTCGCCAAGCAATAAATAAAAACCAGAACAAGACTCATGTTTTTGAGCTATTGCTGGGAAAATTGCTGTTTAAGCTTTTTCTTGTAAATTCTTGTAGAACAATGAAGTGCATAATTTGTTTTCCATTCCTGAAAAGTAGGAACTCTGTCATTGAATGTGGGCAGCATTTTTGGTGGAGAAGTCATCAGTTGTAAAACGTGTACTTTTACAGGGAGGACAGTCCTAGCTCAATCAATGGATGAAATAGAGGGAATAGAATCTTTTTGCGTTTAAGATTCATGTAATTTTTCTGTCTTGGAAGGGTGACTGAAAAATAAGTTCATTATGGAAAGTTCATGAAACAGCTAAAGATTTAGAAAAATTGTCTAATAATTTAGTCTTTAAAAATTAAGCAAATATGTTTATTAAGAAGATGAGTGGATGATTTGATGATAGTACTTCCATGGAGGAAAAAAAAAATCACTTAAGAGCTCCCCATTCCACCAGGAAAGAACATAAAAGAGCCAGTAATGAAGCTAATGCTAGTTAACATTTCACATCAATATAGAACGGAAAAATTTAAAGATGAAAGGAACAACGAGAACAGTATTTAGTCAAGTTATGTATCCTTTTGACTAACATCTGATTTGGAGGAAAATACTGCATTGAGACAGTTGTACTGTGACATTGATGTCTGGTTTAGCAGAAAAAGATCCCAATTCCTTAAGTAGAAATTGGTTTTAAAGCAATCACAGTTAAAATGATGCAGGCAAATGATTGAAGTGGAGCTCAGAAAAATACCAAAACAGTCAGACTTTTCTATTAGTTTGGAACAATATTTTTTTTTTTACAAAACTTGTCTGTGAAAACCCACTCAAAATGAAAAAAACCCATGCTTTTCAGGTATTTGTGCCAGAGGAATTTTAAAAATTTTATTATAATTACGGCAACATATAAAAAATAAATTAATCACTTAGGGATCTTAGGTTTCTTGCGAAGATAATATTTCTCAAGTTAAAATTTTATTTTGCATTACTAATTTAGTCAAAATCTATTAAAACTAATGAGCATTCAGCACGGATTTTACTTTATAAGTGGATCAAGTGTTTATGAACATTGATTGTGACTATTGAGAATCCTCTCCCAAAGAGTTGCTAATAACATAGCAACATTTTTTAAATTATTCAATACATACATTTCCCCAAAGCAGACATTCTGTGAAGTATATTTGTCTGCAATCTTTTAAAAAGTCACAAAACTAGTTAGAGTCTAATGATTTTGCATAAGCAAATGTATGCGTGGAAGGTAGCCATGCCAAATATATTTTGTCGTGCTTAATACCCACGCCTCACAAGGAAAACCTGGACTTCATGCAGTGAAAGGAAATGTGGCCTTTCTCAGCCACCATTTGAAATCTACATTCCCTGGTACACATTGGAGTCCTTGGCAACAAATTTTTTTTCCTCAGGATTTATAGTCATGATACACCCCCAGATATGTAATGTGCTGACAAAGTGTAATGGAGCTATTCAGTAAACAACAATCTCACAAAATGTGCTGAAAATTCCCTATTGCTGGTAAAAGTGGGCTCTGCAGGGCCATTACTGTGTGATCCATACAGCTTGTCAGGATGCATGAAGTAGACAATGAAGAGCACTGAGAAAAATGAGAAAAACCATAAACTGAAAAAACTCTTTGCTGATAGTATTGAATTGTGGTCTTCTAAATCACCAGACTAATTAGCAAAAATCAAAATCTTGACAGTGAAAGTGCCTTAAATACAAATGGAGAACTGCCATGGATTAAGAATCAATCAGAGAGATGGCAGAACATCTCTGCAAAAGAAGCAATGTTCTCTTGCCCAGGATGCTTTCTGTGCCCAGGCAAGGGATTTGCAGCTTATGAAGTCAGAAAGAACAAAATCAGTGATCAGATTTTGCCTCCCATATAACGCTTGATATAGAAACGTCAAATACAAATTAGTTTTAGAAGTTGAGCATATTTGAAAAGTTTCTATATTTAGACTTATCTCAAAAATCTGCAGCAGTAGAAGAGTTTGTGATGGTCACTGCCAAATTCAGGATTCTATCAGAAAAGGTTAACACAGCTGTTTAAATCTGCCTTTGCTATCCCTTGATTCATTCTTAGATACCTTTGCTGGAAACATTCCTCCCCTTCACATAAGTTTGCAACTGAAGCTCCTTACTGGCTCTATGTCTTGGAAAACAGATTTTGTTTTTAATTTCTTTTTCTATTTGACCTCAGATTAAGATAGGGATATTTTGATCTCTACCTCTAATTTGAAAAGAAGTCATCAAAATGACACATTCTTTTTAGTTAATACCTCATAAATTTTTTATATTTTTTGATACATGCATAGCTATTCACCTGTGCATTAATGCTGGAAATCAGGTTTGAACATCAAATGAAGCATTTGCTCTTTCTTAATTAAAATTTCTAGACAAATGCTACCAAACTACTTAGGTGAAGTTTTGTTTACATGGAATTAAAAACAATTACACCCACAATTCTTCGAAAATATTTTTAGTTTTAAGTATAATCAGTAGATTTTAGACATAGATTTTTACTGTAGAGTACAATGAGTATCAAAATATTTTAAACATACTTCTCTTTAATTAATTCTTTTGAATACAACATCAGCAGGGAAGTGCATACATCTGTCAGAAATATCAGAAGAAAAAAACATTGTATATTTTTAAAGAATGACAGTGATTTAACATACTTTTAATTTATTTGATATGAGTAATAGAAATCTTAAAGTTCACATAAGCAAGATGTGTCATGTTTCTGATAGGTTATAAATCTTTTAAGATATAAATCTACTTCTCATATCTTGAGAAGCATTTATGGCAAGTATTCTAACCTTTAGTAGTTAGGGGATCACAGTAGGAAAAAAAAATAGTCAAATATGCATTTCAATTGCAAGAAATTAATACAGAAAATGTAATAATCTAGCAATAGAAAGAATACCATAAAAACAGGTGAGAAGAAAATAAATTCTTTGGTGCTATTGCAAAAATATATTTTATAAATAATTTGGGGTCTGAAGTCCAGGCATAATTAATTCAGGATATGTATTCAGATGAAGATTAGAGAAAATATTTAGAAGAATTGTAAAGAATTGGAATGTTTTACACTTTCTTAAATTTCTCTTATGAAAGGACATTTAGATCTATGCTAATTTATTGTGCTTTGACATCACTGCATGTCAAAAAAAAGCAAAAAAATTTGGTGTTATTCAGGTCCTGATTCCTCTTTTTTCTTTCTTTTAAGGGTATATATCTGAAATCAGCAGATAGGTATTTTTATACTGAGTGAGAGAAATATACCAAATTTTCTTACCCCTGACCTGCAAGGCATGGCTGAAAAGCTGTTCTGCAGAATTATGTATTTTTTGGGTACCACTGGGACTGCTTAGCAGACATTTTGATGTAAAGGTCAGGAAAGTTCTCAGTCATTAAATATTAAGCAAATATTTAATTTGTGGTCTTCTCTGATCAAAAAAGATTTAATTCCTCTATAATCTTAAGTTAGTCTTTCTAAGCCTTTGCACACCACTTACAGAAGACAGCTTATGATTTTCATTTCTTTTAACATTAATATTCCACTCTATCTCTGACAGTTCAGAATAGGGATTATTAGCGCATATGAAGTGGAAGTGATCTTTAGATTCTAGTTTTCCAGCAATATGCTTCTTAAATTTAGCAAGTTCCAAAGAGCACTCAGCTTTCTGCATGTCATTTACTCCTGCCTTTCTAGGTTAGAGGTTACATACTCCTTCTGTTCTTAGACATATTTCTGCCATATTTCTGTGTAGTAATTCTTCTCTGTCCCCTTTGTTTCTCCAGGTGAAAGCAGTCCTGTTCTTCTGGTCTTCACTTACAGGATAAGATTTCCATTTTCCATATTTGTCTTTGATGGACATGCATACCCACAGTTGAACCTCATATTCCAAACAAAACTCTATAACACCTTCTGCACCTAGTGATTCCTGCTCTCTGATGAAAATAAGTATCCTGATATTAGGATTTTATTTGTCTTCTTTGCAACTGCACCAGAACATTAATTTATGGTCATTCTATGCCTCATACTATGTTCAGTGCTTTTCTGTAATTTTTAACTCTAGAGTTTCATAACTGAACATAACATTTAATTGTTGCTAGTGAAGTAACATGGAATTTTACATTTAATGCTGCTAAGATAGACCAATAAACAAAATAATGCTATCTGACTAGGGATGAAGATGTACAAACTGAAAAATGCTCTTATAATACCATATATCTCTATATAAACGTATATGTAGAATGAAATGGTACAACAATGCTCAGGACTGGACCCTGAGTGCTTCTTTGGATATGAGTGGAGTGAATAATCCAGAAGAGTTTATCTGGTGCTGAAAAGAATGGTATTTTCAGAAATAAGTTCAGGTTTTGAGTTTTGATCACTGACAATTTTATGCTCTAGACTTACCATGGTTCACTGATAAAGATTTGGTTTTTTCAGGCAATGATTAATTCAAGAGATCTAACAGATTAATTTAGCGTGTTATATGTAAAGCCTTCATGCATTATGTTATGTTGTTTTCTACATATTAGTATATTTCTTTTCAGAAAATGTTTGAAAATATTTCATGCCTTTAGTTTTCCCTTACTCCTCTTATTTTATTTTTTTTCAGTCACCTCTTGGTGACAAGTTGTATTCTTTCCAGATTATTTTGTCAATATTTATTCCTGAAGCATATATTTGATGCAAAGGATACAAAGTGAAAGCTTGATTGATTAATGTTTTCTTAATTTGTAATTGAAACATTCTTCAGTAACCAGCATCAGTGGTCTCCTCCTAACATTCCTGAATTATGACAGTCCAAAACTCTGTTCCACATCTTATTAAAGTACTCATGTGTATCCTCACTGTACTATGTTAAATAGGTTAATTTAGAAATAAGGCTTATCAAATATGGGGTAAAATGTCTTATCCCTTGACTATTTAGAAATGTGTGGAAGAGAAAAAAGAAGTAATGAGTGTCTCCATGAGTTTTTCCTTTGAGTTAAAATTCCCTTTAAATCTTCTGTAACACCTTATAACATCCTTATTTCATCTGATTTAAAATTTAATGTCAATATAAAATGCCTAAATGTCAAGCCATGGCCAGCCATATTTAACAACTGCACAATTGGGTACTAGAAGATATTAATATTTCAGCTCATTCTGAATAAACAGTCATCTGCATGTCATAAACCAGAATCTCAGCAGGACACAAAACAAGCATCAATATATCTGGAGCTGCATCCTTAGAAGGTTTTTGAACAAATAGTAACACTGTGACAGAAGTGTGGAATGTTTTCAGGACTTAAATATGTGGTGTGCCTTGTAACTGAATGAGTGTGTGTATTTATATATATGTGTGTATGCATGTAAGTATGTATGTATGTATAATGTTTGTGTGTGTGTATGTATATATACATCAGAGAATTAGGGATTGCCTTGGCAGGGATGCCTGGAAGACTGACAAATCAAATCAGTTAAAAAATTAAAGCAGTGCTTTACTGGATTAAGGGTACACGTGAGCAGTGGTTTAACAACCATCCACCACTAGACACTCAGAGAATCCATCCTTAACCATCTTGTTTCAAGCAGTACTAAGCTCACCAGGGCTGGTGCTGGCTCTTAATGCTGACTGTTGTCTTCGGTCCTCATGGGTCTTAACCATGAAGGCTGAAATCATCAGGCCTGAGAGCAGGAAACAAAATGCACTTAATTTTGCTTCATTTTCTTCCCTCAGTCAGTGTAAAGTTTTTGTTTGGTTGGATTTTTTTGCTTTGTTTGTTTTTTGGGGGGAGCATTTTGTTTGTTTTTGTTTTTATTGTTAGGGTTTTTTGGTTGGTTGGGTTTTTTATACTTTATGCATCCCTCAAAAGAATAGAGGAAGATCTGCCTGTTCCAAGCCTGGCTCATTTCCTCTTTTTGCTTTTGCCAGATGTCTTTCTTGCTTCTTCCAACTTTTTAGTTCTTGAATTGTACATTTTACAGCATGCACATTTTTCTGTACTCTGTGCAGCTCTACTTCTTTTTAATATAAGTTACTATGAATTTGCTTAATCAACATCTGCTTTAGAGGGGCACCAACATCCTGACTTGTCTGCACATGCATTATTGAACTCCTGGAGCTCATTCTCTGTGCTAAGGACAACCAGGGCCTACTGATCTGCCCAGTATTCTGTGCTGAACGTGTCCCATCTCTCCCAGGTCACAGCCACTCTGAATGTTGAAACAGAGGAAGCTAGGAAGCTTTCATTCAGTAATGAAATGAATATGGTCAAAATCATCCACAGATTTAGAAACTGGACAAAAATTTCTCCTACATAATTTCAATACAAAGAAAAAATTTTCTGCCTTCACGTACATACCTACTTCCATGCTTTTTATTCTCAAATTGGTTTTTTATTTAGGTATCCCCCTGTATTTAAATGTCTTATGTGGCATTTGAAGAAAGTTGCAAATAGATCCTATATACATATGTAAGATATTCCTCCCCCAAAACACATTTCATATTTAAGAAATGTTTTATCTACAAAAGTTAGTCTGCTACTATTGGTATTAATGGTAGCTGTGTTTCCTCTTTTTATTTTTTTTCCCTTTTCTCTTGTCCTACTCCTACTGACCACTATCTGTGGTTAGTATCTAAGAAAGATTATAGAAGAACTTATGTATGAATACATTACTATAAAGCACCTTTTACAGTAGTGACAGTAGTATCCATTAAATAATTACCTTAATTTAAAGAACATTAGGCTGATTAAATACTGATGTAGTTTTCTTCACTCAGGAAAGCATAATAAGCATTTTATATAAGGCAAACGTTTTGAAAGTCTGCTTGAATTTCTTCCAGTCTAATCTGGTACTTTGGAAATGTCTGACTCCTTCAAAGAGAAATATGTTCTGGATAATTTTTGCTGCCTTCCATGGTTCCATCTCTGTAAAAAAAAGGAGTGTTGCTCGTCTAGTACGACATGTAGTAAAACATAGAAACTTACTTTTCTATGTTTTTAACTTGCCACGTACTATGGTGCTACTCACTGCCAGAATTTTGCTGTGTCACTTGTGTTTCTAGTACCTAATTATTATTTCATGAGTGAACAGTAGGGATAATGTTTTAGGTGTTTCAGCCGTTGGAATCCAGTATTGTTCGTATGCATATTGTGGCGACATTCATTAAAGGTTACATTAAAATTCTTCAGAAAGGGATATGGATAGATACAGTATATTGGGTCCTGGGAAGGAATGTCAGGAATTACCATGCCCTAGATAAGCAGAGAGTAGGACCTGCCTTTTCAAAATATACTCAGAGAGCTTTCAAGGCTTTATTTTTCAAGGTATGTTATACATAGTAAATACTAAGTAAGAAGCATGGAGAAGTCTGGATCCTGTCAACAATATTAACAGAAGATATTAACCTGTGGAAGATTTGTGTGAGGAATCATACTGCTATATACAGGTTAGATGACGGTGACATGTTTTGATTTATTCCAAGCTGTGAAAGGATGGGTTTTGTCCTGTCAGTGCTTTGGGCATTCCTGTTTTTCATCTGTTCTAGTAACAGTTCTACATCATGCATAATGTATCAGGTCTGTCCAATCATCTGGATGAAAATTTAAATAAGGAAAGAAAAAAAAAAAAAGAAAAATGGAACTTAGACTGTGTTGTCAGTTGGAAACTATTCATGATTGGCTTTGGCAGACAGTGAAATTAGTGTGTCAGAATGTTACCTGAATTTTTCAAAGATTAAAGTAGTGTCTAGCTTTAAATTCCAAGAAGCTCTTAGTGGTTCACTTTTAAAGTGGACAGTTGGAAGCATGAAATAATTAAAATTCAAATATACTGGAGTTTTCCATGTGGCTTGGAATTTTTTCCATTCTCCTATGAAAATACAAAAATTTCAGAGATGAGCAATAAGGTTTGATAAAGCTAAACATCTAAAACCAAAAAGAGGTAGGTTTAATAAATGAAAATCTAGCCGGTTAAAATCTGAAGATCAAGGATAAAATCTAAGAGGGATTTATTTCCCATTACCTAGAACTCTAAAGGATTGTATGGAGAAATTCCTTTTCAATCTGATGTTGAAAGATTGATCATTCAGTCCTTTAGCTGGCATTGCAACTGATTGTCTACTTTAATATCATTGCTATTCTCCCCATTTTTGCTGGTTTTATTCTTAGCTCTATCTACTGTTTCTTGTCACCTATATGTACTTATTATTTCTTTGCCACAGAAACAGGCTTTTTAAATGGAATAGTAATCATTATTATTATATGTTATCATAATCTATTATTCTTCTCTTAAAGAAACAGAATTGGAGCTGCCATTGTTTCAGAGGCATGGTTGTGTATTTCCAAAGATAATATCACAATGTATATACCGAAAAAATGTTTATATCCATAATTATCTACACGACTAATCGAGAAAAATGTGGCTTCTTTTCTTCATCTCTCTGTTTAGAAGTATTCTCATCTGGAATATCTACGGAAATGCCCTAAATAATGAAGGAGACATGTTCAGTCCAGATTATTTTCATCCCAAAGTATGCACTTTCTACTGTTGTCTTTCCAAGTGTGCCCCTGGCATTTCACTGGTTTTGCAGCAGGATGTGTTACTAAACAGCAAGACAGGATAGAGTTAACTATCAGTTTGAATTGCAAAAGTACAGATTTGTCACATGCTTCTCCTGATAATTCATTGCTCATATTTGTTTACTCCTGCTATTACTAAATGGCAGATGCAAAATGATGTAACAAAGATTAGAAACATAGGCACCATCCTTAATTCTTTGATTTTTTATGACATGAACGTGTAAAAAGTGCATAATCAATATTTTAAAAAGTCTACATATTCTGAATGGATACAAAATTCTATGCTACCTAGATCTTAAACTGAGGCAACAGTCTTCCTTACTCCATCTTTAAAGGAAAAAAAATAGAGGACAGTGAGAACGTTAAAATTATTAACTGTTGTTAACTGTTACTTCAGCTGTAATTTCAGTATACTTTATTTTCAAATGCAATTCCATACAACATATACTTGCACTATGTATGGTCCTAAGAAATAAAGGTAACATTTGGTGTAGTTGGCAAAAATTTAAATCGCCAAAAAACCCCAAACAAATATCAAAGTTTGTATTGTTGAATGAGATATAATAGTGGAATAAATGTATGCCAATAATGTCAAGTCAGGAAAACATCCTAGGACAAGTAGATAACCATATTTTCATTGAAGTATGTATAATACTGTTTTTATTAAAATGTCAGGCTTCTTATAATAGTCTGTCTGTAGTGCTTTTCCCACTCTTTTAATGAATAAACATCAAAAAGTATGTACTGCAACATATAACAGCTAACAAAGTTTCATGTAATTTCTTTTAAATCAGGGAGATGAGTTTTTCAGAAACATATTTTTACACTAAGGAAAAGTGTTGTCAATGAATTGCCTTTACATATTTGGTTCTTTCTTAAAATACAATTTATTGCTGAAAATGACCTTAACAAATATATCACTAGAACCTCTGATGAACCAACTTACTTTGTTCATTTGAATTCTGACTGTTTATAAATTCCATTTTTTTCTGTAGAGCAGAAACCTCTGTGTAAATCCCAAATCTGTTAGGTTTTATTTCTTAAATACTGCCAAAATTAATGCTTTCCTCCCTTAAAATAATTTCCCTGTAGAATTCCACATAGAATTACTCAAGTATTTTTCGGTAACATTTTCAATCTCACACAGTTTAATTTATTTGCAGTTTCTTTATAAAATAATGACTGTAAGGTAAGGAAAATAATTGGATATAAACTTCATTCTTAATCTGTCCATAGGGGTACTATATTAATTTATTTCCTTTGCAAAAAAAAAATAATTATATTACAGTTATGCTACAGTTTCAGTACTGTTTATGGCAATTAAAAGGTGCAATAATCAGAATAATTTTTTACAGGTGTCTTTTTCTTTCACAATAACCATATCTGTCAACTGTTGTCTGATTTAGAGATCAGCACGGGAATTTATTCAAAATATTGGATGTACCAGACAACAAATTATTCAAGGGCTAACTTCATTTTCTTCAGTATCAGTAATCTATTTGCACAGAAGAAGCAGATATGGTTAATAATATATGTTTCTTAGTGTAGATTTCTGACTCAGTGTGTTTAGGTATGTATTACATTTTTGCAAGCAACTTTGCATGTATTTGAAATTATATTAGAAGGCTGCTGTGAATTTGCATGCATAATTATAGGATTGGTGAAAGCTTAGTAGCCATGCAAGGTTCAATTTTAAATAGGGACCCAGTTTACTTCCCCTGCTATCTATAGGAGTAGCCATGTACTGTTGTACACATCTCCAAGGCAAATCACGATGACGGATGGGGAAGAGTGATATATAAATTAAGATACAGAACACTGAAAGAAGTTATTGAGGTGACAATGAATCTGCCTCCATTAAAGGGAAGAGGGCAAGGGACTAGTGTCATCTGGGGATGAAGCACCCATCCTCTCTCTCTTTAAACCTCACACTATTAAAACAGCCCTTGCCCCTGCTGTGGCAGCAGCTGAATGCTGTCAGTGGTGAGGCAGGTCTAGGTCTGGAAGGGACTCATGTCCCCAGGAATATTGCTGCTCTAAATGGCACCAGCCTGCTTACATCAGTCCAAAACTAGTGTCACAAATACTGCTCTTCCTGCACCCTGGATTGGGTTATCTTCTTTGTGCTCTTATCCCATCACCATTATCTCAGTATTGAGGAAAATGCCTGTAATATGTGTGCTACAAGCATCAAACAGTCTTTCTGAACCATCAGAAACTCAGAACTCAGTGAAAAATTCATAATTAAAAAAAAATGTGATAGTTTTCATCTGCAGGTAAAACACAATTGTAAAAGTATTGTATGTCTTTGAATAAAATATCAAAATTAACAGAAAAACATTGTAACTGTTCAAAAGAGAAAGTTGAATAAATGCCTCTTAGTGGAAACTGTTGCTGACACATCATTTTTATTTTGTTCATCTTGAGCACAGAATCATAGAATGATTTGAGTTGGAAGGGGCATTAAAGACCATTTAGTTCCAAATATTCTGCCACATGAAGGGGCACTTCCACTAAACGAGGTTGCTTAAACTCCCATCCAACCTGACTTAGAACTCTTCCAGGGACAGGACACCCATAGCTCATTTGAGCAACCTGTTCCAGTGCCTCAAAACCCTCATAGCAAAGAATTTCTTTCTAATATTCAACCTAAATCCACCCTCTTTCAGTTTAGTATTTAATTTATCCTCTTTCAGTCATTCTTTGCAGTTTATTAATGTTACATTTTTAGCCGGTTTTGGGAAAGCCTCACAGGGCTGTTTGGTTTATTTTTGTGTGTTTGTTCTCTGAATGTTTTGTACTTTGTGACTGAAAACCCAGAAAGAAAGTCAAATCTATTGAGAAAGTAAGAAATAAATTACACATTGAGCAGCTTGTTCTTCCTCAAAGACTAAAACATTCTGCATATAGCCAGAAACTTTTGCTTGGAAATGGTTTCCAATATCATACTCCTATTAACTATTCCAGCCTTAATAACTCAGTCATTATTGCTTGTGGCCTTTACACCTTTTACTGCCTGCTATGGCTTTTCATAATTCTTTTGGCTTTAGAGAACTCCAGGGAATCCTAATGTCTTCTCAATTTGGAAGAAAATGATGAATCCCTGAAATGACAGTCAGACTCATGTTGCCTGCTTCTGCCTTTTTCTGAAAAAATAATAATAAAAAAAAATAGGTTAAACATTTTTTGTTTGTTTGCCTTTCTATAATGTTTCATGCTTTGCAGACTTATAGATAATGACTATATTGAGGATTCATATAATGTCTATGTATTTGATTCTTTCAAAAGGCAAAGCACTCTTGAAATTTTACACAAGATCATGCCTCTTATATTTGTTAATTGGAATATCTATGAAAGCTATCTATTTAATCACAATATTAAAATATGTGAGAGTTAACAGTTAATTTTATCATCTACTCAACAAACAGTTTTATTCTCACAGTCTTCCCCTGAAAAAGACATACTGCATGACTATACATGTTATCCTTAATCTTAATTTGATCCAGGTGATGTCTGACAAAAATAGGATTTGTTCTACATGCAAGGTGTATTGCATACCATCGTAGCCTGCAATATCCTCATTCTGTAAAGCTGTCATCCTATTACTCTGAGAAGATTTTTAAACTGTTCTTTCTGTTCATTTCCACAATTTTGTTGACTCCATATCAGTGTTTTTATTTTTTATTGGTTTTGCATTTTCTCCTTAGACTATAATAGGTATTTTGAGAAGTAAAGGTGTTATGGAAGTCTGATTTGACTGAGTTTTTTTCTGCATTGTGCCTGAATCTCAGAATAATTTGATTTTACTTAAAATAAGTTATTCGAGGAAAAGCAAATGTCTCCTAGGAGTACTTTCTTCTCCAGATTTGAATATTCATGGCACAATTCTGAATAAATTACCAATATTCTATCAGTACTACAAAATTTGAGTGTTTTGATTATATGGTTTCTTTAACAGAAAATAGTGGTAGTGGGTAAAAATGTTAAACATTCAAATACTAAAAACCAAAAGTAGCAACATGTCCTTGAATCAAGAGAATAGATTTATGGATCTGTGTGGTTTTTTGCTGAGATTTAGGGATTCTGTGTCCTTTGTATTTAAGCACTTTAGCATCTAACAAATTGAGAAGCAAAGCCTAGACTACTGAAACTGTAGTTCAAAGCTGAATCCACAGTACTTGCAGTGCTTACAAAAAACCCAGTGTAAACAAGGTGGTGTGGGGTCTGTGACTCCACTGCCCTTCTGCAGTAGCTGTTTTCCCAAGAGAAAAGTTGTAGTGAAGCAATACTATTCTAGTTAGTTGTTATTTAGATAGATAGATAGATAGATATAGATATAGATAGATAGATAGATATAGATATATATAGATAGATAGACTTGCTTTCATTGTATTTACCTTTGTAGCTTTAGAATCTTGACTGAAGTGAGAGACCTTTCAGAATATTTTGAAGAAGAAAAAGTTGTTAGGAAGCTCATATAATAGATAGGAAACAAGGTAGTCAGTCATACTGAACCTAGGCATTTAGCATCAAACATTATTCTTACCTATTGTGATGTAGACTACATTTATATGAAAACAAAATGTATTGGCTTTTCTTCTTGACACACAGGGAGAGAGGTAACAACTTTGGTGCTTCTTTTGGCTATAGCTTTTTATTAGTGAATGTCATAAGAATCACCAATCCAATATACAACTTAACTCAGGGGAGAGGAAGAAAAAAACTTTCTTGTTTAAAGTCTCTTTTTATTTCTTTCTTGTTGAAAAATGTAATTTGAACATAGCTGTCTGTGTAATCTCAGCTGAAGGTATCTAGATGAAATACTCAGGGAAAGCTGAGTTTCATCTTGGCAGTCCATTCATGCAAGCTGACATACATAAGTTTTTTCATATAAATGAGAAACCCTGTGAGCACAGAAAATATTTCCATTTTTCACGGGAATTCTCTAACTTCTGGTTTGTAGTACAGAGTGGTAACGTTGCATGTTGTCTACTGCAAGATAAGCAACTGCTCAGCTTTGGCATGAAAGAAGTATACTTGTTTTAAATTATCAAACTCCTTGTAAACTGAAGTCTATTTGAAGTTGTCTTGTGTGCATTAGCAGCATTTACACAGCATTGCTTATATTGATTTTCCCTTGGCATTTTGCCATTGTAAACTATTTAGTAATTCTCCCTCCAAACCATTTGACAATGGCAGCTGTCATGCTAATTTACTGTAGATGTAAGCTCCTAAAAGTTAATTCTAAAACTTAAGTTGGTTCACCTCCTTGAGCTATTGAACAATTATAGACAAAATCGCTCTTTCAAGAACTTTGGTTCTGCACCTCCTTCCTGCAGTGGTAACGATCAGCATCTAGGTCTGTTTCTGGTTTATGTAAAATCAGCTTGTAATTATTGCTTCCATTCTTGCTTCCATTCTTTAACTTTCTTTTGCTTTCTATTTCATTCTTAAAGTAATTTCCAACTCATTAGCTGACTATTTTCAGGTGGGGTGGAGAGAAAGATACGAGGCAAAAATGGAAAGAGCTCAACTGTCTTGCTGATCCAGAGAGGCATCAAGGGGGTGAGACAGTCTAATATAGTCAGGACCAAAGGAAAAACCAGGAAAGCTCAGACACTTTGAATAACACTTTGTTTTGCTCAAAACTGAAAAATTGCCTTTGGGTTGATACGACAATATTAGGGGAGGGGGTTGGTTTTGCTTTGTTTCCTTTTTTCATAATTTTTCCCCAAGTTACAAGAATTTCACAGCTTTTAAAGCTGAAATTTTGGTTATCTGTGGGGTTTTTTTACAATGGACTCTACGGATCAATGTTCAAATGACAACCTTACTCTTCTGTCTTTCCTTTTAAGAATGACATAGAGATGGCAGAGGTAAAAAGTACTGAGGAAAGAGTTTAGGCAAATGTTTTGTAATTGCTTTGATGAATAACTTCAAACTATCACCTTAGACTTAACAATTTTCATGAGAGCTCAGAATTGCTACTGCACGTTAAATGCTGATTATATTTGCAGTGTATTAAATTCTGACTTATTTTTTTTCTAGAAGACATGGTAGTAACAGAATTGGAAATGTTTTAGATAGGTAATCTTTGATAGTAAGTAATTTCCTCACTATTAGGGTTAATTACTTTGCATCTCCACTGCTCAACATAAACTTTTCTGATCACATAATGAGATTTTTCTGAGTTTTACTAAATTACCGAATCTGGAATTACTTGGAATATATTTGTAATGCTTCTACAGGCATTTAAAGAGGGTGATGCATTTAATATATTGTGCTCCCTTTTGATAGTTTTCCCCTAATATTTAGTAATACTCAATTAATCACTGAAGGGGCAATCTCCAAACAAATTTGTTGATCAAATTTTCATATATGTTGCAAAGATGCATAGAGTTTAAGGAGCTGCAAAAGTCAGCTGGTAATATGAATATGGACATTAAAAGTTGTGTCTAGTGAAATTATTTTTCTTTCTACTTTTCTAGTAGACTAGAAAATATTAGACTTCTTACCTAAAAGCAAATGTATAGTGGAGGAGGAATTTTCAGACTTTTTTATCTTGCCAATGGGCAGCTTTTACAAATTTTAGTGAAGTTAGGGAAGTTTCTTGGTCTTCCTTAGGTTTTCTAAGCTTCCTTCCTTGTGATTTTCTTAGGCTAGGAACTGTGTATGATTTTTTTTTTTTAATCTGTATTCTGTAGTAAGAGATAGATTTTTATGTTTCACTGTGAATGAAGCCTGGGATAAAGAAGCTGAACAGGAAAAACACAAATATGTTGGCAGTAATCTGGAAAACAGGCAGCAGGTAATAAAATTGAGCTATCAGCACCTATAAAAGAAGAAAAAATGTGTATGTTTTTCAGTTACTCTCAGATTATATCAGACTCAAGGAAATGACATGAGAAACAAAGCAATATTTAGCCTATAAAATCATATAGAGATGGAAAAAAATGCAGCAAGGTGTTGATATTTCTGTTCAGCCTAGAGCCGAACAGTTTTTGATTGTTTCTAAGTCAAAGGAAGTTTATGAGGAAGCAGAGTAGTGGAAAAGTTCAAATACTTCTACAACTGACAGCCTACAACATGATGTAACAGTAAGAAAAATGTATTTGTTATGTTGCTGGACCTTCATCTCAGCATCCTCCTCACTCCTTTGGTGACCCAGACGAAGTGTTAACAGAATATATAGATCATGCACTAAACGTGTGAGAAGCCACACTGCATCTGCTGTCACTGAAAGGAGGTGCTGAAGGAAAGGGGTGGGGGTGAGGGCTTGCCTTGCAGGCACTGAGCGAGTGAGGCAGCCTCGCAGCACCACTGGTGGCCCTTCGGGAGGTTTGTTCCTCGGCTGCAGAGAGCTTTTCCAATCAAAGCAGTGACAGCCAGCTAGTTGACTCACAATATAGACTTCACAGAGCTCATATCTATCAGTTTTCCAAAAGCTTGTTCCAAAATTCATTGACCATTTATTAAAATAAATAAAAGGCAAAAAAACCCAGGAAGAATTTGTTGGAAGAGAGATTGCAGGTATCACAGGGATCAGAGTGGGACAATTTGAAAGAGTCTATCTGTGTCTCAAGACCAAATATCTGATTCAGATTAAATTATTAACAATTTCACCTACTTACACAGTCAAAAAGTCCAAAGATACTAAGTCTCTTGATAATTGTATATTAAGTGCTATTGGAATACACTGGTTTTCTGTAGTTGTCAACAATGGAAATGGGTTCATTATTTTTCATTCATTTTTATTGTATAACTAACTGTAAACAATATTGGTTTCATCTATTTGATATTATGAAATACATAATATGATACAGATATTATCCAAGTATTTTAGTTGTGCATCTTCTAAAAATACAGTCTTTATTTAGACATAGTAAAAATCCTTGTCTCCTCTAGAACTAATTCTAATTATAGATGTGAAAAAAATTCTTCAGAAGAATGGCTTATTCTCAGATAAAACTTTCTTAAACTCAAAATTTCAAAAAAAAAAAATCCTGGAATGATGGCATCTCAAGAGACTTTAAAAGCTGTCAATGCTTATTAAATTGAGCTGCTTCTGAAGCTGACAGAAATGAGGCCTTAACTCCTATCAAAAAAAGGTAATAATTGTTACCATAGGACTTTGTCCTACAAAATCTACTGTACTGTAAATACTTGGAGGAAAAATAAATATATGTAGAGAAACCTCAATCTGAAATATTTATCACAGCAGACAGCTAAGAGAAGTTACTAGGAAGAGCAGTCCAGGGTTTTGCTCCATATAATTTTATAGATAAGACTAATCTTCTTTTACTGATTGTGTGGGGAGCCTGCAAAGTCTGCTTGGTTCAGTGAGGTGCATAAAATTGAGTAACATGAAAATCCCGATTAAAAAAAAAAAAAAGAAGGTAAAAATGCAATTAAACAATGGCATTATAGAAGTTACAGACATCTCTAAGTGTTTGATATAGCAAGGAAAGATGGAAAGGTCAGTAATATAAATCAGTAAATTTGAATGGTCTTCTAAAATGCTGAATTATATTAATGAATGGTTCTAAAAATCATAGAATCCTAGAATAGTTTGGGCAGAAAGAGAACTTTAAAAGTAATCTTGTCCAGCTGCCCTGCAATGAGCAGGGACAGGTCACTATTTCTCTGGGCAACATGTTCCACTGTTTTAGCACCCTCTGTGTTAAAAAATTCTCTCTATCTAACCTTTTGGTTTAAACCTTTACTTCTAGTGCTGTCAAAGCAAGGCCTGCTAAAATATTTGTCACCATCTTTCTTATAGGCCCCCTTGAAGTACTGAAAGGATGCAATTAGGTCACACTGAAACCTTCTCAAAGCTGAACAATCCCAATTCTCAACATTTCCTTGCAGAAGAGTTGCTTCAGCCTCCTGATTTTTACAGCCCTTCTCTGGACTTGCTCCTACAGATCCATGTCCTTTCAGTGCTGGGGGTCCCAGAGCTAAGCAGAGCAGAGCAGAGGGGCAGAATCGCTTCCTTGTCCCCTGGCCAGGCTGCTTTGGATCAGTCCAGGACACATTTAGCTTTCTGGGCTGTGAGTGCACCTTGCCAAGTCATGACCAGTCTCTCCTCCATTTTCATCCCCTTCTTGGCAGGGCTGCTCTTCATCCCTCAGCCCCTGTTGATACCAGGGGTCATCTCAACCCAGGAGCAACATCTTGATAAACCTCAACAGATTCCCATGTGCCTACTTCTCAAGCTTGTCCAGGTCCTTCTGGATGGCACTCTTTCTTTCAGGCTTGTCAGCTGCAGCACTCAGCTTGGTGTCATCTGCAAACTTGCTGAGGCTGTGCTCTGTCCCACTGACAATGCCATTAATGAAAGCATCATCTGTTCTGTTCCCAGTACTGACCCCTGACAGACACCACTTGTCACTGATGTACATTGGAACATTTCAGCATTGATCACTATGCCTTGGATGTGACCATCCAACCAATTCCTCATTCACCAAGCAGTCAATATTCAACAATAACTCCTTATTCTTCAGTCCTGCAGTGAATTGATATTTTTAAGCTTCCTTCCTCCAGCCAAAGAATAGTCTCTTAAAATTTTGTTAATATCTTGCAAATTA
The DNA here is from genome assembly GCA_013397095.1 of Sterrhoptilus dennistouni. Lineage (NCBI taxonomy): Eukaryota > Metazoa > Chordata > Aves > Passeriformes > Zosteropidae > Sterrhoptilus > Sterrhoptilus dennistouni. The sequence continues at coordinate 245,017 of VWZU01016438.1, read as the reverse complement.
AAATTAAATAAGTACATTTTCCATTAGTAAAAAAACTGTTATTACATTGCACCAGTGGATCTGAAGGTATTCCTGCAGGAACCCTTTTTATTTACATGTCAGGAAAGAGCATTTTAATTTTCCTCATGTATTCTGATGGCTTGTCAGAGTTAACCCTGTGAGACTTATATTTGGACTTGATCCTACAAGTAATATTTTATAATCTTGCAGGCAATGCTGAAGAGTCCTACTGCACTTTTATTGCTTTCATGTCTTCATTGTAGCTAATACTTTTTGTCTTCACCCCTACTGAAAAGTGCATTGCTCTGACAATGACAGTAAAAAGTGACATTGGTGTGTCAGTGTTGGGAGTATGTACACTGTCTCATTAGCTGAAACACAATTCCTAACATTTCTTTTGTCATTTATTTTACATGCTCTTAATGTAACCTGAGTAGAGGCTGAATTCTTTACACCTCATGAACAGGGTGCAAAAGAGTGGTTGCTATCCATGCACTGCAGTCAACAGGAGAAGCAAAGAAAATGGAGTTGAGACACAATGCCACTGACTCAAATCACTAAACAAGTACAGCTAAACTAAGATCATAATTTGTGCCACTAGAGGTCACAGTAAATTTACTACCTGCCCTGATCCAAAAGGAAATCAAAGAAATAAATTTCAGAGATAATTCTTCTCTTACTCTCTTTTCAGGACAGCACAGCTACTTGCAGACAATCTGTAGTAGGTTTGCTGCCATAGCCTTAGACTGATCATGTTGGGAGAAAAAGGAAAAAAGAAAGAAGTACTCACCTTCTGCTTCAGAAATAGAATGCAAAATTGCAATTAAGAAAAATGTTACAGTGTTAATTAGGGTGCTTTGGTATTTGGCCTTTATTATGCAACTTGAATAACTCAGAACTACAATGGAAAAATTGATCAAGACAGTTTTCTTCACATCTTTATAACAGTTCTAATTTTGTATTTAACTTAATTCTGACTTTACTCTAATGAAATGTAATCAGGCTGTTTTTCTGTAATATTTGAGTTTAATTACTATGGAAATCTGATGCAACAAAGGACCATTCTGGGTCTTTTAAAATTGACTAAAATAATTAAATTAAGTTTTCTATTAAATGGTGAACCTTTAAGTTCAGTTGTTTCTATTCTTTGTTTTCTGCTATCCCTCCATGCAGTCTGGCAGGACTTGCCATAAATTAATAATATGTTTTCAGTTAATGGAAGCTCAATATTTGAAAACTGATTTAATTTTTCCTTTGCATCACAAAATGATCTAGGGTGGAGTTGATTACCACTCTGTATGTACTGTACACCAAAATTTCAATGTGAGCAGAAGTTACAAGATGAAAACATCATACCTTGGGAAAAGACTAAATGTTTCTGTGGAGCAGAAGCAAACATGAACATGCTGTTCCTGAGGTTGTCTAATTTAACCCCTTAAAGCCCCAGATTTAGAGAGGTCTGAGTACTGTGCAGTACCAAAAAAAGTCACTGGACAAATGAAAGAACCGTAGCATAGGAGGTTTGCTTGATAAACTTATAAAAACTATCTCCTATATAGGGAATTAAGCTTTGTTTTATTTGGCACTTTTAATTTTTTCTTTAGTGTTCATCTCAGTAAACCCTTATTTTCTGCCTCACCCGGGATTGCTAAATATCTGTCTTTCTTCTTCTTCCCCACACCAAACAGATTTTAACTGTCAGATAAAAAACCAGAAGACGCCTCACACATTAAAAATACAGTGCAAAATATATTAGCAAGAACATATCAATATAATTTGATTTGACAAATTCAGTCTCTGCATTATATGAAGTTTATATTTAGGAGACAATTTTGAGCCTTTGGGGAACTAACAACAGTCTAGAATTTCCCCTTTTTCTCTAACTGTTAACTAACTTTTCTTTTAATTTGGTTGATATTTTGGGACAAGTAAATAATATATAAAATACACATTAAAATATCGAACAGAATATCCTTAGGCTAGTATTATTTGGCTTCAAGTTTTGCCATTCCAATGTGCTGATCAAGACATGGAATATTTAGCTTGTCCTTAATTTTATTCTGACTCTTTTAAGTTTCACTATGAAGGACAATGAAGATAACTCCGTGTGATAATCTTTATTATGTTCACAAGGTGGAATTTTTTGATCTCTGGAATATGGCAGATCTAGAAAACTATTGATTTAAATGGAACCCTAGAGAGAAATAATTACATATTTATACAGAAAAAAAGGGTTATGACAGTATTGGGCTGGAATATTTTTCTTATTTTTATGATCCTTTAAAATGCATTTTTTAAATTTACATTTACATTTATTATTTTTAATTTTACATTTATTATTTAGATTTACATTTTTAAAATTTAAACTTTAAAATTAACCTAATAAATGTATACATAGCTATGGATATAATAATGTAAATATATCATATTAACATGAATCTATTATTTCTGTGATCAGTTGAGAACCATAAAATGAGAACTTGAGAGACAACCTTCATAATAGCTAACAATGAAAATCTATAATGATTTCTGAATAATGCTGTCTTCCAGGCTTTTTCACTATTCCTTTCAACTGTTTAATGTAGTAAATTATAGGCCATCTACATTTTTCCTATTTGATGGGTTGTATGCTGCTATGCAGCAGATTTTTTTGAAATTTCAACTATAAACATGTTTACCATACAACACTGTAGCTCAGAATGTATTACGCAAAAATGGCTTGTTGGATGACTTTGTTTAGGATATATGTAACTTTAGTATCTTCTCCCTATGATAGATTCAATGGAGGATAAAAGATGCGTGTAGCTGAGCAGTAAAATGCTCAAGCATCTGCATGCATATGCACACTTCTATTTCAAACATGATGGGTGATTACAAAACATTCTGTTGTTGGAGTCCAAGGCATGGCTTGTTCTTGTAGAGCTTTGTGTGTTTGCTTTTAGTGTATTTTCAGTATTGTAACCAGCTTTTTCCTAGATACAGCATTTTTTAAGAACTGAAAAACATCCTCTTTCTGTTATGACTGAAAAGTTTCATGTGGTTTTATAAGGAAAAACATTGATCAGACAAATATGATTAATTCATTAGAGGGTCCTCCCTACCAATTATGGCAATGGAACTTTCTAACCTCCCAACATGAAATGTGTTTGAGGCTCACAACATTGAGAAGTACCATAACTGACTGGTGAAGGGTTTAAAATATTTTGTGTCATAAAAGAATGAAACAATTTCAGAAAGAAATGAAATATTTTAAATGAAGGTGGAAAAACTACTATAGAGACATTTTAATTTAAGAAATTACAGCTGGGCTTGCTTTTGGAAGTCATCTTCAACCATACATTGTAGAGTGGCATGGCGTGTTAAATATTGATTTCAAAGAGAATGGAATGACAAATGAAATGTTAAATTGGTTGTGTGTTTATGGAAATTTTTCTTCAGATTTTTCAGATGGTAATATAGGCACATTTCTTGGCTAAAAACATGAAGGACACTTAATAAAAAATTAACACGTATTTGCTCTTGTGTGATCATTTTTCCAGTTGAAAAATCCAAAAGCAAAGAAAAAAAAGTGGAAATTTAGAAGTCTAGTTGTCTTGTACTTAAATATTATTCTAAGCCTATGATGTTTATAGCTGCACATACATTTTATGCTGGCAATTATGTCATGGTTGAAATACCTTTGCGGAAATTTGGTAGAAACAGTTCTGAGTAAATATTTTATACAGAGATCAATATAAAATAATAATCAATCAGTCTAGAGTAACAGAAAGTCAAAGATGATAGATCTCCAGCCCCACCATTGATTTTTTTAGAACAGATATTGTCCATTCCCTTGTATCCAACCTCTTTTTTCGAGGAGAAAATGAGCTGATGTCCTCAGAAACACAATTATTTCCTTTTCTGATTTGAGAAAATGAGAAGAGTAAGATTTTAAAGAAGGTGGAACTTGTTCAAAATTTAGAATAGTATGTGGGCTGACACTGATAGAAAGGATTTTCGTTTCATCTGGTGAATTTGCAACTTTCAAAACTGATAAAGTTAAAGGAAGAATGGAAATGCATTCCTGCAGAGATATAAACATGGGATGAATGAGGCAGATACTTTTAGGAGCTATCTGCATGTTGTTGCTTTTATGCATGTGAGCTTTTTGCAAAGAATTGCAGCTCATTCCAAAACATATATATAACTTTCCCTCTTCCACTTGCTTCCCTGACATATAAATCCTATATATGCAAATGTACTGACACCTACATTTCTGAGTTAGGCATTCATAAAGTAACTCTCACAGCATGCAGGAACAGATGCAGATTGTTTGTAAACCCAAACAAACAGATGATACTCAAAAAGTCTTGTGCCTGGGAATTCTGCTTCATCCACATGTTGCCTGCAGAATAATTTCTTTTTATTTCTCTTCAAGTTAGATCTTATTGGCTCAATACAATAAATTCTAGTATTAGATGAGAGACAGAAAACCAATTGTCTTCAATGTATTGTTTATTTAGGATTCAGCTCTTTTACAGGCGAGAAAGTACAGTCCACTTAGGCATTTCCAGTGAGAATATATTTCAGAACTTTGATCATTCTTCTTGCCCTGAGTTTACCTCTCTGAGGTTTTGCACAAGTTTTGAGATGGAACCAAGCTACACAAATTATTCAGGAGGCAGGTAAATGAGGGATTTACTATAAGGCATAATTGCATTCTGTTTTTTCCCTCTGTCTTTTGAAGTACTTCATAGGATTTGATTTGGGTGTTTTGATTGGTGTTAAACAGTAAGTTGGCATTTCTCATAGAGGTCTATTTTATAATCACATTTCCAAGGTGGTCTCAGAGTTGCCTTTCTCCTCATGAAGTAAATACTTTTTTTTCCCAGATGGAATTTCTTCATATATGATGGCTTTTACTTGAAGTTTTATTGTGTAGTCATTCACTTCATAAGTCTCTCACCTTTAGTTGTTCTCATTTGTTCTTGTCCATTCTACTCTGAAAAAACCCCGAACTAGTAGAACTCTTCATCGCTCTGTTCCTCACCCTGTTTTCCAAATGTTAAGCACAACAAACCAATGTGAAAATTGCCCAGTGGCCCTTCTTCACTCCTGCACTTTACTTCTCTAACTCCTAATCAATTATTTATCTGTGTAGTGACATTCCTTTTATAAGAGGGCTGTTTAGTTCCTTTCAAAACATTTTGTGAGCAGGTTGTGAAGGCATTTTAGAAAAAACAGGTAGATTGTGTGAAATGGATGATCTTTGTTCCTTCATCTGTCGGACCCCTCAGAGAATTCTAGTAGGTCTGTAAGGGTGACTTTCTTTTATGAAAGTCATGATGTTTCCTTTATGACCATTTTCATAGCACATCTTAAAGATGTCTCTCATGCCTAAAATTAAAATCTAGGGTTTTATTTGATCTCTTTAACGTAAATATTTCTTTAAAAACTCTTTTCTAATACTCTGGTCTTCTCACTATGTTTATTATACTTGTTCAGTCTAAATAGGATAATTAAGCTTCCTTCTTTAGAGTTAAATTTTTTTCTTTATAATTGAAGTCTCTTTGATCTGCCTACAGTAGAAACTGTTGCCCTTTTCACATAGGCAGTAAAAAAGAGTAAGTATTGCATTGTTCCCATTTAAGCCCAGAATTTCCATCTCTGTGGATTCTGACTTGCTTTTTGAGTTGTTAGTCTTCTCACTGAACTTGATTTTAATCTCTGTTTTAAAATGCAACAATCAAATGCTTAATGTATTTATAATCTCCATTTAGACATACAGTTTAACACACTAGCCCTTATGTATGTCTTTGAGCAGGAGACTTGTCCAGATCACCAGGTTGTGAGCTTAGTGAAGAAGAAAAACATGGGTTTTTTAATGATATTGGTTCTATTGTCTTTATGATATAGCATTTCAGTCGTCACATTTGTCCCAGAGAATTGAAAACAAGCATTTCTTGCCATAGAAAACTCTCACGTTTTTCTCCAGTAGCACTTATCATCTAAGAACAAGTCTTGAAGCAAAGGTGGACTTACTTTTTTGGTGAAAGTAGGCTTATTTTGTTGATGAAGCTGTGCTATTAAGACTATCAGACTGATGGACCCAAAATAAAAATTGGGTTAGTTATGTTTTTTCAGGGCATTTAGCCAGCAAAAGCCTTAGATTACGGTGTTTGGTTCCAGTGTTTGCTTACATGTCTTGCACTTTACCCCAAGGCTGAGAAGTACAAGATGTATAAGCACTCCCTGAAGCAAACAAATTTTTCTATTTACAGCAGAGATGCTGTCATCAGTGGGCCACAGGGTCAGATTCTCTGGTTTTTTGCTTCTCTTTCTTTGCTGTGCTTTGAAATGACTGGGGCCTCTCTTCTTACGCATAATACTGTAATCTGTGTTGTCTTTATACACTAATTTTGCTTTGAATACATTTTCTAAATAGGGCCCTGTGGGGGACTTATCTAAGTGGAGGCTTGTTTTGTGCATTTTGAATGATTTTACTTATGCCTAATATGCTCAGAACAGCCAAAGTAACATTACCTTCAATATATCCAGTAGTGCAACTTTACTTGCTTACATAATTGACACAAATAGAGGCAGCAATGGTTTTTAAAGCACCTAAGTTTCCAGGAGGGGATTCTGTATTTGCTTGTTTGTTTGTTTTCCCTTTAGACTTTGTATAAACTCCCTGTTGATATCTGTTGAAATTTTTTTCCTATCATAATTAATTAAATTCAAGTTTAGCCTCCAATTTCCTGTTGTTTTCTTGAAAATCTAACTTATCATGCTTCAGTTTCCCATTTAGCAAATGAATGCACCATGCAAATGCCCAGATTCTTTGCATCTATTGGTTTATTATCAGAATTTAATGCAAATAATAATGACATTTGTTGTTTTACACAGTATAATACTTTCAACAGTTCAGAATTTTTAATGCATTTATTTTACTATTTAGAAAACAAAATTTATGCTAAAAGTGCTGTTCTGTTAGTTTTGTTACTGAGGGACAAAACTACCATAATGGGATCTTGAGGTGGATTTTCCTTGTCTTGCACCAACAATTTCATAGAAATAGCTGATGTTGCAAAGCCTAGAACACTTGTTTCTGTCCAGTATCTATGCCAGACATCTCTCATATTCTTCTGTACAAACATTTGTAGCATTCTCTTCTGGTCCTCCTCTAATTTAAAACTTTATTCATACTCATACCCTGAACGGTCTAATGATATGTGTTGATGTTTATCGAATTCATTGTCTCTTACATGACAATGTCTGCAGAAGAAATTGCTTCAGAAATTGCTTTTAGATGGTACTGATTTCCTTTGCGTATCTCTCCCCTTGGGTGATAAAACATTACATATGCTGTGAATTAATTTGGTGCTCTGTTGTGTGTACAACCACTGTGATAGTGCAGCACTGCTTTAACTTTTTTTTTTTTTGTCACAGCATGAACGGAAAAATCCAAACTATTATTAAAAACCTTAGGAAAAGAGTACGAATAAAAACGTATTAGAGATGATGAATCATATGTTCTTACAAAGGTAAGGGTTGAAGTTGAGGAAAGCTAAAGGGAGGGACTTTACAGGGGTTTTTTTCCATTTTAAAGGTGCTGGATTAGTCTTTAGATACTGATTCAAGCTAAATATTTCTATACATCAAAAACTGTGGGCAATAGTACTATGGAGAACAAATTGATAATTAGGCAGCTCTGTGTGAGCTGATCTGTTTTCAGGCCTTCACCTAGCACATATTCATGCTGGGCTATGTAGTGCTGCATGAAAATTGTACTGCTCATTTTGAATAAGTTTCTACCTCTAACCCAAAGAGCAGGAAGGCATGGCCGTGGTCATCTTGCTTCCACCACCTACATGCTCACAACCACTGCTGGGGAATGTCTTTGTGATAATGCATTGCTGAATGTGTCCTTGGGTGTAATTTTTTCTTTGCAGTAGAAATATGAGTCATGACCTTCCTGGCATTTCTCAGATCACAATCTATTCTGTTTAGTCTTTCTCTCTCCTTTTGACTTCCTGCACTTTGTCCTCACCCCAGTGATGAACACACAAAAGAGATGATAAGGAGCAATGAATCCCCTGAAGATAATACTTTTACATTTGCAAAGTGAGGATTTGCTGGCATTCATGCCTAGTCTTTGGTTCACCTCTGTCCTACATTTAATAGAATCCTTCTCAGCTGATTGATTGCCTTTAAAACTTGTATTTTCTCCTCAGAATAGGAAGTCACAAACTGTGACCTCTTAAGTGCAAAATTTCTCCAAACATTTACAGATGCATAGACACATAGAAGTGTATATGTATTCTTGTGCTTTTCAGACTAGTGGCAGAACAACCAAATTCCCAGAGTACATCAAATCAAAGCATAAATGTAGAAGGCAGCTCATAGCTGCATCAAGATAGAACAGAATCCTTCTGTTTCATTTTTTCTCACCTTCTAGTGTTTCCATAATGAATTACCACCTTCATTGTCCCAAATTCTTCTCAAATTGTTCAAAATGAAAGGTACATTTCAACATTCAATGAACTACAGTGTTCCATTTAAAATCTCTAGGTCTCAGAGGTTGACATAATTTCTGCATGATTCATATAATTCTGAGTAAGAATACTTTTGACACATTATGATAAAACAGGAAAAAAATTACATTCTGAAAAAATATGTATGACTGAGTCTGAGTGGAGTCATATTAAGAATAAAAATAACAGGAATATACTAGTATGCTTACCCTGAAGGAAATTCTTATTGCTAGTTATTTTTAAGAGGATTTTTCTGTTATGTATGTGATAAGAAGATGATAAAACTATATGATCTTTTCCAATAATTTCCTCTCAATACACTCAAGAACCACACAGAAAATTGGCAAGCCTATGCTTTAATGCTTTGCTAAATCTGTATCAAAATCAGAGCCTTTCTTGTATTTACAATCCACTTTCATTTGCCCCGAGGAGACAAAAAATTAAACAAAACACTCTGCATTTAGATTTTTGTTTGTTTTGAATTTTCAGTGCTTTTAATTGTCTATGCTTCTCTGTCCATTTGTTCTTTATGAGTTTGAGTTGATCGAAACATTGTTTGCTCCATCCTTGTTCCTTCTAAGTTAAATATGGATCAGCACTATTCTTAAAATTTTCAATACTCTATTCTCATTGCTTCTTTTGCATGTTAGTAAGACAAAATGCTTATAGATAAGGAATTTTTTTAAAACTATCTCTTTAATTTGTGATTATAATTCCAAATAAGAATAAAGAAACAAATACAACCAAATTAATGCCACACAGGCTGGATTCTTTTAAGTTCTAATATTGCAGAACTGAAAATAATTATGGATAACCATCTAGAATCTGAAGCTGACTGGAATAATGATACTTTTTAAAAGAATATTTTCCTAATAAGTGTTAAAAATCTGTATTCTGAAGCATGAAAATAAGTGGTTAATCGTTCTCCTGTGCATTCAGTCCTCCAAAATCAGGAGAATCTGAAGGCAAAGGAAAAGCATAAATTAGAAACCAACCAACATGATTGAGAAGAACAGAGGAACAATTATAAAAGGAACAGAACAATAAAGAGGGACAATTATGAGACCATTTAATTGTTTTTAAATTTTTGTGTTAGGGATTTGTTAACTCTGTTGTTAGCTGTTTACCAAGTTGATAACAAAGTTTGAAAAAAGTCCTAATACTGCTGTAGATTCATTTCTTGGGTGAGTTGAACAATGCAATCAAAAAAGGGCAAGATTTTTCAATAAATTTTGATTTTGAGAAAACCAGATGACACTATTATAATGAAAGATGATTCAATGTTTTCTATTTCAACAATATTTCCAGAATGTTCAAAAGCAGTGACTATATTTCAACATAGAAAAATCAGGACGCAAAGAGGGTTTCTATCTGTCTAGTGATTTGAAAATCTTTATGATTTTAAAAAGACCTGCAATTAATTTAAAATTATTTTTAATAACTTTGGAAACAATGAATAACAAATAATATCTGTATTCCTGGTGGATGTCAAACCATGAAATCCTTTCCTGATGTTCATGTAGGATAAGCCCAAGAAGACCTGAAATAAGGGAAAATATTCAATTCAGTGAATAGGTCGAGAATTTCAATAATCTCAGACAATTAAAACTCATTTGCCTGGTGTTTAATGCTGAAAAGCTAAGTGTGGATGGTAGGCTGAATATGCTAAGAGATAGATATGTTAACAAATAGCTTCTGTTTTCCTTGGATACAAAAATATCACTTACAGGACATCAGCGATCGAAATAAGGTTCATCTTTTCAACAACGAAGCAATATTTGTCACAGCTGAATAGTATTTAGTGTGTTCACAGTTTTTATGAAATACTGGAATAATGTTAGGATCCCACTCCGGAAATAGTATTAGGGTCCTACTATTAAGAGATGCTTCTGCCTGGACTAAGGTGCAAATAAGCTCATATGCCAAAGTCAATAGTATTTTACTTAACAGAGAGAGGCTGAGAGAGAGAGAGATAGATTATAGTCACCATCATGTGAGTTTCAGCAGCCTCCTGATGGCTCTTCTTCTTCTGGTCTTCTTGGTGGTGGGGGTCCCCAGAGAGTTCTTCTGGAGGTACCACTTTTATACAGTCCACATCCTGGATATCCAGAGCCCTACATGAAGTTCTCACAACTTGGAATAGCACATGCGTAAGCAGTTGCTTCCTTTCCTACATTTTGCCATGGTGGGAATTTTTGTTTGAATAGGTTACCCAGATCTGCTTCACCTGGCCTGACATGTTCCACTTGTTGTGTCTGAGATTTTTCCACAGTCTGCACTGTGGAATCTTGTCCAGTCTGCTAATTCCAAAACTTTCACCTCTGTATAGGCCTGAAATTAACAGCTTCCTGTTTGCCATCTAAGACTGTTGGGGTAGTTAATCTTGTGGGAATTTCCTCCTTTGTCAGTGTTTGGGACAATTCATTGCATTCTTTAAGTGTAAGAGTGACAGCTATCACTAGCACCTTGCCAATGAGTTTCAGTTTCCATGAAGATTTGTTATGTTTAAAAGAGAACCACTAATTTTTTGGTTTTTTTTCTATTTTTTCTTCTTATGCTCCCCTTCCAATTTCTCCTCTCCTCTGTTTTTACTCTGCAGAAGAAATACAAGGTCCTATTATGCAGCAATTTCAATTACTAATGTCTCTCCAGCTTTCATGTCTCAGAACCAAGAGTGACAATATACTTCAGAGGAAGTTCAAAAATTAGAAAGGATAGGTTTGCAATGTCTGGCTTTAATTCAGCACCTTAATCTGTTTTAATTTAATCAGCTCCACCTACTTACTTTGCCTAGATTTAGTACCTTAACTTACTTTCTCAAATATCCGAGAAGAAGCAAATTATCTCAAGGTCAATGTTAAAAATCATGACTTTGCAAATGTCCTTTAAAAAGAAAGTGAAGAAAATCTCTTGAAAATTTCACTGAATTCTCAGGCAATAATGCTGAAATATTTACACCTGCACTTTCCCTATATCATTCAATAGGCTTTTTCTAATAAAGCATAGGTTTTATGCAGTAAAGATTGTTGGGATAATTACCTAAGACACCACAGAAAAATTAATAAACTCTGTTAGAAGTTACTGGTCATAATTGCTAAATAAAGGGAGCATAGATAACTCTTACATTTTTGCCAGTTAACTGCCCGCTACAATAATTTAAGGCGCAAAATAAATATACTGTGCCAAGAGCACTATTTGTTGTGAAACACTGTGGAGAGGAGGACTTACTAAAGGCAATAGATAAACCTGTGTCAGGTTTTTGAGATACAGATATTTAACTTAATTGCCTTGTCCTCATGAAGACTTTTAATCAAATCCCTGTTACTCTCTTCTTCTAATGGGAGGAAAATCCCAGACGTTTGGGGTTTGTACTTTACTTGTCTTTTGGTCTTCCCCAGAACTGTTAATGGAAGTTTAAATAGATGATTAACTTTTCCTTTGAATCCCCATGATTTATTTTCAGCTTGGATTGAATTTCCTCTTAGCTTGTAGATTAACTGTAGAAAACAAATAAGGCAGCTTGCATTAGCTTTGATTATTTTTTAAACTCTTTTATCAGCTAGTTCTACTTTTCTTACATCATAGATCATATTAAAACAACCGAGCTATTGTAAATTAAAATCTAAAATTCCATGCCCAAAAAAATTTAAAAAGTTTCTGTCTTTTTCTGTATAATTCATTGTTCTGCAATATTGTAGATCTTATTGTGGACCTAATTTTGCTCTTGTCAAATCTTAGGAACAAATTGGATTTGGGAGAGTGTTTAAAATATTTTCACATAAGACATTCCTATATATATTTTCTTCATACAGAAAAAATATTATAAACACTATGACTATTGATTTTTTTCCTTTTTCAAGGTCCCTCATTTCTTCTGAAAATTATTCCTGGGTAAAGAATAAATAAGAATAAATAAATAGTAAATAAAGGATAATTCTTAGGTAAAGGTATAAAAGCATATTATTAATATGGCATTTATTTTAGTGAATACACTGTATCACTAACACTCTATCAAATCATTTGTCTATAAGTTTTTAAAGAGCTAAAGATATTAAAGTTCAAAGTCCATGGATTTCTTGACATTTTATTTTCTTTTCCTATTCCTTGAGAGTTCAGAATGGAAATATGTACATTTAAATATATAAAATTATTTTTGACACACTGATGTCTTCTCACAATACTTTCAATTATGCTTTTTTTCTTTGAAAATCTGTATTTTCCAATTGAACCAATTTGAAATACATCTTGAAATATCTTTTTTGTACATTTACTCATCTCTGCCAAGATGAATGGTCAGTCTGAAATAAAGAAGCTCAGTTCACACAGCTGGAAAAAATGAAATATATTATAGTTATAGAAAGCCACCTGTTGGAGTTTTTCTGAATGATCAGAGCTCAGTCTGTTTTTTTCACCCTATGCACTGACATTATTCCTGTGTTTGTAGATTGGTGTCAGTTCTCACTTTGTTCTTATGACTATTCTGTCCAGCAACCTGGGACCCATTTTTGTAGTACACATGGAGTAATGTAGTTCCACCTATTTCACTGCCAGTTGAGTGACACACGAGGATTTTCTTCCATCTGTCCATTTATTAATGATCTTCTTTACTTCCTTATTTGCACTCTGAATGTATTGGAAAAATCAAACACGTGACATTTTCAAAAAGTAAAAAAATTGATGAATACATAATAGTTAACAGTAATTTTTTCATTACATCATAACCACCCATTTTCATATTTTATTTACTTATCAGAGGACTTCATCAATTCTCCCATTCAGAAAACATGTACATATTGAAGTCCAGTCTCTCTCCATTTTATTTTCCCTGCTCTAATCTCCACAAATAACAGTGAATCATGGAGTCATTTAGTTAGGAAAAGAAGTTTGCGATTATCAGGACTAATCATTAATCCAGCACTGCCAAGTCCACCTCTAAACCACGTCCGTAACAGCCATATCTCCATGTCTTTTTAATACTTTCAAGAATGGTGACTCCACCACTTCCCTGGGCCTCCTGTTCCAAAGCCTGGCAATCATTTCTGTGTGGAATTTTTTCCTAGTATTCAATCTAAACCTTCACTTGAGCAACTAGACATAATTTCCTCTTGTTCTCTAGCTTATTACCTTGGAGAAGAGACCAAAACCCACCTTTTGACAGCCTCCTTTGAGGTAGTTGTAAAGAGTAATAATTATAATAATTATAAAAATCCTCTCCTTTCATCCAGGCTAAACAACCCCAGCTCCTTCAGCTGCTCCTCATAAGACTTGTGTTCCTGATCCTTCACCAGCTCTTCTGTCCTTCTCTAGAAAAGCTCCAGCACTTCAAAATCTTTCTTTCAGTGTGGGACCCAAAACTCAACACAGGATTTGAGGTGTGGCCTCACCCTATTAACAAAAACCAGTGAGTGTAATGAAGACATTCTGTAGTTTAGTCTAGACAGTTTAGAGAAACAGGTTAAAACTGAAGATTAATTCTAAATTTGATCCACATATGCAAAGTTGGGGGTCGCTCTCAACTAAATTAGGAATACTGGGATAATTGAGGCATGAATAACTTCTATGACAATTTGACTGTCTCTAATGTTCTGTTCAGATCAATTGTCAAGCCTCTAAGAAAATGTTTGTCCTAAAGGCTGATGTGCAACAGAACAATGAATCATGGATTCACTGTAGCTAAATTGAAACAGGGAAGAAATTATGACAAAAAATAGTGGAAAAATTTCCTGAGATTTCAAAAATCATTTTAATCTGTGTAAGAGTTGATTTCTGGTTCAGAGCCTTTTTCCTTGAACTCATTCATTTGGGAGAAAGTGAACCATGTGTCTTGAGAGTGATTTTATGAAATTGTAGTGAATACAAACAAAAACCCCACAATAAAACTAACTGTTTCAAAAAAGATATGTCAAGCTCTCTGTATTCTAAGTCAGCTTGATGACAGTCATGAGAACACTATAGTGATAACTAAATACTAGAAGTAGAGGGGTACATTGATATAATAAATCCTTCTGAGCAATGTAGGTAAATTCCTATTAGCAGTGCACAGAATTATTCTCTGTTTGCTGCATTTTTTGATATAAATCAAGGTTTTTTGTTATTACTTTAATTGCCCTGTATATCACATTTTATATCTAAGTGACTGATTGGGTTCTCTTTGCAGAGTGACATTACATTTCCTTAGCTATTTCTTAGAAAACTACTTTTGCTTTTTGGTTTAGATTACAACAATTTTCAGTTCTTTCTGAATAATTTCTGAGTAATAGAATATCTTGTGACAAAAACTGTGATAACAGGTCTTATCTGTACTTCCATACAAACCTAATTATAAATACATGTGGGAAATGAGGGCTACTGTTCGTGAACCTGAAGAGTGGTGATGTGAAAGGAAAAATGCAGGAGGAAACTGGCAATCTTCCCAAATATTTGATATTTCCTTGCTATAAGAGCACTGGCAGTCTGGGGTGTATCTTTCCAATATGAAAAGCAGTACTGGGAAGCCTGGATAGCCTTTAAATTTGATCTTGAATAGAGGTCAACTAGTTCCCCAAAGTGATTTTATAAATCAGTCTGGCTGGAGCAGATTTAGAAGACTCAGGTGTTCTGGAAAGTTAAAACTTCGTTTTTTAAACTAACTATTTAGCTAATTACTCTCTTTTTAGCATAGATTTTTTTATTAGAATTGTAGTAATATGCGAAGTGAACAGCACCACAGAAATGCAAATACTACTTAAACATTCGGGAGATGGAAAATGAGATGGTGCAACAAAGTTATTTTGTAATCTCAGTTTTGCAGTTAACTTTATCTACATTCTGTTAATAATGCTGTTCTCAGTGATCCTGAATGTCATCACCATTATTTGGATAACTGAGACTGGCAGTTCTAACAAAAAGCTGAGAGATGCATGCTTAATGAGACTGAACTTTTTCCGTCTCTGGAGGTATTCCCCTTCAGGTCAGGACTGAGATACATGGATGGTTTAGTCTAAGGGAGCTTCTATTATTGCTTCTAATGTAATATTCATTCCCTGGATTTACTAGTGCAGAAATTATTCTTCCAGGCTTTCAATCTGGCAAACTTCATTAGTATTAAATGTTTTCTAGTATGCATAGGGAAAAAATAAAATCTTTGTTTTCATTTACCCTCTTGGTAATGTAAGACAGAGCAAGGTAAATACTACAGACAAGAATTTCCTCATATCCTTTAATGATGGTTGCAGCTAAAATTGATTAAAAACTCCTAAAATCCTCCTGTTCCTGGTCAATCCTGCAGCTACATCCTAGTAGAACTCTTATGCATACAAACAATTTAATCTCACTTATTAATATTTGAGTCCAAGCAGTGACCTATGATATTATTTATCTGCCCAGTCCTGCCTTATGATTCCCACAATTGCCACCTTCTAGCTCTTGAGGATCTCAGGGACACATTCCTCTCCCACAATGTTTACAACCTAGTTTCATGCATTTTGTAAAGCACCCCTTAGTCATTGCATGCTTTACTCAATTTACAGTGTCCTCAGTACAAACTTACTCCATGCAAATATATTGAAACTGTTCATTGTGCATTTACCTGGTTGAGGAGAACAGTTTCACAAAAAAAAATTTGAAAAACCAATTAAATACTTCAATTCCAATTCAGTTCTGTCTTTAATTTGTATATTTTTTATCCCTGAAATGTTTATAGTAGACAGAATGAGATCAGAGATAAAAATCGCATCTCATTTCATGTTTTCTCCATATTAATTTTATTGACCTAGAACTGCTGAAGAAGGAGTATGCATGCATGTCTCTTAAAACCTAAGAAGTTTGAGGTAATTGGTTCCAGCCACAATTGGAAAACTAGGAGAAAAAATATTTCACTGATCTCTGAGGCTTCTGCAACAGAATGAAATTTGTTGACTGGTGTTGTCCCAACTAATCCTAGTAAACGACTTCTGTTCTTAGTACTGAGAGCACTGTGGGATGCAAGCAGCTGAAGTGAATTCACCTGTGTGACCTGGCAGTCAGTTTTCAATAAAGTCCTCAAGTATCCTCAAGGTAGACACTAATAATCACAGTGTCAGCTTACTGGCTTCTTCTCTTTGAGTAGCCTTATGGTTACTTCCGAGCTGTTCCCTGGCCAGCCTCCTCTTCAGATAACCATATAAACGAATTATTCCTGTGGGTCCAAATCTCAGACAGAAACATGGTCATGGCTTGGAAGAAGGAGCAGACTCACACTTGGGAACCAGGAAGGTTTTATTCAGGCCCAAGCCCAGGTGCAAGTGAGCTTTCTGGGGCTTACATGCCCTTAAATACAGGAGGCGTTACCTTTAGGAATGAAGGAGCGTGACTTAGGAACAGAGGGCATTGGCAGGGCTATTTAGGGGCAAAAAGTGGAGTGGGGAAACCTGAAGCCTGGCTTAGTCACCTCGCTTTTCCAGTACGCTCAAGCCTTAGGGTGTGGCAGTGGGTATTATGAGGGAAGGATTACAATGAACTAGGAGTAGGCTATTGTAAGGGGAAAACCACAGGGATTTGGGAAAGAGGGGTTTGTAGGGATGAACCATTACAGAAATTTAATAACAAAAACATCCAGAACTTTAGAAAACTCAAAATGCACATTGCAACATAGCCTGTTGTAGCTGTGACCAGAATCATATGTTTAGAGCCAGAAAAGAGAGGAATGAGATAGGATCTGTGAATCATATTGAATTGCAGGGAGAAATGTCCTTACTGATCTAAGGTGGTACCTGGCTAAATCTGAAGTATGTAGTATCTGACTGGATTTATTTTCATCTCACCTGCTGACAAATCCTTTCTTCTTCTGTCACAAAGGAGTACAAGTGTATTAAAAAGGACACAGATTCATCTTGTCTGCTATTATCTTTCTGTGAGTCAGTTAATGTATATTTTACTTTCTGATGAAACTGCAGGGTGCATAACAGTCCAGTGACAGTGGATAAAATCATTCAGTGTGGCTGAATTATGTGTCATACTTATTAATGTGCAAGGGTATTTTAGTGCATAAGCAGCACCACACAAATTGCCTTTCCTAAGAAGTAGGGCATCATTCACTGCATTTAAGCTTCAACGCAGGAGTAATGACACATTGACAGAATAGAGTAAATTATTCCTCTAAGTCAGGTTACCTCAGGATGTCTGATGGTCTCTTTGAATAAATTGGCTTATTGTCTTTTTTTACCCTTCCTTCCTTCCTTCCTTCCTTCCTTCCTTCCTTCCTCTCTTTTTGCTTATGAATTATGAAAATCGTAGTTGTAAAAGCAAAACTACCTCTTTTTTAATTTACTGTGCCAGAAGCTTCCTTGTTTTCCATCTGATCCCAGTGGGGGGAGAAAAAAGTAAAACAGTCCTGTAAGATAGCAGTAGCCTCATCGTAGCTTTCCACTTATTTATTTTTTCAATTATCCTATTATGGATTCCTCAAATTTTGCTGTTTCTATCTGAAAATTATGAGGATTTACACTGTCTTTATTTGTTGTATAATGTCCTAGGGATTGCATGATACCAAACACATTTGAGAAGAGACAGTGCAGTTCGAAGTAAGATTTGGTGCTCAAAGAAACAGCGGAGATTGTTAGAATGTTAGATTTTGATAAAATCAAGGCCAAACTTAAAAAGAGTAAAGCATGATGGAAATCAGCTGAAGAATATAGATCTCAGCATCAGCCTGCAGACAAGTGCAGTCTGTGCTGCATCTGGATTTCAAGTTATGCTGGTTAAATACAATGGTTTAAAACCTCAAGAATTTTAAATGGTTTAAAACTCAATTTTAAATTTGAGTTTAAAACCTCAAGAATCTAGTCAAGAATGAACTAGAATTGTCTGCCACTTCTCAGCATAGGGACTTCCACTAGCCTGTATAATTGTTGCTCATGTTCACTCATAAACATTTCATTTAAACATATCACTAAATCACCTACTGAAAATCAGTGAGTCGGTGAAGGAGAGGAAGGCAACCCTTAAGGAACAAATGCAGGAAATGGTGTTATGAAGCTCTATGGACAACTAAATGAGCTGTCTCACAACTACATGAGCTGTGGGCCATAAAACTGGACAAGACCTGGGCACTGCTTCCTTTATAGATTCCGTTCTCAAATCTTCTCAATTCTGGTCATTGCCCTGTCCTCCTCTCCCCTCCCCTGCCTTCTCTATTTCCCCTTTTTTTTTCTTCATTTATGGGAGAGAGTATTTAAATGCTTTTGCATTTTCCAATGTTTCCTGACTATTCTTGAACCTAGTCATCTTTCATGACATAGAACAAATTAAACTTTCTGCTTTTTGAGTCAATTTTGAGTAACTTCTGTGCACACTGTAAGACATTTCCCTGCATGTCTACATGCCATCTCCCCATACGTGATAGGAGGTGCTCACATATTAAAAATCTTATCTGCCCTGCTGACAAACTTTTTGTGCTGTATCTGTTACTGCTGAATTACTGCTTTGTCTTTGTGGGCCATTATTCTCTTTGATTCCTGTTGCTAAGAAGTGGCTGTAGTAACTAAGCTGTTTATGTACTTGTGTTTTGAAAGGGAATCAGAACTGTTGAAAGCCTTTATTGCTTAAATCCTCCTGTGTAATATCATTCATGTCCCCTCATAATAGTGAAGATTATGGGATCTAATCATAACTCTATGGGCATGAATCTCAGCCTTGATATATCTTGTAGCTGAGCTGCATAATGTCTAAGAAGCATTCAGCTCCTGCTGTGCTTGACATCTGAGCAACAAGAGAAGTCTTCCCATAACTCATATTGCTATTGTTATAATTATTGATATTAAGACTTCATTATTTTGATGCTCAGGTAATGATTCTTTTTCATTATATTGCTTCTCAATATACAGTTTCTGTCATCATGGAGTTAATGTTGTTTAATCAAATAAAAAATTCTCATCTGCTGCTTTTGGTATAATTAAGTAGAATATTTGTCTTTGGATGTTTTACTGCAAAAATGTGGCAGGCAGTCAAGTCTGCTATTTAAGAATATTAAATAATTCATTCCTCTGAAATTTTATCTAACAGCAGTCATTTTGAAACCCATTAGAATGGGCTTCATCAATAAATAAATAGCATATCAGCCAGTTTCCTATTATGCCAAAGTAACAATGTTATATTTTACAATGTTCAGATACGTCTGCTTTCTGAATTTCATACATCAGAGATCTTTATGCTTCTCCATAACCTAGTCTGCATTTTAATTTATTTCATTTCTTAAAAAACAGAGTACTTTTCCTATGCTTTGTCTTTGCAGACTCTTCCTTGACTGTTAGAAATATACAGTTGCCATTTCCAAATAGTATATGTTTTTCAATAAAATTATTATGGTGAAAACAAAAATCTAACTGTTATGGAGTCCCAGACAAAATGATCAAAGGCAACTTTGAAAGGTTAGCCAGTCCAGTCCTTCTTCACTAGGAAAAGGTTTTCATAAATTTTCACTGGTGGTCCTTTCAGCTATGAATTTTACCCTGAATGTTTATTGAAGCGAAACTAGTCTTTTCAGCACTCTGTCCTTGTCCTCCTCACACACACACACACACACACACACACTCACACACACAATCTGAACCAGAGTTTCAGAAGTTGTAAAAGAGTTATACTTATTCTGAGCAGGACCACAGCCTGGATGTTTGGAACCTAAGCCTCCAGGATATGCTGTGGCATTTGTATGCCCTTGTCAACATGCTGCTTGGAAAGGGAATGACAGTGTCAGATACAGCACTTCCCCACCCACCTACCATTTATTTTCTCTCTTCTTTGTCTAGCAAGACAGTATCAGTTGTATGAGAAAATAAGTGGCACCTAGGTCTCTATCTCTTTTTTTTGCACTGGAAAATTATTTCATCTGGGTTGAGGTAGGGTGGCAGCTCTCCTGTACAAGAAAGAAATAAGGGAATGAGGAGTATGTGACCACTACTGCTGAGCTGAACATGTATTGTCCAAAATTTAAATATCATCAGAGAAGGAGAAAACTAAATTAAGCTTGTCTACTTAAAACTTTTCTTCTGCATTGTGCCTCACCAGGAGACGTCCAGGTCTAGGGTATTACTGTCCTGGGTTGCAGTGTAGGATGTACACAAAGTATTTATTCTATCACCATTTTCATGAACTGATCAAACCAGTTGGGCCAGTGTTTTCCCAAGCCCCCTGCCTCTTCTGCTAATGCCCTTTGGGGTGTCTTCTGCTAATGGCCCATTAACGCCTTGCCCATGACTCACAGGTAACTCCCTCCAGGAGTTATCTCTGTTAATGGGCCATCAAGGACCCACTTCACACTTCTCATGCTATTGTGAGATGCTCTGCCCAGGGGGAGGAGCCAAGCATTCTCACCTGGATATAAGCTGGGATGTGGGACAGTGCTGGGGCACTTACCCACTGGATTCCCAGAGGACCAGAGCTCCCAGACCTTTCTACAGGATCACTGCTTCAGGAAGAGCACTTCACCTGGACTGCTTCCACCATCCTGCTCAGGTTGTATTCTGACTCTGTCAGTGGTCCTTTGTGTTATTGCATTTATTTTATTTTATTTTTACCTTTTTACCTTTCTTCCTATTAAATTATATCTCTGACTTGGAGCCTCTCATTCGTTTTGCTTTCAAACCACAACAATTACTCTACAAGTATTTGCAGTATGAAGCTGCAAATCAAGGGTGAGCAGAAAAGCTCTATTGAAAGTACAGTGAGGATTCATAAGGTAAAAGGCGGCTAGTAAACTTTGGTCAAAATTTCCACTTCTCTACCCCATCAAAAAGATAGACTATACTGGTCCTTCTGAAGATTAAGTTCCTTTACTTCTGTCCTTGCAACGGTGGCTCATGAAAAATACAATAGTCCTTTAAAAACAAGAATAAAGTTTTGGCACTTACGACATATAATCTTGTATTCCTGAAGTAATGTCTAGAAAACTGAAATGTGCTGAAAGTCCTTCTTTTCCCAAATATATTGATAGGTTTTCAGAATATGGTTGTGGATTTCAGGGACTTCTACATTTTTGTAGAGAATTGATTAAAAATTTTTAAAGTTTGTAACAGTGTCTTTGAAGTAAAGGAATACTCTACGCATTCCGAACTGACAAGAACAAACTGGGTTGTCACAGCTTTTATTAGCCTTTCTCCTTGACAGCACATCTCACTGACTGTTAGGCAACCTCCAAAATAATTTTGTGCATGATCTGAGATGTGATAAACTATCTCTCCTTGTTATTGATGTTCTCTCTCCTCTCAGAAGGGTGGTATTAAATCAGATGGAATCTGAAAGGCAGGTTATTCTTTAGCAGTACTAACACTCGGTGTGTCAAACAGTGCAAATCATTAGGTTTGAAGAAAAGCATAACAAAAGGGAGTTAAAAGCATATGTGAGGGAGAGAAGATTTGTTGATCACTCAGTAAAATCTCATGCAGCTGCTGGTGGTCTGTTTCTGTGGAGCCACTGAAAAGGGTATGAACTCCAAAGAAAATGACAATTATGCATTGAATGATGTTTTAAAGTAAAAAACATGTATAGAGTGTTCAGGCTTTTTACTGGAGACAGCCTGATATACATTGGCTATACATAGATATATATTGTAGCTTAATGAGCAGTCATCTCTTTTGCTGTAAATCAAGTGTTCCATTCAGACTCAAATTGATTGCCTTATTTGGGGGAAAGTGAGGGGAGGAATATAAGGAAATTGCTTTATCTCCTATCTTCTATTTTTTGGATAGTGGTAACATTTCTTCCCAAGACTTTGCAATTTAACTTTCCACTTGTAAAAACTGGTAATGAGGCATTGCCATACCAATTTCCAGAAAGAAGATTTGCATATGATCTGCAAGTTATCACAATGTGCCGGATATTTGGAAATTGGCCACGCTTTACTCCTACACTGAGGTGTGTGATTCGCCATGGCTCTGCCATCCTTGCTGTGTTGGTAAATACTTTTAGACACACGTGGAATATACCAATCAATGTCCCTCTGCTAATGTGTTTTATACCAGCTTTCACTGTGATATACATTAAACCGAGAGTCTGCCTCCCTTGTAAGCCTATCTCTTCACACATAAGTATGTTTTCGAGAATTAGCATGCATGAACTTCTCTCATCTGCAGTAGCTGAGTTTCATATCCTCAAAATTTCATATTCCAGAGAGTACATTGCACAAATAGTCTTTGGGAAACTAGGACTTCTATCTGATGGATTGGGGTAGTAAATCCAGTGATGTCACTTCTGAACTCCTGGAAGGACAGAACACACAGCTTATGGTCACAAGTGTTTGCTTCAGTGAATCTGATCCAGCTTTTGTAGCTGATAAGCTAAGACGTGATATGTCATGGTTTGCTCTTTTTCTCTTGTTTAAACAACATTCAATTGTGAGATTATAATACCAATAATTCTGTCACAAAGGTAGGGGTTTTTCTTCCTTAATTATTACTGACAATGTGATATGTTGTGCCACTGATTTTTACAAAGATCTCCAAAAAAGAGTTTTTGTTAAAATAATTAACTTCATATGGCTGAAAAAATCTTCCCAGCTGCAATTAAAAAGTTCAAATGGAATTTTACAGATTTTTTTTTTAATGGTAAAAAAATTTTCATCTAAAATTTTATTTTCTTTATAAATGTCCTAGGGATGCCAGGTGTAAATAGAACTAATCTGACCTATTGAAATATGCTTTTTACAGGTAAAACTGTTTCCCGTTATGGCATTATTTTTTATCACATTAAGAAAAGGACCACAGAAATATTGTAAATGCAACAGTGTTTGAAAATGCCAACAGAATCAACACATGATTCTTTTTATGGCCCATTCTTCCTAGATTTGTTTCCATGTTTCCTTATAAAAACAGTCAAAAGAAAATTAATCTTACTTTTCTGCTTCTTGTTGTTAAGCAATTAATTAGAAATATCCATAAATTCTAGAGCCCTAAATAAATATTTTAAATAAAAATCCATTTTTTCCTAGTCTCTGTGACTGTAATATATACTGAGAAATGGAAATGTACATGATTTCCTAAATACTTCCGTTGCCTATCTTTCTGTTCTGATGTGTTCAACATCAGGAAATGCCAAGGCTTCTTTTAAGATTCATCTCATTTAATATCATATTTGTTTGAAGATCAGTGTGTACATATTTACTATAAAGATACATCCCCTGTAGGATCCAAATTTTCTATAATGTTAACTTTTTCTTTGAGCTGTGTAGGCAAATCAGCAAAATACCAGTTATTCAGGAGAAAATTTTGGGGGAATTTTCAAATTTCAAAAGCTATAATTTTCATGTGCAATAATATAATATTCCTGTACTGAAGGTTTTAGACAGCCTGATCCTACAAGTCTGGCCAAACCAAATCGTCAGCATAATTATATTATGCTCACATTCAACACTCATGAATGTTCATGCTCATATTCAACACTCTGAATGGATCCAAAATGAGAATTTCCCTTGGTTGCACAGTGGCTCAAACAAAGGCAGCAGGACTGGTCGTAAGGGCAGGGTTAGGGACCCTGAAAAACAAGCTAGTAACAAAAATGGGGTTCTAAAGTGATTGAGTGCTACTCAATGGATGCATCTTTCCTTTGTTCTGTAGATTTGACCATCGAAAATCATCACTTCAATGCATTTTTGCCATAATTTCGTGCATGCAGCTAGTCACAGCTTTTAGCATTATGTTAACAGTGAATACACAATTAACAGCTGACTGTTATAAGCAAACTTAAACAGCCTGAAAGATATTGTGTAGAAAAATGTACCTCTATAGTATATGCATCCATAGAGGGCACTTCATATAGCCAAATCACAAGGAAGCAAAATGTTTTTAACAAGGCATTTTGCAAACGTGCATAGTCATTGACTTGCAGTATATCTTTAACAGATATTAAAGAAGTGTGTCTTAATTAAATTCTTTTTCATGACCACATTTGCATTTTAGTGTCTGTGCTCCTACTTACGAAATAAAACAAAGGATGTTTAATGTATTGCAGTTCTACAGATGGACCCTTGTAGCACTCTTATATTCCTGTAGTTAAAATTCCATTACCAGTTCTAATGTAATCTTCTAGTTTATATAAACGTTCATAGGACAAAATGTTGCAGTCTAGTATGCTGTCAATTAAATTAAACACAAACTCAATAAAAAATGTAATTGAATTCACAACATATAGGCAGATTATTCCCGTCTCTTGGTTTTTTTCAGTTGTTTGCATAAAAAAACAAGTAGAGTAGTAGAACTCCACTGTTAATATTGTTTGCCCAACAGTTTGAGCAGCTCTATTATGAGGGTGAAAAACAGTTGTCATACTTAGTTGTGTGATCCTGCTTATGTATGAGAAGTATAAATGCCTTTTATTTCCAGGAATGCCAGAGGAACAAGGCACCAGGCAGTTACTGACTTTGATCAGCTGTTAATAATGCCGTCCCTATCCGCTGCTTCTTTTCTTGTTTACAACTGTTTCTTCATGCTTTCTAGTGTCTTTCTCTATCACACAAATATTTTATACCTTATAGAGATCACTATTATTGTGTGTTCATTTGAGGAAATGTGCTACCCTATACAGAACTACCCTGTCATATTTAGAAATAATTTTTATTGCTCTGAGTTCATTATCTGAACATTAGTCAAAATACTTCATGACTTTAAAGAGGAGCATAATTCATTTTCAGATCAAAGTTAATTATATTTTTCATACATACACTATATATATCACATATATATTTCATATACTTATCACATATTATGTAAAAATTATAAATCATTATATTAAATATATTTTAATATTTTATATGTTGTGTAATAATCATGGTGTTGATAAATTATTATTAGATACATTATTATATGTTTTAATGGACCATATATTAATATATTATGAACCCTAAATTCCCAAGGTGTGATTCATGAAAGATTCACGCAAGCATGTGATTTTTTGTCAGATACTTAATGTTGTAGAGCACACAAAAAATGAAATATATAAATAGTTGTCTCTGATTATAATATTAAATATTTGAATACTAATTTAGTTCAAAATGTGATATGCTTGATTGTGATTCTTATAAAAACCTCTTAGTATTTGAGAGTAATAGAAAAAATGTGAGCTTTAGCCAAAAGATAATTAACTATTTAGAACTTAAATTAAGCAGATCTGTTTTCTCTTTCTATATTTTTCCATATTTCTTCCTCTTTCTCTAAGTTTATTATATTTTTTACATTCCTCTGTTACATAGATTTATACAAGAAACTCTATGTTGTGATTTTGGAGTGTTCAGCTGCTAGATAGTGATGTGTCCTAGGCACTTTCACTCTTAATTTTTTCACTCCTTTTTACATATCAGTGACTTGTATGTGTTTCCAATGCTTCTCTTCTAAGAGAGAAACAAACAAGCATCTGTGTCCAGGGAAACGTGGTTCTCCTTTTTCATGTCATTTCAAGCCAAGGAATCAGCCATTTAAACCCTGTCGTGGATGGCTTTTTCTAGGCTTTTTTATGTTTTAGAGTGACATATATTTTCAGCAGATATTCTCAGCAGCTCCCTCATTTACATTGGTCTGTTCCAATGAAACCAGAGGCTTGAAACTTCTCTTGTATGAAAATAAATGTTGTACTTGGATTTAATGTGTGGTTTTTTAAATAAATGATAATACATATTATTTCTTTTAAAGTAAATATTTGTTTCACAAATTTTGTCCAAATGGCTAGATTCAGTAGACTCTTAACTTGTAGAGAAGTAACAAAAGGGAGAAAAGCATGAAAAGCATTTTGTTTGGTAAGGCTTCAAATAAGGGATTACACATTTCAAAAACAAGAAGCTACAACTTCATAAGTGCAGAAAGCAAGAGGCACACCGAACAGTTTCACCAGGAGGTGAAGAAGAGAGGTTCAAGGAAAGAGTGCTAATACATATTTGAAAATAACTTCTTTGTGGCTCTCTTGATTGCATTGAAACTGATTAATTCAGGTCTATTTTTCAATTTAATTATTAACCCTGTTTGTGCTATGGAACCCCAAAAGAGGTTTTGGTTTTGGTTTTTCTAAAAGCAGTGTCATGCATTCCATTTCTAGGAGATTCGTCCGAGTTGCCGATACTCCTATTGATGTCTTTATTAGGGCTGCCAACATTTCTGCTTCCTTTGAAGTCTTTCAGGCTGATGGAACTCAGCACCTTTCATCTTTTCCTGTGTGCTGAGCACAGGTGTGGGTCTTTCTAGGATGGTGGTTTAGTCCTGGCTAACAGCCAAATGCCCACCCAGCCACTGCCTCACTCCCCTCCTCAGAGGAAAGTGTGCAGGAAACAGGATGAACACAGGAAGATCACTTAGCAATTGTCATGGGGAAAATAGGCTCAACCTGGGAAAAATTGATTTACTTGAGCAAAATTGATATGATTTATTGACAACTAAAATAGAGTCAGATGGTGCAAAACACCTTTTCTCCCACCTTCCATTTTTTCCCATTCTGAGCTTCATTTCTTCCTTCCCAATTCCTCTACTTTTTTCTCCCAAAACAACACAAAAGGATGATTGAGGCTGGAAGGAACATTTGGAGATCCTTTAGCTAAATATACCACAAACTAGAAAAAGGCAACTAATTACTGAATCAATATTTGGTGTCTGTGAATCATAAAAAGGGACCAAAATAGAACATAAACCGTTGGGGTGTGGAGGGGGAGAGTGTGAGCTATACTTGCTTGGTTGGGGTTTTTTTTGGGAGTGGGGTTTTATTTGTGGTGTGAGTTTTGAGGGGGTGGTTGACAGGGAAGGGTAATATCCTGAAAATATTAACAGCTCTGTTCTTTTATTTGGCATTTTTTTCTGCTTTTATTGTCCTAGCACCATGCTGACTTCAGCAACAGCACCATGCTTACAGTTCTTGCAGATCTGCTTTGCTCTGTATGGTGCCATCTGGAAAAAGACACTGATTTTTTGCAGTATCCACCCAAGAGTATGTATTCTAAGGTGAATTATTAGAGGCTTGGCCACCAGTGCAATAGGAAAAATAGGAGAAACTGAGAGCAGAAAGGTGGAGAGACAGTGAAATAGTGTGTAACTGAATGATAAATAAGTAGAACAGCTAAATCTGAATAGTCATGTTTTGCAGATAACTGAATAGTTATGTTTTGCAGATATTTTCTCCAATAGAGAAAAGCAGAACTGGGAAGCCAAAAGCTCTTGGCTTTCATAATGAAGCATTTCTGGTGAAGCATCATTGTGATGCTCATGAAGAAGGTTTTGATCTCAAGACCTCTGGTTCTCAGGGACACAGCTGTAACTGTGCCGACCCTCCAGTCTGAAGCCATGCTGGGAGTCAGCTGTCAATGGTTAGAAATAAGATTTCTTACCAATTTCTATGCACTGTGGTATAACAGGCCATTCCTATACAATCACTTTCACCATAAAAAACATGAGTACTGTGAAATGACAAAGCAAACAGATGTCTGACTGTCCCACTTTCCCTCATCTGATATAATTAATATGTCTGTAACTGGGGGCAATAGATTACATAAAATGAGAAAAGAACCCAATTCAGATTAATGCTGCCATGTTTTAGTAATAGTAAATTATTTTTCATCAACAAATTCAGTTTGGATGGTTCTAATCCACATAATTTCATAATTTCTTATGATCAATATATATTTTTTCTATTCATTCTTTTCTCATCCGCTGCAGTGACATATCATTCATGTTGTTATCTCCTCAAGAAACCTAGTCCTTCATCAATATTGGTTTCATGCTGAATGTTTGTAGATTTGTTCTTGACATTGAGTGTGTAAATTTTGGCATGAATACATGTTTCCAAACGTATTTATAATGATTTTTTGATTATGCTAACTATATATAAACTGAGTAAATATAAGCTGAATTTTTTTTTAACTTCAAGTGTTTTCAAGGACTTTTGAATTATAGCTGAATTTTCCAAGTTATTGATGTAATAATTTGCCTGCATAATGTTCAACCAGGTGAATGAGCATAGATTAGTTATATTTTAGTCACCCATTTTAGAGGTTATCAAGTGTGAGGGAAATTTCCTTGAATAATTGTTTGTGACAAAGTAACTGAAATTGTCAATGAACATTTCTAAAAACTAATTGCTTAATAGTTGTATTTTATGCTTAATTGGAATATTGCTGCTGTGTGCAATAAAAAGCATGGCCCACCAAAATTTCCGTCACTTCTCCCAAATCTATAGAAAGATACAATGTTTGAATCTGTTCTCACATATGATAGTGTCAAAGATATTTCTGGATTTTCATTCATTATAGACTTTACAAAAGCAAGCAGCTGGAATTTCCCTAGCACAACCTCCACTTAACTGCTAGATCAAGACTTGGGAGAAGGGAATTAACAGTTTAAATTAATTTTCTCTGTAAATTCAGGGTTCATTCACCTTTGTCACTGTCCAGTAACTTTCTGGGTTTTATTCTTAAAGGAGAACTCTTTTTCCCTTTTTTTGCTGTTGGTGTCATACAATTAAAATGGGAAATATTCCTCTGAAATGAAGAAATGAAGTAAGCACACTGTGTTAAGTTACCTCAGTTTCTACATTTGAAACCTTAATTTTCAGCAAGTGTAATGAGGTTGCTGATTTATATTACTAGAGGAGAAAACAGTTGTGACTGATGACCTCCCTAGGACAATCTGCAAATGGGGAATCAATCAGGCAAGACTACTGGAAGAAGAAGGAAGATGTTCTCTTATTCTCAGTAGAACCTTGCATAGAATAGAAAGAATGGACAAAGCGACAAATCTCAGCAGCAACCCTCTTTTTCTTTTTTTTTTTTTTTTAAACCAAGTTGGCTCATTTTAAATTGATGGGTCAGTTTGTCTGTTCCTTACTTGCTTCTTTCCCACAAGTACCTCAAAAACAGAAATGAGGAACCACAGTACTGCCTGTGCCCTACTGCAGGTTTGGGGAGAAGGAGGATAAATGCATAAAGACACTGAAGCAAAGTAACAGATAGGAAAGGAGAGGTATGGAATTTATTTGATATATGAAGGTAAAATTGTCTGGGGTAGAGCAAATGCTGATTTAAAACTGTGGTGATCATGGCACACATACTTTTCCATTTTCTTTAAGCATTAAGAACAGAATAACTTTTCTGCTTTAATTATCCTTATACTTTCCATTTTTAATGAAAATAAATGAAGTAAATAGGAGTATGGCCTTGAAACAAGCTACCGATTGTTACCAATTTTATTTCTATACTTAGAAAAACTGATATAATGAAGAAATGAGACATTGATCTTGATATATTAAGTTCTAAAGTAAGTTGTACTGAGTCTAAGCAAGTTGCTTTTGCCTCTCAGTGTTTTCAGTAGCATGAAATTGAGCTCTTCTTAATCCTGACTTGTCTTCTTTCAAGCGTCTAAGACATATAATACAAAATGTTCTGAAGAAAGCTTTCCTCTCAGGTGTCATTAAAGAAAACACTGGAACAATCTGATTTAGTCTAACTTTTGAATGTCAAAGATAACCATGGTGTGATCCACTCCACCTCTTTCAATATATTTGAGCAGATATCAAATTTTCTTTTCAGCTGACTATTTCGTTATGTAGATTAAATCATTACCATGGGGAAAAAGAAAAACTTAGAATCATTAGGAAAAAAAAAAGAGTTTGGAATCAATGGCATGGAGATTTCTCTGTAAAATCTTAAAAGTCTTAAGTAAATAAAAAGTTTTGGTTTTTTCTTGTCTCTAATGTTAGTTAGACAGAGTTAGTAGGTATCTGCTTCTCTAATTTTGTGCTTTCACTGAAGATGAGTTCTGATATTCTTATAAAATAAGTATCACCAGGCTTCAATTCCGAGGAAAAAAATAGTCTGTTAGGAGTTACTTCTCAACTCCAAATGGGATGACAGTGGATAATATTTTTTCTCAATTAAATGCATTCTAAATTCAAGAAAGCTAAATAAACCCCATATTTTTTCTATGAGTAGCATATTTAACTTTTTCAGCTTCTTTTTCTTTCTTAGAACTGGAATTTATAGATTATGGTTTGGATTTTTGTAACATTCATATTTTTAATTCAGTATGGGATTCACTATCAAGATCACATGAGAGTCTGACTTTCTTATGAGAAATGATAGAGACTGATTTAGGTGTATCATTTTATATCATATGCTATCGTTACAAAATGATAAGGTAATTAGACTTTAATGTTTCCTTTAGAATGTACAGGATAAGAAAATCTAAAAACACTGGCTTTTGTTCTAGGGACAAAAACTGAGGAGGTGTCACAGTAGACTGAAAAAAGTAATTCGCTTGTCCTACAAAAAATACATGCAGCAATTATTCAGATTCATGTCGCTGAAGCCCCAATGGATGGAACACAAACATAATTGTTTCCCTCATATTGCAGGATTACAGATTTATTGAACTCTTAATAGTTAACAATCTTCTTGTTTTAGTCAACATGATAATTCTACTTGTTGATCTTGGCATGCAATATAGTTCTTCCAGGTAGATGATAATGAAAGGTTTCTCTACCTTACTTTTTCTATAAATCTTTTATTTTATATTCCAAATATAGTACCAGTACATTTATCCCTGAATGGTAGTGTGAAAATGTAATTTGTTTGACTCAGTTTGTGATTTATAATTCTGTACTACTTCATTGGAATTTTCTTTTTTCCTTGTCACACAAGTTGGTTGGCTGTAGTAAGAATTCCTGTTCTTACAAGGGAGAGTCAAAGGCATAAAATAGAAAAATCATACACTAAACCTTCTTCTAAATTTCCTTCTTACCAGTTCCCACTGAATTTCTGTTATTTTTTATTATTTAAGATTGGCCAGTCCTCTTAATGGCAAATGACTGCATTTAATACAGATGTCCTTGGAATTTTATATAATGAAGTACTAGGAGAAGTTTTACTAATGCCTTAGAACACTGGAAGAAAGAATTCACTGATCTTAGATTTCATTATCATGAAAAAAAGTTTTCAAGGGTACAGGAATCTTCCCAGGAATAGCTTATACAGTTAAGTACAGAAGAAAATCAGGATCACATTTCAGGTGGAGCTGAAATGAGTTCTTGTATGTCAAATGTGCATTTGTACTGGCACATTTTAAATACTCTTATATTTCTTAGGAATATAAGACTCTGCAATTCTCAATTTTAAGGTGGATAGCAGGATTTATTACAAGTAATCTTGATTAATACTGATGATCAGATCAGGAGGCATTTTTAGAAGGGACACTTTTGGCTCCTCTATTAGAGGCATCACTACCAAATCGTTGTTCAGAAGCCTATCTACTAGAGAAATGATTGTGAGGGAGTGGACATAAAAAGCAAAATAAATGTTGATCTCAGATTTGGTTCAAGGCTTGAGATTCAAGGGAAGGTTTCTGTTGACATAAGAAATGAGAACATAGCTATTCATATTGTTTATGATGAGCAGTAGAATTATAAGGCTGACTGATACCCTTGATGTGAAGCTGGAGGTTTTAAATTTAAAATCTGTCAAGGAGAAGGTTAAGGCTTATGCTTTATTAGGAGTGAGGACAAGATGGTACTAGAAAGTATTATGTGTACAGATAGTGAGCCTATACTTGTCTGTCCCATTGAACATGTTTTTCTGCATAACTTTTGCAGAAGTCTGACATTATATTTTAGGGTAAAATAAAATGTGCCAGCTATTCTTTTCAATGACAAGTGGCATAAAAGCTGTCAGAAAAAAAAATTAAATAGTGTGACAAAGAGCATCAATGAGATATCATTACGTAAAAAAATTTTGAAATTCCTTGGTGATTTTTTTTTTTTTTTGAGTTACTGTTGTGGGGTTTTTGGTTGCTTTTTATTTGGGTTTATTTTAAAAGTAATACACTATTTTTTCCATTTGTTGTCACTGAGTTAATGTATAGAAATAAATATATTAAAAGTGAGCTGTCCACATTATAAACTTTTCGCAATGACAAACTTAAAAATTTCCTAAAAATTCTTTTAGGGGGCACAGCCCATATAACTTTCACTATCCATAATGAATAACTTTCAGTCTCTTTCATAGAATTAGCATTTTTCATTGGTTTAATACCAAGTAGTTATGCTGAAAATTAAAGTTGATTAGAAAGGAGGATAAAATATCTGAAACTCTTGAGCCATGCAGCTGTCAAATCTGAAAATCTGGTGGAAAGTATCATACAATTCCCACATTTAAAAGAAATAAATTAAAAAATGTTGTTTGCATTGTCATCTTTACTGCTATCCAGATGAACAGACAGTATTTCCATTATAAATCTGTTTCAACAACAATAGCTATTCATTTTTATTCATTAAAATAAAAAAGCCTAAATAACATATGATGTGACACTTGGATTTTTCTATAATCACAAATTTATTCATGAGGGACAATGCATATGCCAGATGTACAAAATAATAGGACTTTTTTTATTTCTTCTTCCATGGGTTTGAAAAAATGTTTCTATAAATATAATTCATGCCTATGTACATTTTTTTGTCACTTGTGTGTGTATAAATACAGTGTGGGTGAGAGTATTCTAAACACACTTATGTTTGCCTGCTGTCTGTTCATGTGTTTTTCAACTGTTGTGATAATAGAGCCTTGTATATATTTAAGGCTTTATAAATACAGCTTTGAAAGCAGTTAGCTGGACAGGTAGCACAACAGCTGAAAAGTGCTGTTATAGGATGTGAACAAACAAGGTGTTCTGCAAATTGATACTTAAAATTATACTCTAATGATGTATTGTAGCAACTATTCCAAAAAAGCCAGGGTAGCTATTATTTTATTGTTCTTCCTTAGTGCTTCAGTCTTCACATCAGGGATCCAGAATTTTAGGTCGCATGTCAAATATGTAGAGGTGGTGAGAACAGCATTGAGTTTAAAAATCTGAGCTCACATTATCTATGTAGTGGCTACTCTTCCAGTATACAGAACCTCTGCCCTGAGAAACCACACAAGAACTATAAAAAGCTGTATCATTCATGCCTTAATGGACTGTAAGGCATCAGAATAACAACATTAAACACAGCATGCTTCCTGAGCAAATGGCTTAAGCCTTCAACTGGTGGAATTAGTTCCTTTCAGTAGCTGCCCGTAAACTATGAATTTCTCCTTACTTTTTATAACAGATTTGTGGTTGTGATAGATTGATGGAAGAAACATTGCAGCAGTATATGGCTACATTTTCCATCACCTTCACAGCAAGAAACTGGAAATCTGAATTCTGAACTTCTTTTCAGAAGACTGCAGCAAGCCATCTTTGCTTCTTTCCAACACATTTGGTTTTCAGTGTGCCACATGCAGACTGCTTGGATTTGATATTTGTCCCTTAGCCTGAAAGGATAAGCTACAGAAATATATTAATATGGGATATCATGGAGCAAGGTGGAAGATTAATTCATTATGCTTTAAGCGACTATGCATCATTAAAATTATTACTGTTCCTGTTCTTCTGTGTTGTTTTACCACAGATAACGGTAGCAGGCATTTGGACATTTCTTAGAAGTACAAAAGCTCAACAGCTAAACTAACCTTAATCCTCCATTTCCCTGGTAAATAATTTAATATTGTTTTGACTTTATTTGGGAGTGGTCTAGATGTTATTTTAGATATTCTGCAAGAAGAGATAATCCCTGACATAATATAACCTAGTTCTTTCTTGTTCCAAATAGCTTTAAAATGTTGCTTCAGAAGTCTCCTAAGACTTCAGTTGTTTCTTTCAGCCCTGGTTGATATTAGCAACTCAGATAGATGTGAAAAATGTACTTGCAATATTTGTAATCCTAAATGCATTTTTCTTTGGCGAACTTGTTTTGATTACATATTAAATTATTCCCTACCTTATCAGTAGCAGTATCTTAGCTTCACTAGCTACCTCATGTTTCAAAGCTTGTTTCAAAAGCTTCACAGACAACTGTAGAATATGCCCAAGTTTACTCATCGTACACTCCTTCCATTAACCTATTTCTCATCACATATTTGTAGAGCTGAAGCAGCTCTGTTCTCTAATGGGGAATTCTTTGTGATGTACAGCCTTTGACCTTCCTTGAAACATTGTCATGTTACTCATCAGGTTCCTGGCAGCCCCTCCAGCGCACACAACATATCTCTAGTGAACTGACCTACACTGGAATGAGGCATGCCTTGCTCGAGTACAGCTGAGTCTCTCATAACATTAGTTTTGCAAAACAGCTCCATCTAATTTGCTTCACTTTGTGTGCAGCTGAAGCACTGAGTGCAGCTGTAAGCACTCTCTGGACCATAAATCTTTTTTTAGCATGCCTTCTTTCAACAGCAACATCCTTACCTTTCCATATGATTTGCCAGCTGAGAAAAGGTAAAAATGTCTTGTAATAATGGTTTGTTTACTTTATCCACATGTTAATCTACCTTCTGCAATCAGAACAGTAGATGAAGTGGCAGATGGACAGGGAAGGCAAGGGCACAGAATAGCTCTGGGCATTTGTGATCTTTAAAGTAGAGCCAATATTTTCCTCTGCAAATTTCTTCAGAATCCCTGAGCTGTAACACCTTGTTTCACTGGGACCTCTGCTGCAAAGAATTCCTTCAGCAAGTGCACAGAATATTATAGCAAAGCATGGCTAGTTGCCACAGAATGAATACTTACTGCTTGCTTGTTTTAATGCCTATGTTGGAATTCCTGTCTTGGATGTGAAGGTACATTAGTACTTTGTTAAAAACAGGAAATATTACCAGGCACATATTTCCAGGTTATAAGGAAGAAGAGCATTTAGATATTTTTCTGTCTCTGCAAAGTTCAGCATCAATAAAAGCTTTATCTGTGGTTGTTTATGGCTATGATCACATAAATGCTTTGCAGGCTTATTATATTATCAGGTTCTAGCTTGCACAGCCCTCTTCCTAGGTAGGTGTAGAATGAAAAGGCAATGGGATTTTTCTCATGCTTTCATTCCATAATCTGGAAGTTTATTTTGAGTTGTCACAAAGCCTTCACTTTCTGTAACAGAAATTTCAGACTTCATACTAAGATGTTAGAAGTTAAAATAGATACTAGTTAATTTTAACTTAAAGCCTAAAAGTTGATGTTAACAGCAATAAAATCCACCAGAAATCCAGGATGTGCATCTATAAGCATCACCATGAGAAAATTTTCTGAATATGGAGGATGAAACCTGGGGATTTTTGAGCAGGAAATCTGGAGCTGCTTCTGTTTAGTGTTTGTTAACATTCAGGGAATATTTCTCTCAACTCCCCCTTAATACCTGGAACTGCTACTTGCAGAGTTCAAAGAGTGATAATACCCACCTATTAATATCTTCTCATTTATATATTCCAGGAAGGTGTCAATTATTGACTAATGTGGTTCCAGGAGTACCAATACTAGCAGTTGCTCCTAACTAGCCAGACAGAAAAAGAAAGGAGATTGGCTTGCAAATAATAAAAAGATGGAGACATTTGGTTGTTTTCAAAAATATGACTGATGATGCCTTCTTTTCATCCAACCTATCCATGTAACTCTTCTCAGTTTGAGTAATTCAGGCTTATGTTTTTTCAAGTTTTCTTTTCTCTAGAAAAATACATTCTTCTGTTTCATTGTTCCATTGTTATTTCATACCAAATGGAAGACTTTATGTAGTTAATTAGTCTAAAAATGGTCTTTAAGATGCTCACATTTAGTGGTTACTACACACTATGTGAATAAAGCAATATGAAGAGATCTCATTGACATGCAAGCTTATGTTTCATTATATTGTGAAAAAAATATATAATCATAAACTTATTATTGACTCATAACTTTAGGTGGCTGTTAATACCCAGTATTATTAATGCAGTGCCACATATCTAGTTTGTTCCTCACATAGTTTTCACTACCACTGTGTTTATCACTCTTAAGGGACTTAAATTGCTTTTCTTTCCAGTGTCATTTCATCTCAGTGCAATAATTGTTTATTTCTCTATTTGGATTCATTACAAATTTTCCCCAAACAAGCCTCTAAACAGTTTCATCATTCAAATATTTTTTGTGTGTTCAAATATTTTACAATTTTTTACTTAATTAAACATGTTTTGGTGTTAAAGCTGCAGCCATCTCTATGTATTTTTTAATAGAACTTCTCAACAATAAAGATTGATCATAAAATGTAAAACATATGCTAAAATACATTACACCATTTCTAAACAAATAATAAACTTTTTTTTTTGCTAGTCTCAGATTTATTAATTGATATTCCATCTTATCTTTTGTAAAATCAAAGAGAAAAAAATTAAACAACAAGGGCTTAAGCAAACTATTTTCATAGCTTTGCTGTATCTTTTTTTAGACAATAAAGCAATTCAAACAGCCATGAAGAAGATTTTTTTTTATAAATACTGTCTCACGGAACAAAAAATTCTTTATTCTTATATTCATTATTTATATTTTATATATTTTATTCTTATATATTTTATTCTTATATTCATTATTGATGTTTCTCAAGTTATGAAATAAACAAGGGAGATAAAATAGATTAAGAAATGTTTAAAAAAAGCCAGTATATTTTTTCTATGTATTTTATATAATTAGTTCATTCTTTTTGGGTTGTCTCATTCCAGATATACTGGTCATTTTATTAAATTTGACAGTGTAAAAATGAAAAAAAATGATATCAGTACTGCATTTTTGCATTTGTGGATCATATCACAGGATCTGAGAGTCTTATAATCTTTTGTTGAGTCTTATGACTCTCAGAAAAAACTTCTCCAGATCCAGATGTTGTATCACAGTCATGTTACTTGAAGAGAGGAAAGAGCAATTTTATCACTGACTGTTTTGCATATAGAATAGTATTTATTCAGATTTACACAGTAGTCCTTTTATGTAACCAAATCTATATACTATGTGGGATCTCAATGATAGGTGATGTATAAACAAGAAACTGATTTATTCATCTTTTTAAATTCCAATAAAGCTGAAGCATGAAACTTTTTTTCTTCTCAAAAGGTTATACATTCAAGAAAATGTCGGTAATCCTGGCTTGCAGGCATATGTTATTCAGCTTTGCCTCAAAGGTAATTCTTTCTTATAATTCTTCCTCCAGGATGGCCAGACAATTAGTTCAAGTGATTTTAAATTCTCAAGTGATGAAGGACTAGAAGGTAATATGTTTCATGGAGCTTCTTTTTCTGCTAGCTATAAAAAGTTCACCTTATATTGCAATTCAGTGGGAAAAAATGAGTGCAGAAGAAAGACTTGAGGATATTTGTAGATAAAAATTAGACATCAGCTTGCAATGTGTACTTGCAGCCCAGAAAGCTAAATGTATTTTGGTTGCATCAAAAAAGTGACCAGTAGACCAAGGGAGGTGATTTTCCTCTTTTGCTCATGTCAGACCCCACCTGGAGTGCTGCATCTAGTTCTGGGGTCCTCAGCATGGGAAACACATGGACCTAATGGAATTGGTCCAGAGGAAGGCCACAAAAGTAGTTGGAAGGATGGAACACCTCCCTATGAAGAAAAGCTGAGAGAGTTGCAGTTGTTCAGCCTGATCAAGTGAAGGCTCCAAGGAAGACCTCTTTGCAGCTTTTCAGTACTTGAAGGAGCCTTATAAGAAAGGTGAAGAAGGTCTTTTTACCAAGGTCTATAGCAATAGGACAAGGCATACCTGTTCTAAATTGAAAGAGGGTAGTTTTAAATTGAATACAATGAAGAATGTTTTTACTATGAGAGTGATGAGATACTGGAAAAGATTACCCAGAGATGTTGGAGATTTTCTTAATTTGGAGGTGTTCTAGGTCAGGCTGGATGCAGCTGTAAGCAATCTGATGTAGTGCTAGATATCCTTGGCCATGGCAAGGGGTTTGGAACAAATGGGAACCTACAGGTTTGTCAGCGTGACCTTGGTGTTTGGGAAGGCCATATGGCAGATGATCTTCCGTGCCATCACATGGCACTTGCAGGATAACCAAGTGATCAGGTCCACTCAGCATGGGTTTATGAGAAGCAGCTGCTGCTCGACTGTCCTGACCTTTTTCTATCACAGAATTCACAAGGTTGGAAGTGACTTTCAAGTTCATCCAATCTGACCATCAACCTAGCGCTACCACCGTCACCCTTGGATGACCTACATCTCCCACATAGTGGATAAGAGAAAGGCTGTGGATGTAATTTACCTGGACTTTACTGGAGTGTTCTTCAAGAATAAGTATTTTAGGGTACAAAACTGTTGGAAAGGAGCTATCCACGTTAATAGTTTTTCCCTACTCTTCTGTGGATAATAACGTATAAACAAAAAGGAACATTTCCCTCACTACGGTATCAAATTCATATTTTAAACTTTGAGCTTTTCCTTCCTGTGATGCCTTTCACAGTAAATGGGTACATTATAAAGAAGGAATAAGGCAGGGTGTATTAGATGAGGTATGTATATAATATGCTCCTTAGTAGGTATAATTTTATTTCACTGCAGTAAAAGGGAGACAAATGGACATTTTCTTACAGATTGGGATCTGAATTAAGACATCATGGGTTTTATTTTAGGGTTTTATGTCAGGCTCATTTTTAAGTTACCTACTGTTTCCTTTTTTTTTTTCATTTATGCTGGTTTTCCATTTGGTTACCTAATGAGATGCCACAGACACCTCAATATGAATTTACTTCAGAACCTCATTCACACTCCAGGAAGGTCACAGCCAAAGCTAACTGTGCCAGCTCTGAGGGACGGTGAGAGACAGCAGGAAAATGTGGAGTGTGAATAGGCACTATTCAGGTTGAAGAGGTGGCCATGTGTGATTTAGAAAATATTCAGACCTAAACACTGCCTTCAAAAAGTGTCTCTTTCCTCCTGAACTCCTTTAAAGGGCTATATTCTTTTGATATTTTTTAGTAAGAAGCAGCTTTCTCAAACTCTGTGTTGAGTTACTCTTTGACGAAGAATTGAGTACTTTCCAGAACTTGCTTTCCTGCCAGCAAAATGAAGTAATATTTACTTCCTACTGGCCTTACTGTTATATTTTTTGGATCCATGTCTGAGTCATAAATCAAATTTCATGTTTCTCTGCTACTACTTCAAGATGATAGTGCTCTCAATGACATGTACCCAGCCTCCTAGATAGCCTGGCATCTTCAATTTTCCACTTACTCAGCACATGCCTTCCAGTTACTTTTTTTCAATTTTCAGTTTATTCCATCTTTCACTCCCAGGGAGAATTCAACGCTATTTGGCAGCTGTGAATGTGTCTCCCTGCTTATGACAGAAAATCACAGTTCACCCAGTTAGGGATGTGTTTCATTGACCTAAGCAATGCTAGCGACTAGGCTAGCATGAAACTCCATGTTCCAGAGCATTTCAGAAGCCTTGTGCTTTTGACAATAGATAAAGCAAAGGATCTCGGGTTTAGGTTTCTTTCTGACCCGAGATTTCAGGCTGGTGGTTTGAGTGGGTCTTTTTCTGCCCTCTCTGCCCCTCCGAAGGCTTTGGGTTGGCGCGAGAATGGAGTCTCAAAGTCTTGGTTTTCTTGGTTTCTCGCGTTGTTTATTATTTCTTGTCTCACAAGTTCTTTGTGTCCAGTCAAGATGTTCACAGCTTGGACACAGTTCACAGCTTGGACACGATGCGATTCCCTCCGTGATGGGAGGTCGCTACCTCTTATACAGATAACTACATACTTATTATTTACAATTCTGTGCCAATGCCTAGTATCTATACTAGAAGGGTCATTTCTACTTTGACCCAATCCACTGAAACTACTTTATGTCATCACCGCCTTAGAAAATGGATGCCAAGGGAGAAGCAGAAGAACTCAGGGCAACACCCTAATTCCTCCATCTTGTCCCCCAGTCAGCTCCATTCTAAAAACCCAAAACTTTCTACCTCGTGATAACTACACTACTGTCTATTACACATTTGTGACTTGTAATTCCTCTCTGTGTTGGAAGTTTTTCACATGGACTGAAATCAAAGCCTGTGTCTTCCTGGGCTCTGTGCCAGGCAAACCCCCCTGCACAGACCCCACACCCTCTTTCTCAGGTCCCAGGCCTCCCTGCCGACGTCTGTGACCCTCCAGGGTGCTCAGAGAGATGCCCTGGACTCCAACAGAGGAAGGCCAGACATCTCCAGTATCAGCAAGAGTAACAAATATCTAAAATGAGACAGACCCAAGAAGAGCAGCTCCAGCATGATGTTTCAGTGAAAGAAGCTTACAAAAAGTCTGAATATGGACTTTCCACAAGAGCATGTCAGGTTAGGACAGTTGTCAGATAGGACAAGAGGAAATGGCCTTTAGCTGAAGGAGGGTCAATGGAGATTAGCTATTAGGAAGGAAGATGTTTTTTTTCTTTGAGGTTGATGAGGCACTGGAACAGATTTTTGAGAGATGTTGTGGAATTCCCATCTCTGGAAGTGTTCAAGGTCAGGCTGGATGAGGCTTTGAGCGACTGCCCACAGCAGAGGGAGTTGGAATTAGATGTTCTTTAAAGTCCATTCAAACTCAGGTCATTCCATGGTTTTTTGAAAGCTGAAAAGTCTTCATGACTGTGGCTGACTTAGGTTTAGGCTAGAGAAACCCTGTCCCCAAAGCTATTGATCAGGCTGTCATTGAGAAGGACACTGTGAAAAGTATTACTGCAAGTCCTATACCTCTGAACTATTCATATATCAGAGCACGTGCATGTCATTTCCTGGTCCTTTATCCAATTGTGCTAAACACCTTCTCCATCACAAGATGAGGGCTGATTTCTCTAATCTTCCTCTACTGATTTGAATAAGTCAACATGACAACTTCAAATGTAGAAGATGGGAAGAAGAATACCCTCCCTCATCCTTGTAGATGCAGCTGAAGTCTTGAAGTGTGACATGAATATACCATTTCCTTCTATATACCAGGATGTTCAGTTTTCTTTCCCTGGGCTCGAATGGATGGGTGAACAAGAGAAATAACACAGTTCTGTCTTTGTCATTACTTTGGTAAAAAATTAAACTATCACACTATTAAAGAACGTACTTTATTTTGTTAGAAGTTCATGAGTTATCGTGGACCATCTGATGCTTAATAGCTGAAGTAAGGGTTAATAAGATCCCTGACTCAGTGCCAGACTTCAGTACCTTAGGTATTGTATTACCCAGTACATTTTGCAAAAAATAGCTAAAATTTGTGCTCTCTGCGCATGAGGTAAGGGACCTAGGGACAGAGGAAAGGGCTTAGATCCTGTTGATTTCTTTGCCTTCATTTTCACAGGAAAATTGTACTCTCAGGCTGGCTGGTCAGAGCCTTTTGACAGAAGCTATGGGAATGCAACCCTCCCCAGAGAAGGAGGAGAAAGGAATAGAATACTCAAGCAAGTTGAACATACACCTATGGGACCAAATGAGGTGCTGGCAGAGCTCACCAAGGTTGATGTGATGCTGCGGCTGCTTAAAAAGTTCTTTGTAATGAAGGAGGGTTTGTGATGGCTGGTCAAAAGCAAGCATCTCATCCTCCTCAAGACAGGCCAAGGGCGCGGGGGGGCAAAGAGACTGCAAAACAGAAAGTTTTTACACTGGTTTCTTTTCAGTTCATGTATTACCTGATGCAGGATTACATAGGTTTCCAAATGGCGGTACTCTTGCTACTTTAGAGGTAGGTATGCATGTGAGAATTAACATGCATTCTGTTTTGCTGAAACAAAAACTCAAATAAACTAAACCTAGCGTGGTCTTCTGAAAATGTGCTCATTCTAAACAAGACAAGCAGTACTCTTTTCTGGGTTGTATTCCTAGCACACATCTACTCTTTTTTTGGGAGCAGAGAGATAGAAGAGTTATTGCTAAGCAGCAGCTGTCACCAGAAAGGTCTATATTGTGGTAGTGGATTAAGTGCCACTGAAGTACTTCTCTTCTGAAGACTTTCTGTCTGTTAGCTGTTGAAATAATTTATAGCCATAGTATTCAGCTCAGTGTGTATATCCATTTTCCCCTTTCCACCCACCCATATTGACTGTGATGTCTGGTGACTTAAGAGCTGTCTATCTTTCTTGATGTTAGTATTCTGAGGAAGTCTGGCCCTAGAGCCAGGCTGAACAGTACTGGAGTAAAAGTCTACCTGTACTGACTTGGTACTCACTAATAAGATTCCCAGTCCTACCATTTTGTTAAGAAAAACAAAGTTAGCTGTATGAATAACTTCTTAATCCTTGTCTTCATTTACCATAAAAAATATCTTTTCTTCCTCACAGACATAGTTGTTATGACCAACTCTCAAAATACTGGTTGCAGAAAATACTTTTAAGAACAATTTTTTTCTGCTTGTGAGAAAGTTATTTCAATAAATGCATTTCATGAAAACTCAAATCAGAAGACGTGCCATCTTTCCCACAGGAAAATTACCCTTGATTGGGCACCAACCACTTTTCTTAAACTTTGAGGACTACAACTATACAGGCATGCTACTGCTGCATAGACATCATTAAAAGATATTTTTAAAAGCTACGGAAAGTATTATGTTATTTCTTGCATAACCTTTGTTCTAGCTTTGAATTGTTGACTACAAGAAATTCAGATGTTTTATGACATTCTGATGGGCAGAAATTACAGAAACACCCATATAAGATGCAGTAATGTGCCTTGGAAAGACAAACAACTAACAACTTCTCACATATGTAGATAATTGTGACTAAGGCAAACCTGTCTCCACTTGGAGATTTTTTAAGTTATATTCAACCTTGATATTTGGCAGTGTATTTTGGAAAGATGTGTTAGTTATGCACTATAGTACAGATAAAATCTTGAAAAAAGATTAAATGTAGAAAAGAAATCACAACCTCAGAGGTTGTAGCTGCCTGAAATTTACCTGAGGATGTGGTCCATATGGCTATGGCAGTGATACTGTCCTCTGACATGAAAAAGCTTGTCTTGCATTAATTGATATTGGGTGCTACAGACTGCAGATGTGGATTTGTTTTCTAGACACCCTCATATGGTGTATATTTTTTAGCTCCGAATAGCTTCAACTATTGCTGAATTCTAAAACCGTCTTTATGGACACTTTAATGAGGATTGATATTTGTATTCTTCTTCTTCAGAGAACTTCTAACCTAAACAGCTTTATTCTGGCATACCTTAAATTGCAGTACAAATTCCTCTGGAGTATGTCTGGCCACTGAAAAAACCCACAAAATATGAATACAACCAAAACAAGGCTCTGAAATCTAAATTGATTTTACAGTTTAATGTCTAGGTGCTAGTGCATAAAAACCTTGACACAAAGTGATTATAGTAGTTCAAACATTTTAAGACTGGTCTGCTGATTGATTTTGTCTGTACTTGGGGTGTACTGTTCCTCAGTACATGTTTCTGGAGGACAACAGAAAGCAAGATATGTGTGTTTGGTTCCACTCCTGAGACACTGATAAAAAAGGTGTAATGTTTTACTCAAAGCTTACCTCCTAACACAAGTGCAAAATATACATAAACTCTCTCATTTTTAATGTCAGGGAGATATTAATATGAGAAATGGAAAAGCTGCATAGGGCCCAAATCAGATAAAATACATGTTATAGCATCTATCCTTAGTTAAATAACCAGTTACATGGTCCTGAGGCAAGCTTAACCTGACTAAAGGAAACTACAGTTGTACATATGTCTGGAAAATGGAAAAGAAATAAAAAAATCTGATGTGTGGAAAATATATGTTAAATTATAGTACATTAGATTCTGCAGTCCCCAGAGCTTTATTTTTTTTCCCTGTTTTTTAAACCAATGTAAACCAGTGTTTATTAATCAAAGTCCACATAAACAGTTTGCTGATTATGATACCTTGTTACAGCCTGTCTGTGCTCCCAAACATTGATCACCTTGACAGCCTTTAAGAAGATATTGTGGTAAGGAAAACTGAACAAATGTATATACAACCAGTACCTTCCTTTCTGATTACTGGGGTGGCTCGGGCAGTGGCAGGATAAACAGCAGCAAGATCAAGGGGGCCTGGTATTCAGTGATGTAGGAAATGTCTACTCCAATGCAAACCTCCTGTTTTAGTGTTCAATCCATCGTGTTTTAGTACAACATAACTTTTTTCAACACTTTGTATATTGGTATATTCACATTTTCTTAAATTTAGGAAATTGTTCTTTAGTCCCTTTTTAGACCATAGGGACTCACAGGCTATGAAAGCTGATCTTCCTTCATCTAACTTTTTATTGAAGAGAAGTTACACATTTCTTTTAATTTAAAATGCCACTAGTATTGGGATCAACTCATCATTTAAATTTGAATTAAAGATTTAAACAATTTCTCAAGCTGACCAATTTCATTTTTGCCTTAGGGATTGGGGGTTAAGCAATGCATTAGAACTTATAATGGAGAAAAAATTGAACCGAGCTCATATAAAATAAGCTGAAGTTTTTACTTAAGATTTTTGTATTTAAAATAGCATAGTTTTAACAAAAATGGCTACAGCTTTCTAATGCTACTTTTAGGAATTGCAAAGAGA
Source organism: Sterrhoptilus dennistouni (assembly GCA_013397095.1). Taxonomy (NCBI): domain Eukaryota; kingdom Metazoa; phylum Chordata; class Aves; order Passeriformes; family Zosteropidae; genus Sterrhoptilus; species Sterrhoptilus dennistouni. Next base: position 200,152 of record VWZU01016438.1, on the reverse strand, counting down.
CAGAACTAGCATATGAAAGATCAGCAGATTAGGATATTTTGAAATTACAACTATGTTAATGTGATTATTATTTATTTTTCAATGCATTATGCATGTATGTAGTAATTGTACCTTTTATTCCTCATTTTGTGGTTTAATATTTAGATATTTATTTCTGAAGTTATATAATGAAAATATTTCGGTGTAGAACTAATGCATCTCAAAGTGGATAATTATTGACCAAAGTAGGAAATCAAAATATTAATTTTCTCCTTTTCAACCAGCAATTAAACTCTTTTTACTTTTAAGAATTTCAATAAAATCTTCATCAATAAACTTCCTATGATTTTCTTTCTTCAAATTTGGAGGCAAAAACTTTTTTTACTTCCATTAGTGTTCAAATTAAAAGCTTTCATTTAAATTAATTTCATTCAGGAGGTTTTGTTTTTCATATTGGTCCATTTAATATTTACTCATTCTTTATTATTGGATATTCAGACTTGGATGTCTGAATATTTGACACTTGGACCTCTCATATTGAATATGAGTGACGGGGCTGTGAAACATCCTGGAGTATAAGTCTCCTTTTGATAGGGGAGGTGGATTCCTTGAGGCCAGAGGTTACTAAGGTTTTGAGATCTGTTGGAAAAGTATTGAAAAAACACTAAAAACCCAAAACCGTTATAAAATGAAAAGTGGTTGACAGAAGAAAATTAAATTCTTTCATTGTTACCAGTGATTATTTGTGATAATTTCTTCCTGTATATTTTGCTGCACATGATAAGGACAAGACTCTTGACTGTCCTGTAGTGTCTTGAATGCTGTGGTAAATTAGAGACATTGAAAATGATTCTCTGAGAAAGCTTAAACAGTACTTAACAAAACCCTTCCTAAGTGAGGCTTTGGAGGGGTGTGTGTTTGTGTGTGTGTGTGTGTGTGTGTGTTTGTACGTGTATTATTAATAACTCTGCAATATCTCTATATTTGCTTTAATTTTTCTGGAACCAGTGCAGCTCCTGGTAGTTGTCTGGAGATTTTTTATTGTTGCTGCTTTTGAGAGAGAACCTGAGATAAAAAAGCCTTGCTGGACTTTTCAAGGAGATAATTTAGATCTTTTCAAGGAGATAATTTTAGTTTGTTGCCAAACCAAAGAAAGTGGAAAATGACACAGTATCAACACCATGCTGAGCTCATCAGAGTGATAGAGGCTGTGCTCCAAATTCAGACACATGTATCTGCCAATAAATGCTATTGAAACTGGAAAAATTAAGGTAATAATAGTAGATTTGATTTGAAAAATATTAACAATTCTTCTTCTGGTGCCTTTACACTATCTAAGGCATAATTTTAAGGTGCTCATGCAACATTACCACAGAATTCTAACAAAGCACCAAAGATATTAATTGCTTAATTTCAGAATGGTGGTTTGAAATAAGGTGATTAAGGAGCTTCCTTTCTAAATAATTCTTATGCTCCTCTGTTTTTTCCTGGTCTAAAAATACTTCCCGTGCTCTTGGAAGCCCCTGTATATTCTTCTTTGGTGCAGTAGGATCTCTGCTTAAGCATTTTGTCTCTCTGTTCTGGGAGGTGCACTTGTTTCTCCCATGAGAGCTGTTTTTCAAGAGTAGTCAGACAGAATTCTCTGGACCAGAATTATTAATATTTTCACCTTCATCTGCTACTCATGAAAATCTTTGGAAAGACTCTTGACTACCCCGTGTGAAGTAATGGTAAGTGGACTGTGGGAGTTTGACAACAGTGCATTGCATGGAGATTTGTAATCTTATGAGAATGGTGGTGGTTCATTCATTGAAAAGATGCATCTGCTTATTTTGCAAAGATTAAGGAACTGGAACTCCTCAGATATTAATAAATTGTCTTAAATAAAAAAAGTTAATATATTTATTATAGACTGAGAAGATGATTAGAAGATGATTAGAAGATATAGTAAAAGCTATTCCACTTATTCTCATAGAAGAAGTCTATGTACAGCTTATCACACTTCCACATTTGGAAAAAATATAAATGAAACTGTTTAACTCAGCTTCAAATAATCAGGTATGTATGGCTACTTGCACTTAGCTAAAATGCTGTAGCCCTCTTTTCTGATCCCTGGCATATTTCATCGTTAAATTCTCTCACTACCTTGTGTAACTGTAATACAACCTCTGTGATCCATATGTTGATTTTCAACAGTGAAAAAAGATTCTTCCTGTGCAACTACATTTTCCAGAAATAAAACATTAAATCTATCCTACAAGTTGTGTGCTACCTTTTCATTTGTTATCTAGATATCTGAAGATGTTGCTGTTAGAAAAAGTCCTTATATATCAGACATCCAGCAGTTCCTTATTTTGGATGCTTCTGTTAGAGTCTGTGAACTGGACCGTGAATTTAAAAATGAACACTACTAGGCAACTGATGAAAGTTAGTGAAAATCCCATTTTAAACTCTTTGTGGTCATGGTTTTTCCCCAGGTGCTATAACAATTCTGTTCAAAGGTGTTACTTTTTAAGCTTGTATTCCCACAAGGTGTTATGTCGTGTAGTAGAAGTTGCTGAGGGAGTGCTTTCAAGTTTAATCCCTCACCATGGAAAGCACTGTCATTCTTATATCTGGCATTCAGAACAGATTAGGAGGTTTGTATTTCTAAAAGAGTTCCAAAAAGAGGGAAATTACCTAGGGTAGAATCTGCAGGATTAAGGAAAAGTATAAAGGAAGCCTGATAAGGATTAACAGACTTTATAATGTAACGTTGAGTTGCTTCACATGCTTTGTGTTTGCAAGTGTAAATAAAGATGGTGGGGTGTTCATTTATTCAGGTTTGGAAATTTTTAAAGGAATGGAATATAATCAGCAAATGGGTCTTTGAATTATTTTTTAGTGCATGCAGAATACATCTGGAGACTTTGTAAGCCTCATCCAAAGTAATTTTGAGCAGTTACAGGGAAAATAAAACCTTCCAAGAATTTCTATGTTGGCTTTGTTTAGAAAATAAAATTATGAAGGAATGAGAAGAGAATATGGTGCAGTGGGATATGTAATTTACATTTACATTTTTTTTGTAGAAGCATTTATGAAAGTAGTTTGGTAACAAAAAAGCAGCTAAAATTTTGATTATGTCTCAAATATTTTTTAAATTAAATATAGATGACAAACTTGAAATTTCCAACAGGTCTTGTTAAGGTAAATACAATATTAAATAATTGAAGAATAATGTCCCCATAGTCTTTTGATAACACTTTTACACTATTATTTTATTTTTTTAACTAGGCAAAATAGTCTTTGTTTTCTTTTTATACTTTCACTTAGAGATTTTTTTCACAGGAACAGGATAAAGTGGAATTATTTAAGGTGCAGTTAAAAAGCAAATAATTACAGTTTAGAGAAAGCAAAAAATGTATTAATGTGAGTAATGTAGTAGAATTACTTACTTGGTCAGAAAATATAGTGCTTCCATTAGTATGAATATGAGTAGTGTCACTGACATGAATGACAGTGACAACAGACAGTAGAATAGATATTGGCTGCTGGACATTAGGTTTGACCTGTTCTCATGTGATTGCTTTCATTGGTGCACTCTGGTGATTCAGGACAGACACCAGTAATTGTAGCACCTGAGCTGGAAGGGGAGGAACTCCTGCTGCTCTTAGATGTAGAATGATAATGGATAAATGCCTTGGGTCTGGCTGAGCTGGAGTTCCTTTCCCAATAGCAGCCCTCACAGTGCTGTGCCCTGCATTGGTGGCTGGAAAGGTGTTGACAGCACACCAGAGTTTTGGGTACTGCTGAGCAGCACTGGCACAGCATCAGTGCTGTCTCTCAGCACTCCCCACATCAAGGGGCTGGGGCTGGGAAAGATCTTGGGAGGGGATACAACCAGACCAGGTGGACCGAAGTGATATTCCTTACCATATATCAGCTCGGATATAAAAGCAAACAAAAGGAGGAGGAAGGACAAGTATTCTTTATTTACAGTGTTTGCTTTCTAGAGCAAATTCTGCATGAAGCCCTGTTTCCTGAGAAGTGTCTGAACATCACTTGCTGATGAAAAATGGAGAATAAACCTGTTGTTTTCGTCTTTGCTTGTGAGTTGTGCAAATGTTCACTTTTTCTTAAGTAAGCTAGCTTATCTCAGCCTATGATTTGTTTTTAATCTAAATTTCTCTCTTCCGTCTGAGAAGAGGATTGATAGAGCAGCTTTGTGGGCACCAGAAATCCAGCTGAAGTCAACACACCACAACATGGCAGAAAGGACAACCCTAACTCTCCTATTTCTTTTCATATTCCAAAGAGTGCAATATGGGAACATAAAAGAACAAGCTTTAATTTGGAGAAAAACACCTGGGGAAAAAAAATTGCAAGTGAAACATACTCAAGGTGTGTCCAATTCATTAATTTGAACTGAAGAAATGTAATAATTAAAAACAGTAATAAATCAAAAATTCAAGACTATCATGTAACAAAAACAGAGTTAGAATTTTTCTTCTGTTTAAACAGAAACAATGTTCATATAGGAGAAGTACAAGAAGATGTTATTACAAGTCAACTGTGAGAAAATTGTATCAGTTTTGGCATTTACAAAGGATAAATAAATTACAGAAAACAATTTCAAAAAAGCCTTTAAAGCACTTTGAAATCATCAGTTTATCTGGAATACCACTCCATTACTTAAAGGACAAGATAAAAAAAAAACGGAGCACACAAATCTTCCTTGAAAAACAATAGAATTAAATTAAATTAAAATAAGACTTTTTTCTTTCATAAAGAGAGGTTAACTTATTTGTGAAAATAAAACCCAGATATTGTTCAGAAAACATTAGCGCAAACTTTACAAAAATGTGGTAGATCTTGTGTCTTTATCAGAAAAGAGAACACATCAAATTGCTCTGCTAATTTCTGTCAAATTATGATTATCTGTATTTCAGTGATAAAAGCAAAATAATAATTATAAAACTTTTTAAAACTGAAGTTCTTGAACTGGATAAACAGCTTTTACTACTTTATTGTGTTGGAAGATTTTTGAACTTGCTGGATCCCATAAGTCAATAATAACAAGAGAACAATTTGAATGTGTTTTTGGTTTAAATAACCATTTTGGTTTTAATGCACAATAAGACAGGAAAAGACATATATGAATCCCCAAACGTAAATAACAAGTGGGTAGGAAAAAACTCCAGGAGAATTATATTTGCAAACATCATGAAAGGAAGGTGGATTGTAGGCTGTAATTTCTGAAAGCATAAATTCAGCAATTCTAGGCACAAAGGTTTACCTGCAGAGATTCCCACAAAACAGTAAGCACTGTATTTCAGTCAGAGGGATTATTTATTTTTCCCCACAAAGACATGCACTTCAGTGAAAATGCAGAACACAAGATTTGCATAGTTGTGATACTTAGTATTCTTAACAAAGATTTAAAAAAAAAAAAAAGGTAATAAACTCTTTACTTTCCCTCCTTTAGCTTTAGCATCCCTTGAGTACTGCTCAGGATGCATAGTCTCCGTGATTCTTCTCACAACCAGGCTGGCTTTGCTCACTCTCCTCTAAACTGGTTAGGATGAGAGTTTTCTTCTATAAAATTCCAGTTTACTCTTATCTCTGACAGAGGATTTCCTTCAGTGATTTCAAATACCTTTTAGGCGGGACATGGCTTAAATGAAAACTCCCTTAGGACAGCTGGTTCCTCCAGCACTCTAAGCCCACTCATTGATTTGTTTCGGTCAAACTGCAGCCTGTCCACTCTTTGGGGTCCATGTGCAGTTTCCCTACTGGATCTCAACAACTTTATGTCTTCCATACCACAGTCTGAACTGCTTTAAATGTTTACAAGATGAAAAGGTTGAAGGCTGAAGGACTTTGACTCAAATACAGAAAAGATGATAATGCAGGTGTTAGTTTGATTCAGCTTTCCATTAATGTGCTTTGCTGTGTTTACAGACCTGAAATGACACTGGCATAGACTATTCTGAAAATCAAATTTCTAACCAATTATGTAATACAGTTCTGAATTGTATTCAAGTAAGACCTTTTGTTTCAGTGGATGCTGATGGTTGTTTTGCTTATTTCCTAAGACCAGAAGAAAATGTACAAATGTAAAACTTATCAAATTAGCATCCTTAAAAGTTTGTCAGAAACTAGTTTCACACAATCTCTTCATTGTACTATTAAACAGAAAAGTTCAGTCATTCTAATGGTAAACATCTCTTTAAAAAAACAAACAAACAAACAAAAAAAACCCAACCAAACAAACAAAAAAACACCCCAACCCTATTCTGGTGCATATTTTGTTGCCTATTACATTCCAGAAGTACAGGCATAAGTACTCATAAGTTGAAATCCTGTCACCTTAAGGGCTTTCAGATGACATTTTAGTACTCTTATCCAAACTAAGTTCTGAAACAAACAGGTTTTTTAATTTTTTGTTTTCTTTTCTGATATCACATTTAGAAATCCACTTTCCCACTTGAATCTTTAGAGTATTTACAGCTTTTATATGTCAATATTTTTATTTGATTAGTAAATCGTTTCCAGAGGAAAACGATTCCTTGTTTCTTTCTTGCCTTTCTTTTCTTCACTTTGAGAAAACTTACTTTTCCTCCTCTGTCTGTAATAGAATTGAAACAGAACAGCACTGAACTGTCATACTTTTTTGCCCATTGAATAGCCAACAAAAGATAAAAATTAACTTGCTTGTATTTTGAACATGATATTTCAATAATTCATTATGCCTTCAAAATATGGAAGGAGAAATATTACTCCTGTTCCATTTTTATTCTTAGTTTACAATATAACACTTTTTCAATTAAAAATTGCATCTTCCATCCTTAGTTTTTTGAAATAATTGCACAGAGAAAATATTTACAGTAATAAGCTTCTTGCCTCTACACAAAAATTTTGCCTGAAATGCAAAAATCTGCTTTTGTCACATTAAAGCACATTTTATGACTATCATCCTGACACAGGAAATGACAGCTTCTATTCAGAGATCTAAAGCTGACTGACCGAATCAGCTGTCTGAACAAATTCTATTCACAGGAAAATCATTCCATTACTGCACATGACATCTCTATTCAAATAATCAGTCACTATGAGGCCAAACAATCTATAGGTAGAGGTGATGGACAGCAGAAAAGCATAATTATTGGAAGAAATGAAAATATAACAGTAGCTTTTGAAAGAAAAGGACATTTTTTAGTTGAACATACTTGTTTGAAAGTTTTTTTACATTCTTCAAGGACTTGCAAAAAAGGAACAAACAGTAGAGAAGCTGCATTAACTAGTGGATTAAGGTCACAAATAGTTATATGCTTTAAGCCTCTTAGACATGTGCATCTTATAAATAGATATACAAAGGACATCTAATAGCTGAGAGAATGTATATATTACAGGATATCTCTCCTGTCAGTTTTCGTTCGATAGCACTGGTGATTAAACAATTTCTGCTTTGTAAATTTCATTAAATACTTGCTGCAGACAACTGCTAATGGCAGTTACATATGAATATATGAAAACCTGAATGACAATAGATACTTATTCATAACAGTTGTTGACATTTTTTCTCCCCTGATTTCTCGTGCCTCGTTCTGAGGCTATGTTTATATTTCCGAACTGCTTCTGTAAATTAATGCTCTGTATGCAAATAAAAATCTGATGCATTTGCCTTCCATTTTAGTGAAAGTAATATCCCAACTGCAGAGTAACTTACTTTATCAAGTTTAGAAGTGCACTGGTTACATATCAGATGTAGGAAGCAACACTTAGGGTGCAGAGTTAAAACATGATAAAAAATAAGTACATCTTTCTTCTTTTTCTTTTTCTTTTTCTTTTTCTTTTTCTTTTTCTTTTTCTTTTTCTTTTTCTTTTTCTTTTTCTTTTTCTTTTTCTTTTTCTTTTTCTTTTTCTTTTTCTTTTTCTTTTTCTCTTTTTCTTTTTTTTTTCTTTTTCTTTTTCTTTTTCTCTTTTTCTTTTTCTTTTCCTTCTTCTTCTTCTTCATAAATTCTCTTACATCATTTGCTGAATCCCCTCCTAAACGATGTATAAAAATATTAGCAACTCTAAGTTAATCATTCTCTCTGACAAGTTGTCCTTGTTCCTGCTGGGACAGGGCTATTTTTTGCAGTATCCAGTAAGGGGAATGACCAGGACCCAAAGGTTATTTTATGCCACCTTGCATCATTTTCTGGGGACAGGGAAATATTGAATTTCCTTCTGGCTCAGGTAGCATGGAGGAGGGAGCAGTCAGGGAATTTGCAGGGCGAGTGAGCCATCACATGTAAATCATTCACCTCTTTTCTTGTACGCTGTGCCATTAGTATGGTTGTTGTTGCTGTTATTTTCTTAACTCATTGCTGTTTCCACTAAATTGTTATGTCAACCCATGATCTTTCCCTTTTGTGATTCCAATCCTCCCTTCCAGCCCACCACTGGGAGAGGGAGGGGGGGAAATGAGGTGTGAGAAAATGGTGCATGGTTTTGAGTGTTTCAGAGGGAATGCTAAATTGGGGACTACCATTCCTAAATCGGGACATAACTAGAAACACTTAAGGACGCTCAGATTTCAGCTTTCTTGCCTAACAGAGCAATTTCTCTCCAAAACCAGTCCAGCACGATCAGTTCAATATTGCATTTCTGAGATGCTTTTCATTCCCACGAAAGAGAACAAGCATTGTCATTACCACAGTTGGGGTGGTGAAAAATTTTCCATCAAAACTGTCTTTCTAAGGTCTTTAAAAAATGAACAGTTCACATGAGACAGAATAACAGCACATAGGCATACATAATTAAAAAAAAAATCCAAAATAATATATTTTGTGTTTGGAAGTCAGTTTCTCATTGAACTCTTTCAGACTTAATTGCACTGAAAAAGTATTTGCCTTACATGCTTGAGAAAGCTTGTCCGAATCAACAGTGTGTGGGAATAAGAGGGATATACCCAACATGTCAAAGTAAGATATGAATAAATGACCAGGATGTCCCATCTCATTGCAAGATGAGAATAACTTACATTAAACAATCTCTGCAGAGAGTATCTGAGCACAGGCAGCTGCTATGAAATGTTATTCACTGAAGGGTTTTTTTTACAGTTTCTGCAGTCCCATGCATGTTAAATGCTAAATGTGTTAAAATGCATTAGTCCCAAAGTAGACACATATTCAGAATTAAAATGTCCCTAACTTAATTCAGTTTAATTAATTTTGAAGTCTGAAGTAGACTACATTGAATTAAAGCCATTGAAAATCTGAATAAAAGGATCAATATGTGTCTTTAATTCATTTAATTAATCCACTTTAAAAGTTACTTCAGATTAAGTGTTTCTGCATTGACAAATTCAATAGGTCTTGAGTCTTTAGATGGGAGTTTATCATTAATTATGAAATTATCTGTTGCTTCCTCTGCAACCTAAAGAGCTTGTGGCATAAGATGTAACTGTTCTGAAACCAACACAAAACATAAATAAATAAAAGCACAGGATTTTTAGACTCTGGTACTTTTTTTTCTCTGAAGCCTTTCTAATCTTTGAAAAGACAGTAAATTTATTTGACAATTAAAAATAATCCATTAGTAGTTAGAATGATGCAAGTAATTCAAATTGTTTATTCTATCATCTTTTAAAATGAGCTGTGTTTCACATGAATAAAAGACAATATATGATTTTTTTAAAAATTATTTTCTTTCAGTAGATTAGATTAGTTTAGGGTGAGAAGAAATAGTTTATTAATTAAAGGTAGTGTCAATATTTAGACCTGGGGAATAAAAGGGACTTTTATATTATTATTTTTTCAAGTACACAAGGAGTTATTTTAACATTTCACATGACTAAATTGGAATAACATTTTTGTTACTGAAGTAGTGTCACGAGTAGCAGAAGAATCCAGGATCATACCTCTTTTCAGGCTTTTGTTCAACCACAATTTCAAGGAAACGTATTTTCTCCTTATTTGAATATATTTGTATATATCATAATACAGTTAGGTGACAGAGCTGAACCTAGTGGCAAGTTATATATAAAATCATTATTGTAAGCATCTCTTTCCCTTATGCCAAGGTAAGTCTCCAAAGCAATGGTATAATAGAGTTCAGAGAGATGTTCATCAGTTTCTCTTGTAGGATCTCTTTTCTGTTGTTTACACCATCATAAAGCCATCAAATCTTGACCTTAAACAGTGCTTCTGAAGGTGTCTCAGGGAAGGTTCTTAAAGAATATTTTCTATTGGTTGGCAATGGAAGCAGCTTGTTGGAAAAAGTAATTTCCACAGAGTTAATAGGCATCACTGTCAGAAGAGAAGGCTATGTTGAACCCATTCTCTGCACATGTTTTATTCTTCATTATTACTAATGGCCAGGTTGAAATATAAACAAAATATAAAACATGTTTACTACATTTGAGGTTGAAACAAACCTGGAGAAAGCTGCAGGTGTGAGGGAGAGCAAGATTAGAATTCAAAGCAGTCTGGATAGTTTGGGAAATGGCCTGGAAAACTGGATGAATGTACAAAGTACTTTGCACAGGAATAATTAATAGCACATACACAGAAATGAGAGCAACAGCTTGAGCAACAGTTATTTACAAAAACATCAGAAAATTAAGATGTCACAAGGAGGTGAATGAATGCTAGATATAATGAAAGAAGCACAAAGACTATATTATGAAAAAAGAAAAACAAAAAGATACTCTATAAGAAATTTGAAATCAAGCTCCTATGGAAAAGAGATGTACACAGAGCCCTTCAACAGACACTGTCTTTCTTCAGAAAAGCCTAGAAAGTCTCCCCTTTGCAGTTCTCTCATCCTGACCTCCTGACCAGACTGTGCATGGGGGTCGTACCCAGCAGAGCAATGTTTACTGCTGAGTACAATTCCTTTTGGTCCGCTCTGGATTGGTAAGACTTTCCTGAAAACACTACTGAAATGGGGACTGCCCATTGAGAAAAAAAGACATTTGGAGATTCCTTGGAAAATGTCCAATGACCTCACTAAAAAGTATCAGGACTTGAAAGCACATGAAGAAGAACTGAATTTGTTACAAGATTAAAAGGACTACAGAGGGGATGAAATAGTCTTCAAGCATGTTAGAAGCTGATGCAAAAGGGAAGGGAAGGAAAAGGTTTATCCTCCACAACTGCCGTAGCTAGAAGCATAAAATAATGGACTTCTGTTGCAATAAAACAAAATCAATAAAATATTAGAAAAAGAAATATTAGTAAAACACTGAAAATGCCTCGTGAAGGGGCAGTGACATCTCCATCATGAGTCATCCTAGGAACAGGAGAGAAAAGCATCTGCAAGTACTGAAGCTGCCTCATCCAGTATGGGGAGGGAGTAATGCTGTCTCATTGGAATAGGAGGAAGGAGTAATGCAGTCCACTGGCATTTTTTCATGTAATTTGGAACTGGAATTTGCTGACCCTTGCTTTGAAGCATAAAGCAAAATGTTTAGGTTATTAGGTCTTTAAAAAGAAATTTTATTCCATCAGGAATGGTAATCAGTGTTTTCTTAATTTTTTTAACTTTTTTTTCTTTTCTGTACATTATAGGTACTTGGAACATATTGTCCATTATTTATTTTCTTTTATATTGGCAGAACATAAAAGGATTTTTCTTCAACAGACCCTTGCATTATAAACATGAGATTTTTTTCCTAGGGACTCTTGAAAATTTGAGATTAATTTAACAGAAAGACACAATTGTAACTTAAAGCAAAGCATTGAGAGACCTGCTTCAGGAGTAAGGATGTTCTGCATTTCTCTTGCTGTTTTTTCCATCTTTATTTAGATAATTTAGGTAATACATCGTTAGCTGTATTTAAAAAATCCTGAAGCCATTGAACCAATTTTTCATTTGCAGTGTCAGTGTACGGAATGATTTGGTTATAGATTAAGCTTTTGAAAATATATTACTTTTATTTTCTTGTGTTTGGATTTCATTCTTTGACCCTGTCTTTTAAATTAATTTTCAAAAGTAACAGAAACCTTTTTTATACTAATGCTCATTTTGTTCTAATAATTTAAATGCTTATATGTCAAGATTATATTTTATTGAGAAATTGGGGTTTAATAGACAAATAGATAAATTAATTTAAATACCTCTTGCCTGAATTAACTTTATTTCATTATATGAGTCATAATTTGAGAGATCATTTGCTTTTATTAAAAATATTATGATAGAGGAAATAAAAATGTGTAGAAAATGAATACATGCAGTTATAGATCACCTGAAATGAGTATAGTTTCCTGAAAGGTGTGAAACACTGAAGCTGTGTCTGGTTGCTCTAAAGAGAGTAACTTCTATTTCCTCTGAGGTAACATACAAGGTGCTTATTTCACAGGAACCTCCAATGACATGATGGTGCGCTATTTCTTTTGAAATTTCTCTTGTCATTTGAGATTACATTGTCTTCTACTGAAAATGTATATTAGATCAGAAGATCAGAAACACACAGTTATAAAGCACTCCTTCTCCACAATACTTATACCTTCAGTATTGAAACTTATATTGATGCAGATAAGCTTGAGTACCAATCTGAGTCATAGAATCTTTAATACTGTCTGTGTCCTTTTTTTTCATCCAACCCAAGATGCTATATGTCAGTGAAAAAGACGCTGGGTCTCCAACAGAAACCACAGATGTGATTATATGCTTCATTTTTGGTGTTAGTTCTCCAGAAAAGAGCAAACCCAAATGCCAAACATAGCTCCAAAAATATAAAGTAAATATTCTTCACAGGCATATATTGCACCACACAAACCAAGTGAAGAGTTTGTTCCTCGGTATTTTTATTTAGCAGTCCGTATATTAATAAGCATTTTTAGTCACATTGTTCATGAATCCGTTTCCAGCCCATGAAATTGACGTGCTGCTAACAATTCATGCTTTGTACAGCAACAACACTCTAAAATTCTGTGTTCATTGACTTTGAGTAGGAATTTTTCACAATCATTCACTTGGGAAAAATGGCACACAACCTTTTGAGCTGTAACTGCATGCAGTTCCAGTGGAGCCATAACTCTGTCACCTTCTAAATGACACTTCTTTTGAGTGTCTGCTTTATGTCCCTATTCCTCTACAACATTTTTGTGTTCTGAACCTTTTTAATGTCATATATAAGCTGAATGTCTGTGTCAATCCTCCTGGTCAGAAGGAAAGGGTTTGAAAAGGCCAGCCAAATTAACCGTTAACCATTTGTTTGTTAACCATTAACAAATCGTTAAAAAAAACACAGCCAGGAGTTTGAATAATTAACCATAGGACTTGCTTTGAGAAAGCTGGTCTACAGTAGGCTAGTGGGGTTCATCTGTCAGAGAAAAAGAAGAACTTGACCAACTTGGGCTTGCCAAGTTGGTCAAGTTGTCCATCCGACTAGTACCAGTCTGATGCTATTGCCAGAAGGTGATGCCCTGAGCCTGGAAAGGGATCGCAGTCAGGAGGACAACACCTGAAGGGCAGTAGCAAAAGGATTCCAGCCACCCCATCCAAAAACTTATTTCACTGGGGGCTCAACTTAAATTTCCTCTATGCAAACATGTATAATGGGAAAAAAACACTAGAAAAGTTAGAGATGTGTACATGCCTGTAGGAGTATGATCTTACTGACATCATAGAGATGTAGTGGAATGGTTTTTACAACTGGAGTGTTGGGTTGGAAGGACATAGGCTCTTTAAGAAGGACAAGCAGGGAGATGAGGAGGCAGTGTTGACATCTCTGTCCATGACCAGCTGGAGTGCATGGGGGACAGATGTGCCTGAGGATAGATGAGGAGCTGACCAAGAGTTTATGAGTCAGGATTAAAAGGAGAATGTGGACAGGTGACATTATGATGGGGATCTGCAACAGGCCACCTGACCAGGAACATTAAATGGATAAAGTCCTTTATAGAGAGATAGAATCAACCTCATGTTCATAAGCCCTGGTCCTCTTAAGGGACTCCAAACACTACAGTATCTATTGGAAGGACAACACAGTAGGGCGTAAGAAATCCAGGAGCTTCTTGAAATGCACTGAGGATAAATTCCTTCTCCAAGTGACAGAGGAGCCAGCAAGGAGAGTTGCTATGCTGCCCCTTGCTCTCACCAACAAGGATATGATGGTGAGAAATGTGGAGTTCAAGGGCAGCTGACTGTGGAATGGTGGCATTCAAGATTCTCAGGACAGAGAGGAAGGTGCACAGCAAGCTCACTCCCTAGACTTCAAGAGAGAAGACTTTTGCATCTTTGGGATCTGTTTGTACAGATGTACAATGAACTAAAGCCCTGCAAGGAAGAGGGATCCAAGGAATCTGGTTCCTATTCAAGGATCACCTTTTCCAAGCTCAGGAGTGATGAATTTCTGCAAAGCGGAAGAAAGACAAAAACACCAGGAGGCCTGCATGGATCAACAAGGAGCTCCTGGGCAAATATAAACACTACAAGGAAGTCTACAGTGGAAACAAGGACAGGTAGACTAGGAGGAATACAGAGCGATTATGTGAGCCATCATGGATTGGGTTAGGAAAGCAAAGTCCTGATAGAACTAAACTTGGCCAGCCAGGTCAAGGACAAAAGGAAAAGCTTCTATAGTTAAGCTGGTGATAGAAGGAAAACTGGGGAAAAAATAAGCCCTCTTTGAATGAAAATCTGAGGTCTGGTGACCTGGGACAAGGCTGAGGTACTTTATGAGTTTTTGCCTCAATCTTCACCAGTAAGTTCTCCAGCCACACTACCTGAATCCCAGAAAGCAAAAGGCAGGGACTGGAAGAATGAAAAAA